>PVIA01002780.1:0-193637 GCA_004024845.1 Tonatia bakeri
TACCTTGGCTAATGTAATTATGATGTGCCTTGGCATGTTCCTCCTTGGGTCCAACCTCTTTGGGACTCTCTGAGCTTCCTGGACTTCCTGGAAGTCTATTTCCCTTGCCAGATTGGGGAAGTTTTCCTTTAATATCTGTTTAAATAAGTTCTCAATTTGTTGCTTTTCCTCTTCCCCTTCTGGTACCCCTATAATTCGGGTGTTGGAATGTTTAAAGGTGTCCTGGAGGTCCCTAAGCCTCTCCTCAGTTTTTTGAATTCTTGTTTCTTCATTCTTTTCTGTTTGGTTGTTCCTTTCTTCCTTCTGGTCCAGTCCATTGATTCGAGTCCCAGTTTTCTTCCCCTCACTATTATTTCCCTGTGCGTTTTCCTTCATTTCTCTTATCATAGCCTGCATTTGTTCATCTAATTTATGTCCAAAGTCAACCAATTCTGTGAGCTTGCTGATCACCAGTGCTTTGAACTGTGCGTCTGATAGTTCGGCTATCTCTTGGTCACTTAAAAAAATTGGTTCTGGGGCTTTCAAATATGTTTGAGCCATCTTTTTTATCTTCCTTTGGTTTGGTTGCGGCTGTTTCATAAGGACGGCAGAGCCTTAGATGTTCACCAGGGCGGGGCACTCCAGTTGCTGGGTTGTGACGTTGTATGTGGGGGCGGGGTCTGAGGGAACAATGGCGCCTGCTCCGCTCTCTCTAGGACTTCTGTCCCCTCCACTGCCTCCCACAAGCAAATTGGGCCCTTCCTGTGCTGGCTCCCCGGCTGTGGGCTTCCCTGAGAAGTCTCCTGTGAGGCTGAGAGAGTCTCCCGGCCTCAGCTCCCAGACAGGGCTCTTAAGCTTTGAAACCTGGCGGCGCTGCCCGTTTTCGCTTAGTTTACATGCAAACATGTGGCTGTGGACAGCCAGCTGCCTTGAGCCCCTCACTGGGTCTGCTAGTCGCCTCCCGAGCCCAGGGTCCGCCACCCATCCGTCCACTGCCGTCTGCTCCCAGTGCGCCTGTGCCTGCCAGCCATCATTTCTTCCGCCGGGACCCCTCGACCCCTCTCTGCAGGCCTCCGACTCCGCCGCTCCTTACCGGTCTGGATGTACTGGAGCCCGACTTCTGTTCAGTTAATTTCTCTCTGTTCTGGTTGATTCTTGTTTCTCAATTTTTGTTGTCTTTAGTTTTGGTTGCGCGAGGAGGCACAATGCGACTGCCTATGCCTCCATCTTGGCCCCCATTCCCAAGTCTATAATCTAAATAATACATCTTAGGATCTTTCTTCTTAAAAAAAAAATCTAGATATTTTGTTTATTATTTTTAGAAAGAGAGGAAGGTGGGGGAAGAGAGAGAAACATCAATCTGAAAGAGAAATATTGATTGGCTACCTCTCATAGGCTCCCCGACTGGGGATTGCACCTGCAACCTAGGCAGGTGCCCTGACCAGGAATCAAACCTGTGACCCTTCGGTGCACGAGACGGTGCTCCAATCATCTGAGCCACACTGGCGAAGGTGAACCGTTTCTTGGTCCCCACTGCTATGGGCTGAAAACTCCATCTCTTGCATCCAAGACCGAATTTATTCCCTGGCCAAGTATACCTTCATCCATATCCAGAAAAATTCTACCCATGACCAGCCCACCCTTTGATGAGAGTGTGCTGAGACACATCACAGGGCCAGATCTGCTCTCCCTAACCTAAAAGTTATTTTCATTCCTCCCTACATGTTGATTTCATCTCACTCGATGTGCATGTTCCAAAGTGTTCTGCACATGGGTGAGACCAACTTCTGTGCTGGCTCAGGGGCTCCTGGAGAGTGCAGGCCCTGGCTCCCCCATCAAACTGGGGGCTCCTGCATTTATTTCTGAGTATATTTCCCCTGGAGAAACATAAATCACAGCAGACAACCCATCTCCTCCTAAGGCAGGGAACTGGGGGCACAGAGTAACTGAGAGCCAAGCAATGGAGGACTCGGGAGAAACGGCTGATAACTGTCTCTTGTCCCGTCCCCTGGGAGTGCTCTGCCCCTGGACCCCTACTCAGATTGCCCATCCCATGGTCCATGATCCTGAGGGAGAGAAAAGATAGCACTCGCCAGCAGAACTTGGGTTTCTGGGATGGGGAAGAGGCAGTGGCTGGGTCATGTCTGAGGTCGGTGCAGGAGATAAAGCAAAGAAAGTAACGGAAGGACTTCGTGTCTGATGGTCCCCCTCCCTCATCCCAAGCTTTCCTGATTGAAGAATGACAACTGAGTGGAGCCCAGCTGGGAAATCCAGAAGGAAACATCGTCTCAGACCACAGAAACAGAGGCTGGGACTGAGCCAGGCCCCTCTCTTTCTGTGCAGATTGTATTGAAGAACAAGGAGGGGCAAGCCCACGCCTTTTTTAGAGCCTTCCTTGCCTCCCAAGCAGCTGGCTTCACCTTTTTGTCTTTCCCTCCAAACCTCCTCCCTTAGATGGACTTCCGCAAGAGACAAGATGGTGTCTCTGCTCTGAGACATGGGTCAGAAAACTTTAAATAGAGCAAGTCAGCCTAGCCCAGGGCCCTGGGAGCTGGGAAGAGGCCTTAAACTGTATCCCTGGACCTCCTCAGAGACCTCTGGCCCCACCTCTAAGCAGGACAATCCTTCACAGTTGTTTCCTCTGACACCAACGCTGGACCCGAGGGAAGGATTTTGACTTTCTGCCCCCCACCCCCACCCCATGATGTACATCAAGCCTCAGAGTCAAACAAGGCTGGTAACAGTGGCATGGGGGCAAGTTGCTGAGTGATGACTCTTTTGTATACACGCCACAGCAAGGAGCAAGCAGCCGCCCCTAGCTTGTGAGGAGTGACCGGGGCTGGCCATCCGTGAGACCCACGGCCTCCTCCCCTCCCACCACAGCCCGGCTCACTTGCCTTCCTGCCCTCTCCTCTTGCACAATGTGCTCTGGAGCTCTTGTGCCGTGCTCAGCACTCTCCCTTCTATCTTCAGACACTTTTTGGAATATTTCCTCCTCCCTCTCCTCCCCCTCCTCCCTCTCCTCCCCCTCCTCCCCCTCCTTCCCCTCTTCCCCCTCCGCCCCTCCTCCTCCACCTCCTCTTCCTGGCCCTGAGCCGCCAACTCTCCTGCAGCCCACTCAAGTGGAGGCCGTTTGCTTTCACATTCTCTGCATCTCAGGACTAAAAGGTGGAGTGTGTCCCTGCTCCTCACCGTCACTTCCAGCCCCTTCTTCCCACCCTCTTCACATTGACACTCCTGCTTCAGCTATACCGTCCTCCCTCCTTGCCCCTATCATCTCCCAGCCTCCCAGGCCCGACCCCTTACCCTCTGAAGACCCCGGCTCCAGCTTCGTCATCTTTTTCTGTACCCGCCCCCACCCCCGCTTCTGCCACTATCCCAGACAAACAGAATGACCTGGCCTCTCCAATAATTCTGGTCTTAGCGACCATTCTTAACTGGAGCTGACTGGGAAAGGCTTCGGGACAGTCTTATCTTCTGGAAAAGCTGCCTCTCCAGGGCTCCTTCACATCCCTGCTTCCATCTGAGGTAAAAAAAAAACAGCTGACTTTCTCAGCATGTGACTGAGAATCCAGGCAACGTAGATGACGGGCCACAGGCAGGATGAGTCTCCGTTAACTGAGCTCTATTCACTTCCATCTCTGTACAAACTGCTGTCTCTGGTCTGAAGGTTTCCTCTTTCAGGACCTTGCTAAACGTGGGAAGAATACTCTACCCACCAATAGTTACACCTTTTTCTAAGCACTTCCTCCAGAACTAGAAGCTCAAATAGGCATGTGAAGGGTATTCCAAGATATCATACGAGATAGTATTAAAATGTTTTGTATAATGTGGGTCACCCACTTTCCAACCTGAAATACCAGCCCACGGTCTGACCATAGCGCCGTGCCTCATGTTTAAAATTTGCCACGTCAACACTCTGCATCTTGATGCCCAATTCCCTGTGAATCAGAGTATGCTTTAGACAGCTGCACCAAAGAGATCTCAAACTACATTGGCTTAAGCAAAGTAGAAATTTGTGTTTCTATCTTGTGAGTTGATGGTTCAAGGCTTCTATCGTGGTTTCGTGGTTTGCAGGGCTCAGGCTTCTTGTATCTTTCTACTTCACTATTGTCCATCATGCAGTCTAAGAAAGCTCCTGTCCTGGGCTGGGTGCTCAGGAAACCGACTCTGAGACAGAGATCTGCGGACAGGAGTTCCAGTGGGCAGTGCTCCGGGGAGGAACCCTCTGGCGAGGGAGTGGTGGAGGCAGGACCAGGCAAACGGCGGAGCTGAGCTGCGATGCAGTCACGACAGAGGACACAAATTTGTCTCAGTTAAGACAAGGAGCTGGGCTTGTTTTCCCTCCAGTCATGGGATGCAGGTCCCCATTGGACACTTCTGGGGAGGAGCCATAATTTTGGACAAAGTTTCTGGGAAAAGGCTCCGCTGAGCTGTGAGCAGATGATACTCTTGGCAGTTGAGGGAAGGAGCACCTCAGTTTTTAATAAGATTTTGTGTATGTGTGTATGTATTTATAGAGAGAGGAGAAGGGAGGGAAGTAGAAAGGGAGAGGAATACCATGTGAGAGAAAAACATCAATTGGTTGTCTCTTGTATGTGCCCTGACCAGGGACCGAACCCAAAACCCAGGCATGTGTCCTGATTGGGAATCGAACCAGAGACTTTTGGCTTCACAGAATGATGCCCAACCAACTGAGCCACACAGTCAGTCCCAGAGCACCTCAGTTATGAAGGAGGTATGGGGCAGTCTTCACTGGTATCCACAGCCACAGTGTCCACGAGAGCTCCCGCATGTCTCACCACCAGCTATACCCACACAATGGGACACAAAAAGTCCTCACAACACTTCCACTCACGTCCTTTTGGCCAGACATGGCCACATGGTGGCACCTACCAGGAAGGGCCATGTGCTCAGATAAAAACCTGAGAAAGAAAGCAAAAGTGAATATTGAGTCCAAGGGCTGGGCACTCTGCGTGTCCAGCCCACGTCAAGCCCTGCCATGTGCTCGGGGAAGTGAGACCCTGTGGGTCACAGTACTAGCTCACCCCAACCAGAAACACTTGCAGTGGGGGATAGGCATGCCCTAAAAAAAGTGGAGTCCTATTACTAAAACGGAGGACGGGATGCTGATGTTGGGTTATCTCCTGGGCATCTCAAATATAACATGTCTTCAGTGGAACCCTTGGTTCTCATCCCAGCCTCAAATATGTGCTGTCTCCACTTTTACCACATGGTAAATGGCACCTCCATGACCCTGTTGCTCAGGCAGAACATGTACATCCTTACATGTGCTTCCATCTCCACCCAGCATCCCACCTACCGATTGTACCAGCCAGGTGTCCTTGAACCAGCAGCCCCTTCCCCCATTTTCTCCATTGCCAACATGTCACTCAGCCTCCAGCACCTCTTTCTGTGCTATTCCCAGGGTGTCCCACCATCTCCGCGTGTTTGCTCTCACTCTTGTTGCTGTTTTTCATGTGACAATTAGAGGCATTCCCTTGAAACATACAAATGAGACTGCACGTACTGTGATAACTAAGGGTGCACCTGGACCAAATGGGCCTCAGTGCGAAGTATCCAATTCTTATTTTCCACTGGGTGAGTCCCCAGCTAGAATCCACCTGTCACTCATCACGGCACTTGCCTCCTGAAGACTTGTTCAGCACCTGTTTTTTTCTCCTAAATTGGAAGCTCTGGGAGGGCATACCCACACAGCTATACCCAGTCACTGGTCTTGCCAGTCACATGCCCACTGCATCCCAGACACTACTTGGAGCACTCGGCCCTGGGGGCTTGGAGAAGCCAGGCTGGTGGTCCTCGGAGGGGCAGGAAGGGTTCTGGAGCCAGCTGTTTTCCCACCACACCTTCTATTTCCCAGAGATCTCAGAGTCCTTGGGTGGATGGAGACAGCAGAGCCTTCCTTCGTCTGAGCTCCCCACATGGGAAAAGACCCAGGGAGGAAGAAGAACATGGGAAGAAAGGCAGGGCCCAAGGAGGGAATGAGCCTGAGAATGAAGATAGAAGAATGCAAAAGATAAGAAGGGCCAGCAGAACAGCGTGGGGAAATGCAGAGAGAGGGGCTTAGGGACCTCAGGAGGTAGGGTTAGGGTAGGGGGCAGGGAGAGCAACCATTCTTTCTCAACTGGCTTGGTGGCATCCCCAACACATTGACTCAGGTACGGGGGAGTCAAGACCAGACCCCCTGCCTCGTGCTGTGGCCTTCTCAGTCAGCCCAAGACCTCTAGGAAGAGAGTGGGGGACACCCAGTCAGAGGCTCCCTGATCAGCAGCCCCCACAGTCCGTGGTGACTGCCCACAGCAGCCTAAGTCAATGTTTAGTGGTGGCCCAAGCCCAGGAATGCTCTATCAGGACATGCAATTACAGGGGTTGGGTTACAGCCCCAGCACTGGCGAGGGCTCCGTGGCAGGAGATAAGAAGGTGGCACCAGCAAGGGTTGTGTGTGTGCTAAATTGCGGGCTCCCAGCGCACCCCCAGGGCCGGCTCACAAGGCCTCCATTGTTGAGGTCTGGCTCCCAGCCCATTGCCAGACAGATAGGAGCTGCAGTTGTGACAAGGCAAGAAAAGTACACCCCAAGTTTGTACAGATGCCGTTACCCCATCCTTATCAGGCGGAGGGAAGGGAGCTAGAAAAGCTAATGTTGATTTGGAGAGAAAAGGAATATTAGCAATCATGGCAAAAGTCAGCTCTGGCGGCAGGGATGGGGGTCAAAGGCACCAGTTTGTCCAGCTGGGGTTTTTACAATACACAGCTGGAGGCAGGATGGGACAGTTGGGAGAGCCCAGGTGGGGGGGGAGGAGCCCCCCAGTGAGCCCAGCCCTGTACCAGGCAGCATTGCGGGGCAGAAGCTAAGGATGTGCCTGTTGCTGCCTCAGACTTGAAGTTTAGTTAAGAAAACATGGTTCGTTTCCACACCCAATATAATCAAGATCCCACCACATGCAGGCTCTGTTTGTGGATATGGGGGGTTCATGGGGCTGCTATTCCAGTGGAATGTGTCTGAAAACAGAGTCCTGAAGGTTAGGGGAGCATAGGGTGGGTCAGACAGAGAGAAGGGGGTGGTGGCTCTGGGGTAGTGGCTCTGAGGTGGCTGGTCAGGAAAGGCTCTGAGGCTGGGGACTGAGGGATCAGGGTCAACTATTCCCAGAGGGCCAGAATGAATCCCAGCTGTTTCTCCAGCCGGCTGATTCTATGCAAGAAATGTTGTCACATGAGCCACAGTGTCTTCATCTGTAAAACAGGGACGACGAGGGAAACCCCCATCGGGGCTGACACTGAGGATAGAAAGAGAACTCATACAAGCACTGAGTGCACTGCCAGCTCTTCAGCACACAGTAGGCCCTTGGGAAATCATGAAGGCAAGTGAGATGCAGCCATCAACCCAGGGGGCTGAGAGTCAGACGTGGGAGGGGAGGCAGAGATGTGCCCGGCCCGGTGGTGGTCCAGGATGGGGTTGGCCGGTGGGGAGTGGGGAAGGCAGCTCTGAGGGGAGGAAGAGCGTGAGCAAAGGAAAGGCAGCCCCAAGGAGCCCAGCCTGTGGTGGGGGTGGGGATGGGAGATGGGCCATTCACAGGCTCCTTCCCTCCCCTGCCCCGCACCAAAGAACAATCTGAAGGCAGTAACTGCAACCACTATTTAAAAATACTGCTGTGTCGTTTTGACATGTCTTAAAATATAGGTTTGGAAGAAAAGAGCACTTTAAGGATAAAAAGTTCAGGAATGTGTCAGTTTGGAGACTGCTGCTCCCAAAGCAGTGACTAAAGAAGCCCCCATTCAACGAGGACTGGGCGTTATCAAGAGGAAAGACAATGGATGGGTGCAAGGCCAGTTGCTGGGAAACCACTGATTAGCGAGGGATGGTGGGGTGAACTTGAGTCCTGTGCCTGCTCGTCATGTGCCAGTGTGGGTCTGAAACAAAGCTGCCACAGACAGACAAGGCGCGGAGACACGGGGAGGCCTATCAGTCCACTCGGGCTGCCATAACAAAACGCCACAGGCTGGGTGGCTTACACAACAGGCTGTTATTTCTCCCAGTTCTGGGGGCTAGAAGTCCAAGACCAAGGTGCTGGCTCATGGAGCTCCTGATGAGGGCTCTCTTTACAACTTGTAGACAGCTGTCTTCTCGCCATTCCTCACACAGCCCGCCTCTGTGCAGGTGTGGAGAGAGAAACATCTCTCCTCTCTCCTCCACGTCTTGTAAGGACATCAGTCCAATTGGTTTAGGGCTCACCCATAGGACCTGATTTAACCTTAACAATTTCCTTAAAGGCCCCATTTCCAAATACAGCCACATGGGGTGGTTAGGACTTTAACGTATGGACTGGGAAGGGGGCACACAAACACTCAGTCCATGACAGAGGCCTTCTTTAGTGTGCAAAGGAATAAGGCTTTCCCTGGGATTGCTAGAAGGACTCACAAATGTAGCCCTCTGCTTGGGGCAAACACTGCTGGCAGCCCAGGAAGAGCTGCAGATGGCCCGCTGCCCCCTGGGAGCTCTGAGCACAGTTCCCGGAGAAATTCCGAATTCAGAAGGAGAAAAACAGGAGAAATGACGGCTTCTGCCATCATTTATTATCAGTAGACATTTGGTGATGGAAATACCCGGCTGTGCCCGGCTCTGTGGACTTCACACCTCAGCCATCGCGAGCAGCACGTCATCATGCTTCAAGTTTAGGAAAGACGGTAATTCTGAGACGTTCACTAGGATAGAAAAGAGCACTGTGTTCCATCTTTTAATGAGGATGCCTTTGAAAATCCTAGCTGGCTGGCCCACATAATGTGAATGTTGTTGCTGCTGTTTTTCACGCAGTGACTGTCATGTGAAGGGCGGGTGCGGTACTCGCAGGGGAAGAAAAATAACTCTTGATGGAGCTTACTACGTGCCTGTTATTTTACATATATCATCTGATTTATCTTCCTAGCAGCCCTGGAAAATTAGCACTAGCCCCATTCATTTGTTGATTTGTTTGTTTGAAGGAAAGGTTAGGTGGGCTTTTTATTTTCTTTCTGTTTTACCAAGCAGGAAACTGGAACTCAGAGAGGTTAAGTGACTAAGTGGAGGTGATCCAGCTGGTAAGTGATAGAACCAGGATTTGAACTTAGGTGCCCGTGTCCATTACACTCCTTGCTGCCCACGTCTTGCAAACCCAAACCAAGGAGACCTAACAAATGTCACACATACAAGCATTGGGCTACTTCACGTAGCCATATGCACGCATACTTATGTGCACTCAGGTCTGCGCCTGGCCATAGCCCTCTCCCGCAATCAGCCACTTGGCTGTCTAGGTCCCAGCTAGGGACCATCTAGTGGAAGGGAGAATGTCAAGATAATCTGGCACAAGGTCATGGTGACAGCTTTCCCCCTTCAGACCAGCAAGCACTCATTCTAGAATCACGGGTCCTTCTTTGAGTTCCCTTTGTCTCTGTTTGACCAATCTTGCATGCTGGTCTATATTTCAGATAAACAACGTAGTAACAATAATGAAGAAAATGCTGCATCATTTTATCTGATAACCTTATGCTCAATAAATGTTTGCATTCATTACTATAGAATGAGCAAAAAACACAAAGAAAGGAAAAGGCATTGTATTTGGAAGAGAGCAAGAAAAATCAGTTTGCCTAGAACGTAAGATTCGTGTGAATCTGCCACCGAGAGTAAAGTGAGTAAAGTCCCATACTCCGGTGCCCAGAGCAAGCCTTCGTAGCAAGTAAGGAACAATCCACAATGACTGAGAGACCGAACGCATGAACACACGTGGGAGGGGGTGGTGTTAAATGCCAGAAAAAGCAGTGACGATGTCAAGTCAGAAATGGAGGGTGTGGTGGTGGTCTTGGCTTTGGTTGTGGGGTATTTGGTCGGGTCAAGTGGCCAGCAGGCTGCAGCCTTCAGAACTAAGACCAGAGAGGCCACATCCCGACTCGATGAGGAGCATGAACTCTCTTCCCCAACAGTCAGGGGCCCGTGCCCACCTCAGGCAAAGGCAGTTCGATGGCAGACCAGCCGACCCAGGAGGATTTCCTGGGCCAGCAGGCCCGGCCACCCCTCAGAGCGGCACTTCCATCAGAGGCCTCAGCCTGGTTTCATGCCAAGGGCAGGACAAGTGCAAACTCAGATCCTCCCTTCCCCACCCCAAGAATGGAGGGGGGCCCCCACTCCCCTACGGTGCCCCAGGACAGGAGTCAGATCACCCTCTCAGAGCAGGGCTCCCCTAGGCTCTTGACGCAGAGCTCTGGGCTGTGTCCTGAACCTTCTGAAACAGGCGGCTGGGCTCCCAGGCCCAGGCTGCCAGGCAGTGTTGTGGGGAGAGGGAGAAAATAGGCCCCCATTGTCCCCCGTGCCCGGCAGCACAATGGGAGCCTGTGTCGTGCCAGCAGCTGTATATAGCTCTGACTGTGGTGGGCACCTGCTTGGGAGAAGCACACAGCCAGGGGACCTTGTCTGTTTCCACTGCCCTCCTGGTGGGACCTGTGGGCTGGCTCTCTGTGCCTGAGGGTTGGCATGTCTCAGGGGTGTTAGCTGTTTCTGGAGAGTGCATACATGTGTGTTCATGCCAGTAGGTGTGACCCACTGCAGGTAAGTGTGTGTGCTTCTGTGTCTGCGTGTGGAGACGCACATGTGCCAGGGGCTGGTTGGGTGAGACAGCAAGTACATACACGTGGGCCTGTGCGTATGCATTTAGGGCAGGGAAGGCAGCTGAGCATGTGGGGGCACACATGCCTAGCTCTTCTCCTTCGCCCACACAGGGTGTCTTCCCCAAGCACCAGGCCAGGGAAGGCAGAACAGGTGGTGGTGAAACTTCATTGGCAGGCAAGTACTGGAAGGTTGGGACCCAGGCTCTCTTCCCAGTGGAAATGCAGGCTCTGCACGGGCGCACACAGACTCCTGGGCTCTCCGGGCCTGGCTGCTGGCTTTGCTAGGCTCCTCCACGTCCCTCCTGCCCTCTCCCTGCTGCTGCCGCCCTGCATCCTGGATGATCAGAGACCCTCATCTGGGTTGGGGACCCTCAGACAAGGAGGAGCAGGAGGAAGGACAGGAATGGCTGAAGCTCTTCCAGGTTCAGGATGTTTCTCCAAGGGCTGAGCTGGCCATACGTCCCTCCCACCTCAACTCCCACGAATCAGAGCTTAGCCCACCCAGCCTGCCCTGCCAACCTTGCTGGAATCAGGAAATGAGATTGCAACTCCTTTCAACTAAATCCAGCAAATATTTACAGAGGATCTTCCAAGCACAAGGCCTTGTAATGCTGGGGGCTGTGGGGAGAGGCTCTCTGCCAGGTCCCACCTCCGGGATAACTTCAGGTTCAGGGCGAGGAGGCCCCTACTTTGGGGCTTTGCTCCCTATCCCCACCCACAGCTGCCACCTGCACCCCAGCCCCCACCTCCCACCTCCCCGCAACAGGCCCTAAATAGAGGCCTGCCTGCTGAGGGTGCCTCCAGGGGCCTCTGGGAGAAAATGTCCCACTACCCTTTCCTGCCTCCGCCGTTCTCTATCCACACCCCTGCGCCCAGAGGACCCCTCTGAGGAACAGCTAGGGAGGAGAGGGCGGAGAAGCCCTGTCCCCTGATACTATCTGGTATCAGGAGTTTGGGGGCCAGGGCTTGCTTTCCGATTAGAAGAAAAAGCTATCCCTCTTCCAAAGGGGCCCTTTTGCCTTCACAGGCCAACCGGCGGGCAGGCGTCTCAGCTTATCCTTCAAAGCTCCCTGACTGGTCTCCAAAGCGAAATGTATGACACGACCCTTTGTGTGAGGCATAAAAATATTGTCTTTTTTTTTTTTTTTTAATCTAGAAACTGAAGGATTTACCAAATAGTTAATACATGGATTGACACTGTGCATTTATTTCCTCAGCCTCATTCCAGACAGCCCCAAGTCCCGGAAGGTTCCCTCAGAATCTGGGGGATCTTGGGGACGAGGGTGAGCTACTCTGTGATGGGCATTTGGGGGTGCCTTCCCATTACCGCTCACGTCCAGCCAATGGCTTCATTTATTACTAAGTGCTCTGGCGTGTCCCCAGTGCGGTTGATTTTATAAAACACGATGCCTTAACAGAAGAATATTTTCATAGTTTGTACATGAGAGGGGTGTAACAGGAAACTCTTCCTTAGCCCACAGGTCTCCTGGGAACCCAATTTAAAGACAATTTGTGCATTTTTTCTTCTACAGCAAGATGAATGGGTTCAAGATCCATTGACCTTCCCTATTAATAGTGAATCCCAGGGACACTTCAGACAAAAAGAGTCAGTCCTAGCAAGCTAAGGGGGACATTGTAACACTAAGGGAGGAAGCGACAGCATTTCGAATACAATGTATGCTAAAGAGAGAGCACTTTGAAGACAGTTATTTGGACACGTTTTCATCACAAGGTGTTCTCATTACTGAGTGCTCTGTTAACATGTCACCCATTAAAAACTCTACCAAGTTAAAAAAATAAGCTTGAGATTTTTTCTAAATAAAGAGTGATAATTTTGAACCTGATTGTTACAAACACAAAACCACAAAACCTTCCAATTGTTTTGTAAGAATAACTGAAATCAGGAACAGTGGGAATTGACCAGTGAAATGTTCGGTAAGTTGCACAATGGGTGAATAGAAGTGATCTGTTGGACACAGTGCACGGTCGAGGCCTGTCCCCTGGCTGGTGTCTCTTACAGCTATGGTCATTGTGAATACCAAGCATCCAAGTAAATTGAACTAGATATTCAAATTGCTGTCTCACAAAGTATTAAATGTTTACAACGTAGTACGTGCAGCCAGACAGAACAGTGAGCATTTTAACAGAAAGAACCGTGATCGCGTCTCTGAGCCCATGGATCGAGCCAGCTCGAGTCTGTCCTGCTTCCCCACCCCTGGTTACATGGGTAACAATATCCTTATTCTCACGTGTCTGGTAATGGAGAGACTCCTTCTATCTTATTATCTAAGCCCGCTTCAGTCAAAATTTCTACTATTGGCAGCTGAAAGCTTTCCTCACAACCGCTTTAAATGGGCCTTGCCGTCCTCACGTTGCTTCCGGCCTAAGGGCCTCTCTGGGCCTGAGTCCTGGCGTAGGTCACACAGGAGACCCCAGGGACAGTTTGTGAGATCCGGGAATCAGTTTCGACTCACCCTCCTTAGCAGATCTGTGAGAAAACAGAAAAACCTTTTAAGACAACTCGCTAATATTTATTGAGCATTTACTATATACCAGACTCTGTTCTAAATGCTTTGCATATGTCATTTCATTTCAACTTCCTAACAATCTGGTGAGGTAATGCTATTGCTATCCTGCTTCCATGTGAGGGCACTGAGGCATAAACAATGTGTCCAAAGTCATTGAGCTTGCAAGTATCAGAGCTGGCATTTGGACCCAGGCTGTCTTGGTCTAGGGTTCTCACTCTTACCTACTGTATGGCCTCTGATCCCTGTGCTCTTGTTTGAAAGAGAGACTCTTTCTTACTCATGGTGATTCCCTGCTTAGAAAAATTTCTGTCTGGTGCCTTAGACCACTAGGCCATCCTGACACCCTGAGAAATTTCTGTTTATTGAGTTTCACTTAGGAAAACCCATAAACTTCTTTCTATCTGGCAGTGACAACAATAATGGCCCATCTACCCATATTTTCAGACATGAGTACCAACCTTGGAATTTGGCATCTTGAGCAGAACAGACACCCCAATTATATTCCTCCAAGGACCATCAAACAGCAAGTCAAAGACTACCCCAAAATCTTTTCTAAAGTTCCTGTGACAATCTACCCAAAAGAGGACTATCAAATGCTGCCAGTTGAGTGAGAGTGCTCCTGTACCTTATGAATCACTATAAGATTAAGGCAGAAAAAATACATACACAGGAAGTGGCAGCATAACAGGCAGCTCTGGAGTTGGCCTAGCTTGGACCCATCCTGGCTGGCCACTGGCTAGCTGAGTGAACTTGGACTAGTTGTTTAACTTTTTTGTGCTTTAGTGTCCTCTTCTGTAAAAAAAAAAAAAAATCAAAACAATAGTTCATACATCACACGGATGTTAAGAAGATTAAATTAGTCAATATTTGCAAACAATACCTGGCAGAGTATATAAAGAACCCTTTCAAATAGCAAGAAGATAACCCAATTTAAAAATAGTCAGAGAAATTAAACAGACACTACATTATGCAAAATGTATGGATAAGAGATGCTCAGCCTCATTAGCGACTGGGGAGTTGCGACTGGCAACCCCACGGAGGCACCACTTACCCACCAACTGCAACAGCTCCAGTTTTACAAATGACGATACCAAGAGCTAAGGAAGGGGTGAAGCGATGGAAACTTTCATGCCTTGCTGGTGCGAATACGAACGAATGCAGCTACCCAGCAACAACAGTTTGGCAGTTTCTCATGAAGTTAAATATTCACACAAAGGGTTCAGCAACTCTACTTCTATCTACTCAAGAGCAATGAAAAGGCAACTGCACACAAGCGCGTGTAAAGAGTTGTGTATAGCAGCCCTATTCACAGGTGCCCCAGACCGGAAACAACCCACATGTCCATGAACTGGTGAAAGCAGAAACAAATTGAGCAATGTCTATAGAATGGACTACTACCCAGCAATTTAAAAAAAGTACCAGATACACAACACGGGTGAAACTCAAAAGCAATATGCTCAGGAAAAGAGGCCAGACACAAAAGATTACATACTGTGATTCCACTTATGGGAAATTCTGGAAAAAGGCAAAACTACAGGGACAGAAATTAGACTAGTATTCCTGGGGTTTGGAAGAGGGTGACTGAAAAAAGGCATGAGGAAACTGTTGGGGGTGATGAAAATATTCTATACGTCGATTATGATGGTGGTTACATGCCTATATGTATTTGTCAAAATTCATCAAACTGTATACTTGAACAATGAATTTTATTGTATGTAAATTATATTTTATAAGCTTGATATAAGAAAAATAATACTTAGCACATAATGTTCAATAAACATTTTATTTTTTAAAGTATATTTTATTGATTATGCTATTACATTTGTCCCATTTTTTCCTCTACTTTATTCCCTTCCACCCTGCACACCCCCTCCCACCAGCATCCCCCCTTAGTTCATGTCCATGGGTCGTACATATAAGTTCTTTGGTTTCTACATTTCCCATACTATTCTTAACCTCCCCCTGTCTATTTTCTATCTACCATCTATGCTACTTATTCTCTGTACCTTTTCCCCCTCACTCCCCCTCTCACTCCCCACTGATAACCCTCCATGTGATCTCCATTTCTGCAATTCTGTTCTTGTTCTAGTTGTTTTTTTTGTTTGTTTATTTTAGGTTCAGTTATTGATGGTTGTGAGTTTGTTGTCATTTTACTGTCCATATTTATTATTATTTTTTTCTTAGATAAATCCCTTTAACATCTCATATAATAAGGGCTTGGTGATGATGAACTCCTTTAACTTGACTTTATCTGGGAAGCACTTTATCTGCCCTTCTACTGGATAGAGTAATCTTGGATGTAGGTCCTTGCCTTTCATGACTTCAAATACTTCTTTCCAGCCCCTTCTTGCCTGTAAGGTTTCTTTTGAAAAATCAGCTGACAGTCTTATGGGAACTCCTTTGTAGGTAACTGTCTCCTTTTCTCTTGCTGCTTTTAAGATTCTCTCCTTAACTTTAATCTTGGGTAATGTAATTATGATGTGCCTTGGTGTGTGCTTCCTTGGTTCCAACTTCTTTGGGACTCTCTGAGCTTCCTGGACTTCCTGGAAGTCTATTTCCTTTGCCAGATTGGGGAAGTTCCCCTTCATTATTTTTTCAAGTAAGTTTTCAATTTCTTGTCTTTCCTCTTCTCCTTCTAGCACCCCTATGATTCAGATGTTAGAATATTTAAAGTTGTTTTGGAGGTTCCTAAGCCTCTCCTCACTTTTTAAAATTCTTATTTCTTCATTCTGTTCCAGTTGAATGTTTATTTCTTCCTTCTCTCCAAATCATTGATTTGAGCCCTGGTTTCCTCCCCTTCACTGTTGGTTCCCTGTATATTTTTCTTTATTTCACTTTGTGTAGCTTTCATTCTTTCCTCTATTTTGCATCCATACTCAACCATTTCTGTGAGCATCCTGATTACCAGTGTTTTGATAGGTTAGCTATCTCTTCGTCACTTAGTTCTTTTTTTTGAGTTTTGATCTGCTGTTTCATTTCAGCCATATTTCTTTGTCTGGACGCACCTGTTACATTGTAAGAGGCAGAGCCTTAGGTATTCTCCAGGGAGGGGCAACCACGTTGCTGCATTGTGGAGCTGTATGTGTGGGGATGATTCTGGGAGGGAACAATGCCCCCTGCTCAGCTCTCAGCCAGATTTCAGTCACTTCCCCTGATACCCAGAAGCAAATTGGACCCTTCTGGTGCTGATTCCCGGGTGGGTGGGTTTGTGTACATTCTAGGATCCCGTGGGTCTCTACAACGAGCTCTCCTATGAGGCTGGGAGTTTCTCTTGGGGCCGCAACCCCCTCAGGTTTTTGTAATCAGAGGTTTTGAGGCTTTCTTTTCACGCACTGGAACCTGGGTTGCGCGGTCTGTCTCACTCCCCAATTGTCCCTCGCAGTCTATCCGCATGCAGATGTAGGGTCGCCTGGTCCTCCCGCTGCTGCCCTGCCCCAGCTGCTCATCTCCGCCCCTCCCACCAGTCTGAATGAATGCTTCTTCTGTAACTCCATGGTTGTTGGACTCCCATACACTTCAATTTTCTGGAAGTTCTGGTTATGCTTTATTTTTAAATTTGTTGTTGTTGTCCTTCTTTTGGTTGTGCGAGGAGGCAAAGTGTACCTACCTATGCCTCCATCGTGGCCGGCAGTCCTGCTCCATAGACATTTAATAAGGCAAACATTTTAAAGCACAGAAAAAGTCTAGACGTATACACCCAAAATATTCATGGATAATCTTCAAGTAGCAAGGTTATTGTGATTTTTTTACTTTCTTCTTTGTTGTATACAAAAATAAACAGAGGCTTTTTTAAAAAATAGAGATTGAAAACTGATTCTAAAATCTGTAAGGAAGTACCAAGAACCTAGAGTAGCAAAAACAACTTTTGAAGAACAAAACTGGAGAACAAACACTACCCAACTTCAAAATTTATCATAAAGTTGCTGTAAATCAATAGTGTCTGATATTGGCATAAAGAGAGACAAATGGATCAATGGAACAGAATGAAGAGACCAGAAATAAACCCGTACTTCTGTGGACAAGTGATTTTCAACAAAGGCGCAAGGGCAGCGCAGTGCAAACGGATAGTCTTTCCAGAAATCGGTGCTGGAACAATTACACATCCATATGCAAACCCGTGAACTTCACTCTGCACTTTGCACCATACACAAAATAGGGTTCTCAAAAATGGACTACAGACCTAAATGTAAAACCTAAAACTAAAACATCTAGAAGAAAATCTCTGTGACCATGGGGTAGGCAAAAATTTCTTAGGTGTAGCACCAGAAGAAGCCTGACCCAGAAAAGAACAAATTGATAAACTGGACTTCATCAAAATTAAAAACTTCTGCTCTAGCACTGTTAACAAGATGAAGAGAGGAGCCACAGCTTTAGAGAAAATATTTGCAAATCATGTATCTAAGCAAGCAGTTGTATCCAGAATATGCAAAGAACTCTCAAAGAAATCATCTGGTAAATAATGAATAAATGATTTGAGATACCACTAATGCCTATTAAAATGACTTAAATGAAAAAGACTGGCCAGACCAAGCTTTGGCCAGGATGTGGAAGAACTGGAACTTTTGTACATATATAGCTGATGAGAAAGTAAAATGGTACAACTTTCTGGCAGTCTCTTAAATAGTTAAACATACACCTATCATGTGATCCAGCCATTCCACTCCTAGGTATTTACCCACAGAACAATGAAAGCATATGTCAGCCCAAAGATTTATTCATGCATACCGCAGCTTTATTTGTGATAGCCAGGTACTTGGAACAGCCCAGATGTCCATCAACGAGTGAGTGGAGGGACTCCAGTATCTCTACACAGTGAAATATTACTCCACATGCAAAAGGAGTTAGCTACGGGCACATGCTGCAACATGGATGAGTCTCAAAAATAACTATGCTGAGAGAAGTAACTCAGGCAAAAAGGAATACATATTCTATGATTTCATTTACATAAAATTCTAGAAACTTCAATGGTCTAGAAACGGAAAGCCAATCGGTTATTGAGTCTAGGGGAGATGAGAAAGGGGTGGGAGGAAGGAATACACATGAGGAGACTTTTAGGGTGATGAAAATATATGTTTTCTTGATTGTGGTGATGGTTTCAAGCATGTATAAATATGTCAAAACTTATCACATTGTGTACTTTAAATATGTGAAGTTTATTATAGGTTAATTAT
This sequence comes from Tonatia bakeri, assembly GCA_004024845.1. Lineage (NCBI taxonomy): Eukaryota > Metazoa > Chordata > Mammalia > Chiroptera > Phyllostomidae > Tonatia > Tonatia bakeri. The sequence goes on from PVIA01002780.1 coordinate 18,333, forward strand.
ACCTCAATAAAGCTATTGAAAAATAAAGAGACTACTTTTGTAACAGTATATTTCTTTAAAGACAGAAACATGAGGCTCAAGACAACATATATCATACATATTTTTGTGGCTAGCTATTGTGTGGCCCTATTTAATCATCCATGTACTATTTAGAAATTTTGTAATGTACATATTACGGGTATACCATTATAGATACTTGAGTTTGGTTTTGTGGTCAGTTCTATAAAAATTTGTAAACCAGGCTCTTGGCCAGGAACATAATCTTGCATTATAACATTGTTTCTGTGGAAAGATCAGAATTGGCTTATTTTACATTGACATGGTTCCTTCCCACTGTCCCCAGGATTTCTCTTCTCAAAACCATCTAACACACTCTGGCCAGACTCATTTTAAAAACAAAAAAACAAAAATTAGATCATGTGACTTCCCTGTTAACCCCTCAGCGATTACAAATGGTGAAGTCTGAATTCTACAGCATGGTATCCAAGGTCCTTCACAACTGGCCCCCCTCCCTCACCAGTCCCCGCTCCAGAACCGCCCCATCCTTTGCGCACCTGAACCATTTGTCAGGTGTTTTCACCACTTTCCACCTGTGCTCAAACTACCCAACTGCCAGGTATGTCCTTCCCTTTCGCCTCACTTGTGCATCTGGAAAAGTCCTTCTTCCTTCTAGACTCATTGCAAACATCACCCCTTCTTGAGAGTCTTCCCAGATTTCCACCAAAAGAGAAGTAATCACTCTTTTTCACTGCACTCCCATAGCACCTTACACCGTCGTCTACTAGAGCACTTATTTCATTTTCCGGCAGTAATTCAGATGCATCTTTATCAGTCAGGTTGCAGGCTCAGCTGCCACGACAAAGACAGTGACCCCAACACCCCCCGCCCCCCATACCAGTGGTTTGAGTAAGCATGCTGGCGGGCTCAGCTTTGCAATGTTGGGATCCAACCTCCTGTCTCGTCGCTCCATCCCCCTCAGACATTCGCCCTCACGTGCGTGGACCCCCATGGCTCTCCACCATGTCTACCACACAGCTCTCCAACAGCCAACAGGACAGGGAAGGGACAGGAGAGAGAGTCTCTGCCTTTTGATGACGTCATCCGGAACTTGTATCATCACTTTGTTCACATCCCATTGGCCAGAACTTAGTTACAGCCACATACGACTTCAGAGGAGACTGAGAAATGCAGCTTTATCCTGGGTGGCCGTGTGCTTCCCTTGAAGTCAGGCATTGTATTATTATGAGAGGAAAGGCCTGAATGGACCTAGGATAAGAGAGGAGTCTCTGCCAGTCCACACCTTAGCCACCCAACTATCTGTGATCACCCTTCTTTTCATACATAAAACACAAACACTGCCTTGCAAGGCACGTAACTTCAAGTACCCTGCTGTCCTGCTCAGTGCATCCAGCACCTCAGCTGGGTCTGGACGTGGTTACCTGCGGCCTGGAGACCCACACACTGAAAGACAAATTCTCTGCACACTGCCCTTCCCCCCCCATCCTCCAACACACGTTGATGCAGCAGGAACCACGCACACAATTAAAAAACAGCAACTCTTAGAGAGCCAAACAATGGGAACAACCCAGATGGCCCCAGTCCATAGTGATTATCCAAGCTTGCCAGGTAGAAGTTATAAAGACTCCTTGCCCTTCTATTTTCTGGAAGTAACTCCCTTGTCCCCCGTCCTCCTTGGCTCGTGGCTTTGCCCCCTGGGAGGCTATTAATAGGTCATCATCCCCCATGACCACGTCTGAAGTGGACACTGAAGAATATGCCTCTCAGGCTTCCAGACTCTGTGCTTCTAGTCGGCAACTCCAGCCAAAGGTCTTGTCCTGACGAAGCTCGTCAGGCTGAAGACTCCGGCTGTATTTTTACTGGCTTCCGTGCTCTGCCCAGACCCCTCTCTGGGCTTAATGGCTGTTATCTCCAGGCCATCTGAAACAATGGGCTTGGGCGGAAAGGGAACACCCTTAATCTGATCTTGGCTGCTGGGCCACCTCCCATTGTCTGGCAGAGAATTCTTCACTAGTGAAGCTTGAGAAAGGCTCAGCGCCACACTCTTAACTCCTGCTAAGACTGACTTTTCAGAGCCAACTTAGGTCACCGCTTCCATTTGGGGTACAGAAGCAGCTGGCTTTTATCTCTGCAAGTCTCCACATTTCCAGACCTGCAGCCAACCCAGATTGCAGGCAGCCAATAGGGGTGCCCTCTTCTCAGAATCGGACTCTTCCATCTCGGCTCGCAGACTGGCTAGGTCTAACCTGAGTGCATTTCCCTTTTCTAGGGATCTGCTGAAAGCAGCAAGAAGCCCTCAGTATTCACCAGTTAGCAAGTTCTCCTGGAGCAACAGGCTCACTTCCCGTCAAATGTTCATCACACAGCATCACACGCTCAACGAGAACCACCAGCCTTCCAGTCTGCGTGTGTGTGTCTGCTTCACCTGACCGTGAAGCCAATGCCACACATGTGAGTGTTTTTATGACAGTGCTTCACCTCCAGGTAGGCTAGTTAATTATGGAATCGATTTTGGCAGCTATAACGGAGAGACCAAACATAACGGCAGCTTAAACAAGGTGGCAGTTAATTTTTCTCTCATGAGAGAGTCTGAGCTGGTGCGCTGGTCCTGCTCCGCGAGGTTGTCAGGGCCCTGGGCTTCTTTTGTCCTGTTCCATCATCCCAGGAGGGTGTTGCCCTCCACGTGGCCCAGCATGGCTCACCCTCAGAGTCTCATTCCAGTGAACACAAAGGGGGAGGAGGGGAAATTTTGCAATCTGGAAGTTGTGCACCTCACTTCTGTTCCCCTCTCTTGGGTCATACGACTGTACTTAGTTGAGAGGGAGGCCACGAAATGCAGTCTCTGTTCTGAGTTGTTCTATCACAAAGAGAGAGAAGGGAAGGACGTGATTCAGGGAGATGATTGTCACCCCTGCCTCAGCCTGTCTTGCCTTGAGAGAACTCTCTGAGGGGCAAGGACCTCGTCTGACCATCCTCACTATCCGAAGGCCCAGCCGAGTGCCCAGCACGGGGTTGGGGACTATCTGTGTTCATCTTCAGTTTAGACCACAACCCAACCCCACCATAATGGACTCATGTAGCATGCTTTGTGTGGAACAGGCACCTACACTGATGTGACCCCGGTGTCCCTAGCCTGCATGTCCTCAAGTTCTCCAGCCTTGCAGAATCACCCCCCATGCCCAACATCCTGAGGGCTTTCCACAGCACACAGGTTGTTTCTCCCAACTCTCCGAGCTCTTTCACTCGTCAGCACGACCCTCAGCCCTGTGCCTGCTGTCCCCTCTCAGAACTGCCTCTTGCTGAGTGGATGCTAGACTCCTCCTTCCTCCCTCCCAATGTACAAAGAGCCCAAGGCTCACATGTGTGGCAGATGTTTAATCAAGTTCAGGAATAACGGAGGATGATTATAGCACAGAGGGGAAAACGACTTCAAGTTCAAGGTCACATATCACATCCTCAGAATGTGTTGGTCATTCCCCACCGCAGGGAATATCTTTGGTGCTCCTGCTGGTCGCTGCTCTGCCCCACATGGTATTTCCCAAGCCTTGTCTTCAGACGCCCAGTGTCTCTCCCTTCCCACCTGTTCCTCAGTCCCTCGCACACTCGCCTGAGCTGTGCTCACAGCCTCACAATGTCTCTGCTTTGATCCCGCAGCCGGTTTGGCTCTTGCTTCCTCTCAGCCAGACCTCTCCAGGTGGCTCGGAAGCACTCAGTTGCCTAAACCCCAAAGGCCCACCACTATGTTTCAACCAGCCAAAGGGCCGTCGCCCCCCAGGTGGTGAGGCACCTGAGACTTAAAGGTTAAGCCACCACCCAAGGCTGCGCAGCAGCTGAGAGACAGGGCTGGCCCACAGGCTGGGCTCCAGTGCCCCTGCCTGGGCACTAACCGCATTGTCTGGAGTCATCACTGAGTGTTCTGTGACATGAGTCTTATTTCCCCTGAGTGCAGCTTCCAAGGGACAGTGCCTAACCAGGCTGGGCCCACCTGTCCTGCCAACCGACTGAAATGGTCGTTGTGGTGAAAACCGCTGTGTGCAGGGCCCACTGCTCCCTGAGTGCTCTTGACAGTTCCCAACCCCTGCCCCTGTTCCCCACCACTTCAGCCTCAGATTCCCAAAGCCCTCCCCACCCTGTGGCAGGGGAGATGGTGGGGGAGGGGAGCAGGTGGGGGTGGGGTGGGGAGGGCCTGGTCTGAGGGGATCAGATTGAATAGCTGCTTTCTTCTCAGAGGCTTCCTTACCCCCAAGTCGTCACTGATTAACCCTCCAGACCAGATAAACCTCCACAGGAGGAAAAAAATGTGTGTTTAGCCTGAGTCATAAAACATCAATATTGACTTCTCACAGGTAAAGCCAAAGGGGAATGAAAGGGGAAGGGGGGAGAGGCGAGCCAGGAGCCAGCCCACCCGGCCTCATTCCCTGGGGAGAACGCTGGGTGATTAAGTTTCAGCATCTGAAGAAGATGGATTCCCACCTGCTTCCACCTCAGGGGCACCTGGGAGCCAGGAGCCCGGGGCCCCGGGACTGTTCTGTCCTCTGCTCCCCACTGCCTCACGAGCCCCGGCAGATGAGAGGCCTCACAGGTCACGGGTCTGTCTGGACTCAGACTGCCTCTGCTCTGCTGTGTCCCAGCTCTGGGACTTGGACGGGAGACCGACTTGAGCCTCAGTTTCCTCATTCGTCAAATGAGAGCAGTACTAGCACTCAGTTCACAGGGCTGCTCAGGATGGTCAAGCGAGATCACTTATGCTTTATGTGAAGCACTGGGAGCTGGAGTTCCTGTAAATAGCATAATGGGCTCTCTCTCTGGCTTGCTTTCTCTCTCTCCCTCCCTGCCTATCTCTTGATGCTCACATCCCTCTCAGGAAGGGTTTCAGGACTACAGGAACAGTGCAAGCTAAGGCACTGACTGACTCACCCAGGGCCAGAAACCATAGGTGGCCAGGCCAGGCATGGGGGTCTTTGTCTGGGTCCTTCCCTCTGGCCCAAAACAAATCAACCCCTGCCCCACAAACATTCGCTCTGGCTGGTGTTTTTCATCAGAAGGCCTGAGGAAGGGGGTCTGTGGCCACTTGCTGCTTGGGGTGGGGCCCCTGGACCCAAGAGTCCAGCTATGTCCTCCTCAGAGCACCTCACACCTTCATCCCAGGGTCTTCTCTCCATCCTCCATCTCCTTCCTTTTGGGGGTAAAGGTGTTTCTCCTACCTCTCCCTGTCTTTCTGGAGGATTAGAACAAGGAGGTTCCCCAAGGAATTTTCAGCCACCCCAGGTCTGCACTTTCTGTATCTCACTTAAAACTAAGCTCGGGGAACAGTGGGGAAGGATTCAGGCTTCCTCGGTCCTCACCCACGGCCAGGGTCCTCTCCTCCCCCAGCCCAGGTGAGCCCCACCTGATGCTGTGGGAGGCCAAGACTCTGGTGGGGAGGGCCTCCCTGCAGCGTTTGGACCAGACAAAGGCCCTTCTGTCTCACTAAGCTGCCATCTTGGTGGGGCGGGGGAGGGGATGTTACTGGCCTTTCAGTCACCCCAGGGTGGCAAACACCTCCTCCTCCAGCAGGGCTCTGTAGTGGCTGTGGGCCCAGCAAGGAATTGGGTGGAGATAAGCCTGGAGCAGGAGGCCAATGGGTGGGGCTTGGCCGCATGCCTGTATTCAAGCCTCAGCTCCTGGTCTGTGAGCAAGCAGGGATAGAGGCCGAGGGACTTCCCCGTGGGGCTCTCCTGCAGCTGTTTGCTGCAGAGCTGGTGGGGGTGGCGGCCTGCCTCTGAGAGCAGCTCTCAGCCCGCTCTTTTCTCCTGCCTTCCTCTCCATCTACCCTTGCTTCCCTCCTTAGGAAATCTGCTGAATGTCTCCTGTGTGCCAGGGCCTTTCCTTAGTGCCCCTATCTCTCCCCATCCTCCCAAATTTCCACTACTTCTCGATGCTTTTGCTTGTACTGTTCACACAGTCCTGGAAACCCTTCCTGAATCTCCTTCCTCCAAGCAGTCCTCCTGGAGAACATCCTGATTCCAGCCCCCACCACTTCCTCCTATACTGATGTTCCTCTGTGCTTTTTGTCTCTTCCTGTACTTGTGCTGCCTCCTCAGCTGCATGGTGAGCTCCTTGGGGGCTGGGAAGCATGACTTCCCCCTTCCCCCAACCACGGGCAACATTAGGAGGTTTATTGGCAATGCCATCCTCAGCCAGGAATCAGGCAAGAAGTTACTTTCTTGCAGAACAGCAACTTGAAACAATTTCTACATCAGACAGAAAGTTCCAGATACCTCCCTACAGCCAGCTGTGCAAGATATCTGACTCTTTATCATCCCCCCTTCCTCCTCCGCTTCAAGCCCAGCCAGTATGCTCCCAGGTCTTGGAGCAGAAGGGACATTTCTGGCTGATCGATATGACTGGCTGCCTACCTTATCTTAAGTGCAGTACCCACTTGCTCCCTGTGGCAGCCCCAAGTTCAGCCCCCTGGGTGCCAGGGGCATCCTTTCCCAAGCAGTGACCTCCTCTGCTTGCCTGGCTATTCTCACCCTCCTTTCATGATATCCTCTCATCTCTCCCGTCTTTTCACGCTCCCACCTTCCCAACCTCTTCAGCACCAACCCACCTGTCCCTGCCCACGTGACCTGAAACAAGAGTTCACACGTAACACACAGACTGCCTACGCTACACTGACCACCGAAACATTCAGCGTGAACCAGAAGCTGTTAGAGGGCACACCATTGTTAGGAAGACCAGGGTAGCGAATTGGCTTTACATAGGGCTATCATAGAACAAGGTTGTATGGACCCACTGCACCCGCCCACCGCCAGCTGAGAGAAGAGAGTGAGTGATGCTGGGGGCTGGTGTTGTCCATGTTGGGTGCAGGAGAGTGGGCACCTCTTCCACCAGACAGCCCTTCTTTAAAATATTCTGCCCTGCTATCTCACAAGTGTCCTCATTCTCATTGAACCAATGACACCAACTTAGAGTCTAAAACACATGGCAGCTATCCTTAAGGAATTCAGGAAGGGGCAAGTGGCAGGGGGTGGGGCTGTGGATTTGGGGTGGGGCTGTGGTTTCTGAGCGGGGGACCAGTCAACACACACACTTCTTCCCTCTGTCCTCCTTGGAGGCCCCTGCACCCCTAAGACACCACCCTGGGCCCCAACTGCCCTTGGTCCTTCTGCCACGGGCACCCTTGCTTCCATGCCCCACTGCCCTCCATGCCCCCACCCCCAACTTTGTGCATGGCCTGGGCCAGCTGCTCCAGCACCAGCCGACACCCACCCCTTGCCAAGAGTGGGCTGGCCCACTCCAAGGACAGGAAAGGAAGAAATGAGCCAAAGGGCCCCTCAGGTTCTGCTTGACTGAAGGAGCAGGGGTGTCCAACCTATGGCCCTCGGGCTGCACATGGCCCAGGATGGCTATGAATACGGCCCAATACGAAATCATAAATTTACTTAAAAACCTTTATTTTGCTCCTCGGTTTTTGTTAGTGTTTGTGTATTTAATGTGTGGCCCAAGACAACTCCTCTTCTTCCAGTGTGGCCCAGAGACCCCAAAGGGTTGGACACCCCCGGTGGAGATTGAGATACAAGTCATGTTCATCAGCAGAGGGGTTCTCACCATGCTGAGAGCTGTGTAATTTATTTTGTCATTCATTGGTTCTAACACTCTCTCCCGTGCCCCTGACGAATGTTCTCGGTAACCCCTTTCTCTAGTGAGAGGCACTGAGCAGCTCCTGGGGGCTTAGGAAGTGGGCAGGAGCTGGGGGTGCAGCAGGCCCGCAGGTGGGGAGGAGTGAAGCGGGCAGGCAGGCACGAGGGCCGCAGGGCTGGGGTGCCCTCCCAGGGCGAGCCCCTCACTCCTCCTCCCTGGAGAGGGTTTACTGACAGCTGACTCTGGCCCGCAATCGCCAATCCCTGCGCGATGGCGCCACCTGCTGTCGGAAGGGGGCAACACAACTGACTCCACGGAAGGGGTTGAGAATTTGGGGTGTGGGTAACTCCTTCCTCAAGGAGCATAGCCTCTGTTTGGGGTTATAAGAAACAGGCTTCAGCATGGGGACATCTCCCATCACCTCCAGGTGCCTGTCAGGTGGCCATCGTGCTGGATAGCCAGTTTCTTTCTTCCTCACTTGCCAAGTCCCCAGACTGCTACTCAGGCCCAGCTGGAGGGGGCCTAGAGCCCTGTCCAGGTCTCCTCTTTGGCCGGACCTCCCTGGTTCGCTGCTCCCAGCCCCCTGCCTGCTTTACTTTGGAGGCCCTGTGGCCACAGCCCCCTAATGGCATTTCCATCCCTGTCAGTTCTGGCCCAGCACTTCCCAACACTGGGTCCCACCAGACTGTGCACCCCTCCGCCATGAGAGCCGGCCGGGTAAGCATGGGGCCAGCTGCTGGGGCCAGGGGACCTTCCAAAGCAGAGGGTCTGGGTTGTTGTCAGTCTCTGGGCACAACTGGGGGCTGCACATCCTTCTGAAGGCCTCTTGGACTTGTTCTCTCCTTTCTATCCTGGTCCCACTCCCACGGGCAGAGCCCAGGCTGCTGCCATCTCCTCCTGGACTTCCCCTCTCCAGACCAACCGCCCTGCTGCTGCGCCATTGCTTTAAATTTCCAAGCTGATCCCTTTATGCCTCTGCTTAAGTTCCTGCCTAATGTCCCTGTTGTCTTCTGGAAGGAATCCAAAGCATGCCACCAGCTAGCAGGGGTACCCCTCTTCTTGCTGTGCCTCTTCTAGCCCCTCCAGCATCACATCTCAACACCCTCCCAGATGATCCCTCTATGCCTTTGCTGGTTTCCCAGCCTAGAACAGCCTCCCTTGCTTGGCTTATCCCTCCTCCTCTTCAAGGTGCAGCTCAGACCTCACCTCCTGTGAGAAGCCTTTCCAGACCGTGCTGGCCCTCTCTCAGGAAGATGTGCTCTTCATGCAGTCATAGCCACTGTGAGATCACCAAGAACAGGGAGCTGGCTTCTGCAGTATGTATGTATGTATGAATGAATGAATGAATGAATGAATGAATGAATGAATGAATGAATGAATCTGTGGCCAGGGATGACAGCCAGGAAGATGGTGCACTCTCCAACAAAGGGCCATGTACCCCCTGCCCTGGGTTTCCTGCCCTGCCCCTCACTGGAACACCCCTTTCTTCGCCTCACATCTAAGTCCCTCAGGACTACCCTGCCTCCCCCGTGCCGGAAGCTCCCTAGCAGTCTCTCTCCAGTCACAGAGTGCCCTTTCCACAACCCCTAGTTGTCTAGTAGGCAGGAACCAATCCCCTAACTTGGCTGGACCCCTGCAGGCTTCCTCATCTGACCAGTACAGGCACCAGGCCACCTTCCGCAGGGAGGAGCCCCTCTGGGCAGGGCAAGGGGCCAGGGGTCCTCCTGCTCATTCCCGGGAAGCCTCTTGCTCGGTCCTTAGAAAGCCCAGTCACTTCTCTTGGACCTCAGACATTATGTTCTGTGGTAGGAACATCTCCTCTGCCCTGCAATGTCACAACCTTTTTGAGAGGAGAGGTCACACGGAAAGTACAACTTCTGAGGCTAGGTTGTCATACAAGACACTGCTGGTTCAGGTGCCTGACTTCTGGAAGGAGCCACCCCCATATCGCGAGGACACCCAGGCAACTTTGTACAGAGAGGTCCAGGAGGTGAGGTGCAGAGGCCTCACACCGATAGCCCCGACCAACCAGGAATGCCTCGAAGACAGAGCTGCCAGCCCCGGTCAAGCCTTCGGATGACCACAGCCCAGGCCGACGTCTTGGCTGCAGCCTCAGGGGAGGCCCTGAGCCAGAAACTGTTTGTTTGCTGAACTGTTTCTAAATTCTGACCCACAGGAACAATGTGAGATAATACATGTTTACTGTTGTTTTCAGTTGCTAAGTTTTGGAGTAACTTATTATGCAACAATGGACAGTTAATACAGATTTGATGATTTTATGGTTCTTAACTCCTGGCCAAAAAGAAACACACAGTGAGTCTTGAAGAAAAGCCCCACAACTAGAATTGAAAACACACAGCTTCCCTGGCAAACTTCTGCAGACATATGTGGCGGGGTTGGAATCACACACTAGTACCCAAATGGGTAAAACCAACATCTTTCTTAATTTTTCTTGTAGTCTTCTAATTTAAATCTGATGAGGTCATTCCCACTATTAACTAAGAGAGAGAGAGAGTTTAACCTGCCCATTACAGGTATTTTCATCTCTGTATGCTTAACTCAGTCTCCTTTGAGTAAAACTGAGTAAAGTTCTCCAAGGTTTTCTCATGCCTCCCCTTTCTCCTAGCCAAGATAATTTCCAGGTGCAGAGAGATGTTTGTGGGACCTCGTGGTGGTGGAAAGAGGGGCTCCAAGGTCTGAGTCCTCTGCATTCTCTTCTACACACAGGGACAGGACAGGGCTGGGCCCCTGGTCCCTTAGGTTGGCTGATGGGGCTGGGACTGGGGAGGGGGTACTGCTGAAGGATATGGTCCCCACACACAGCTGGTGGTGCAGATCTTGTCCCTGGGCCCTGGTACTTAGGCACGCCACCACAGCAGCACAGGGAAGGTTCCACGAAGCCACTTCCTGGACCCCCTTCCTCAGCTATTTCAGATTTCCTCCTGGATGGCACCATATTGCATTGGCACCATCCTGAATAGCTGCTTTGCTGTGGAGGGTGACTTCAGTTTCCCACAGCTGCAATCTGAGAGTCAAGCCCCACTCAGTCCCTTGCAGAGAAATTCATCCCTAAACCTGTCTGAGGTTCATCCCACACTGCCCTCTAAGGTTTTCCTCCCTGCCCCGTAAAGGATAATGCTGCCTCTTGGCCTCCCACATTCTCTCTTCCTTGGGTCCTCCTTTCTGGTCCTACGACCTCCAGGGAGCAGCTTTTTCTAGGCCTGGTCTGCTTCATTCCCTCTTGGATGCCTTGTTTAGAATATGCCCTCTACTTCCCTGGCAATGAGCCTTCCCTGGGAAGGGCTGCAGGGGAACAGAAAATGCATCACTCTGCACGTGTGTGCGTGAAGCACACATCTGTACGCAGAGACCCCGTGCGGGGCAGTACCAAGACCCTCACATAGCCAGGCACTCACCGCAAACTCCCTAGGGGTGAGCTGGGACCTGTTCAGGGAGCTCACCTGCACCCAGGATTTCTCACCGTCACCCTGGGACACCCCTCCCATTCTGGAGCCTTCCTCTTCACTCTCAAGATGATTTTTCTATCTCTGTCTCTCAAAGGTTTTGAGAAGCAGGTGAAGTGGAGGTGGGTTTCCACAGCTTAAACTGCCTCCCGTCCCTGGAGAGTTGGCCCCCAGACACAGTCCTTTTCAATGCCCACCCCCTCCAACTGCTCCAGGACTTCTGTACTTGATACCCACAGGCACCTCCGACTCAACCCGTCCACACTGATTCAGCATGCTCCCTAACGGCCTGCTGCTCGTTCCCCAACCCCACACTCATCGGTCCTCTCTGCTCCCTAAACCTTTCCCATCCCTCCCCTCTCTCTCCCACTGCGTTGGGTCAGGTCCTCATTTTCTCCTTCCCATCTGGGTCTCTTCTCTCTACCTCCCTCCCTTCAGGATTTTGTTCAGTGGAAACTGGGTCTTAAGAATCCCCAGGCCCCAGTTTAAAATCCGTTGCAACCGCCCCAGTGCCCACAGGATCATACCCTTTGGAAGAGCCGCTGGCTCCTCCCCGCCCAGCCTGGCCCACCTTGTCAGTGGAGCAGTGACGCCCTACTTCACAGCTCCCCAGACGGGACTGGCTCTCTCTCGCTCCGGCCCTGTCACACGTGGTGTTGGAATGCTCTAACTCCCTGAAGTGCTTGCTGAACTACTCATTTTTTAAGATCCTGCTTGAGTCACCTCCCCCGGGAAAGCATCATTAGTCAGAGTTAATCATTCCCTTCTCTGAGTTACCGTGGTGTCTTATTCGGGTTTCTCCCAGATGCTGCAGCACCATTGCCACAGCTTGGACCGTTGTAGACTCTCCTGACAGGTCCCCCTGTCCCTGCCCTTGCCCTTGCCCCTTGCAGGCTATCGTGGACACAATAGCCCAAGTGCTCCTTTGAAAAATCCAGTCTCTGTACACCTCTATACCCAAGCCTTCCAGTACCACCCATCTCACCTCCCATAAAAGTTAGAATCCTGCAGGAGTCTCTGGGACCTTCCTGGCCTGGCCCCTCTTGACTTTGGACCTCTGCTCCTGTCTCCTTTCCCTCTCTACCCCAGCCACACTGGCCTCCTCGCTGCTCATGACCTCAGGCCCCCTCCTGCCCCTGGGCCTTTGCATGTCCCCAGATACCCATTCTCATCTCCCCCACCAGCCCTAAGTCTTCACTCCAGTTGCACCTTCTCGGGGTAGCCCCACCCCCACCCCGGTACCGCTGCAGTGGCCCCCACCTCCTGATCCCCCTCACCTGCTCCATTTTCTTTCTTTCCATAGCACTTAACCACCTTCTAAACATATTATTTTACTTGTTATTTTATTTTTATAGTTTGTCTCCCCTTCCAAAAAATACCTGATGTGCTCACTGAGATACCCTGTGAGCCTGGAACGGTGCTGGCACATGTCACACACACAATAATGGGTGGATGAGTCGACCGATCAAAGCTACCGATGGACTCCTTCAGAGGTCAATGAGGTCCCGGAGGCTGAATCCACACTCAGTCACCCCTGGGTCCTCAGGGCTGAGTCCACTGCCCTGGCCACAGCGGGTATGCAAGACCCACTTATGAATGAAGAAATGAGTGAACGGGCTCTGCCCCTTTGGCCTAAGCAGATCAGAGACCCCTCACACAGATGCTACCGCTGCCAGATCCTTCCTGGGCCCCTCCTGGGGTCCTCCGGGGCTCCTCCTGGGCCAGGACTGTACTTTCTCCAGAGTCCTGCTTCAGCCCTTCTCCTTGGGTCCAGGCCCTGCCGGCTGTTCGTTGGGAAGGAGCTGACCGATTAATCTCCACTCAGGTAAGGCCGCCTAAATATTGCGTCAGACCTGATGCTTTCCAAGAAAAGGTGTGCATTGCTACCCAGGGCCAGTCTCTTAGCCCCAAAGGTTGAAGCAGAGTAGTGGAATGTCAGGGGTACAGTGAGGGAGAAAAGGTGGCTGGGGGCCTGCCTGGCCTTGGCATGTGGCCAGCTCTGGGTGGAGGCTGCTGTGGCCTCTGTTGAGGGAGCCTCGCCCTTCCTGGGCATCCTTCAGAGGACAGGGACTAGGTTCAGGGGCTCAGCTCTGAGCGGAGGAGCAGAAACTAAACTCCACACACAGACTGGAGCCAGCCCCTCCCATGTAACCCGGCTCCTTTCAGGATCTCAGGGGCTAGCAAGGAGGTGAGGGGTGAGGGGTGAGTGTAGGGCTTGGCTCCCCAGGCCCTGGGCTGGACCCTCCCCCCGCCCCCACCGCCAACAATGTGGGCCAGGGAGGTTTCAGGCTGTTTTTTGTAACCACAATCACGTGTTATTTCGTGTAACCTGAGCCCCCTGACGCGGCATGAGTCTGCACCCCAGCTCCAGAGACACATCTGCTTCTCATTTCCGCCCAGGAAAATGGCCCAATTTCCATGAGCTGCTGGCCCAAGCCGAGCCTGGAGCCTCTCAGTGGCCAACCCCACCCAGCTGGGTTCCATTACTGGGGTGGGGGGTGGGGTGGGGACTAAGAGAGCGTTAGAGGCAACACAGTGTGTCTCAGAGAGCTGGATGGGGGCCAGGGGGCCGGAGCTCTCGGGCAGGCTCTGTCCAGACGTCGCTGTGTGTCTTTGGGGGAGTCCCTGACCTCTCAGGGCCTCAGCTTTCTCATGAGTGACACATGCAATGTGGTACTCTGCTGATGGAGGTATTATTGGGATTTGGGGACCCAGTGGCCCTCTAAGGGATAAAAACAACAGAGTTTTCCCAGAAATCAGAACCAAGGAGGGTGCGGCCACTGGAGTTGGTCTATGTTGGGAAGATGGTGGGGACCTGGAGCCCAAGTTGCCCTTTCCTACTTGAACAATGGATTGGGCCTGCCCACCCCCATTCGGTGGGGTTCACACCTGAGTCCTTGTGCCGGTGGGTCGGACCCTGTCCTCGGTCCTCCATTACCAGCATGTACTGAGCACGTCATGTGTGTCAGGCCCCAGCTGGGGGTCGGAAGACCGAAGAGATAAACACAACTGAAGTCCCTTGTGTGTGGGGTGGGGGCGGGGGTGCGGGCACACATAGATAAACACATAATTACAGCGTAGCCCAGAAGAGCGCAGGGGGATGTGGGCTGAGAGAGGCCGGAGGCTGGAAGTAACACATTCTATTTCTGGTCTTTTAGTGGAGACCCTTACATTTTAAGATGTTCTTAACTTGATATTTTTTCTGACCAAGTCTATAGCCAACTCCATCCTTCTTTCAACAAAGACAAGGGCCTTAGCCTGGGCCCTCCAACCCCCTTCTCCCGTCCTCCTTGTTTCTAAATCCGAAAGTAGTTCCCCCCTTTGGGAGCTTCTCAGTGACTCTCCACAGAGGGGTGTCCATACCTCCAACGCCACCCTGGACCCCTGGCGCTGCCCTGGCACCTGGGCGCTTCGCCCAGTGAGTGGGCAGGGCCTGAGCTGGAATCCACAGGGCACTGGCGAAGGAGAGAGGAGGGTGCTGGGGGTGAGGGCCTGCCCCTCAGCTTTGTCCCAGGCCACAGGCACGAACAGCGGGACAAGAGAATTTCGTGCAGCTTCCAGGGACGTCGTAGGGCCATCCCCTATAGCACTAAACACATGGAGGCCATTTTTTCAGATGATGAACTCAAGGCTCAGAGAGGCTTTCTAACTTGGTCAAGAGCAAAAAGCCAGCAGCTCTGAAGCTGGGTCTTCCCGACCCCATGACCCTGATCTTGGCACCAGCATGGTTCTGCTCCTGATACCTATGTGAAGAAGCCCCATTCTGTCACTTACTAGGAGCAGCACCCTGGGCGAGTTCTCAAAGTCTCTGTGCCTCAGTTTTCAAAGTACATTTTTTAATAAATAAACTTTCTGGAGGGATAACTTATTCAAATAAATGCACAGATTAAGTGCACAGCTTGATGAATTTTGACAGATGTACACATTCCTGTAACAACCACACAACCAAGACATAGAACGTTTCTCTCTCCGCAGGAAGCCCTTGTTCTGCACTTGGCTCTCCTGTCTGCAAAAGGGGCATGCAGGGGCACTGCCTCCCGACATGTGAGGAAGGCCGGGGCGGGGGGGGGGGGTGGATAATGTAGGTAAGATGCTTACAAGGCACCTGGCATGAAGTAAGCACTCAGTAAACATGTGATTGCTTGTATGACCTCGTCCTGTGTATTGCCACCTTGTCCCCTCCTCGAGGCTGGGCCAGGGGTCAGGGTGGGTGCTGAGATGGTCTCTTTGGAGCCTCCTCTCCAAGCCTGAGGGCAGCAGCCAGCCTACGAGAAGACTTGGGGAAATGTGCTACACAAAGGCTCCAATCCTCCCTCTGGGTCTGGGGACATGAATGGGCCGGCTGTTGCCCTAAGCCTGGCCTAGAAGGCAGGTCCTCTGTTGTCTGAGACATGCACAGGTCTCTGTCAGGCATTGGTGGCAGGACCAGCTCCATGACTGTGCAACCTACAAGGTCACTCAGGGCCCACGTTCAGAAAGGCCCCGCCCTCGGTTAATGTTCTGATATCACCTTCTTGCAGTCCTTAATCATTGTGAACAAGGAAGCCTGCATTTTCATTTTACACTGGGCCCTGCAAATTCTGTAGCTGGTGGTGATGGCGGGGAACTTAGAGGGAGCTGTCTGGTCTCCTCCCTTCCCTTCCACACACTCACTGCACGTAGTCACACACACTCATCCACCACCTCCATTGCCCCCTCTCTGTCCCTTCCCATGGTGAAGCATCCAGGACAGCCTGGGTCACACAGAGCCATCAGCTGCCAGGAGGAACCAAGAGAACCTGGGAGCCTGCTTGGCCTGGAAACCCCCCTGGGGACAGGTCCCACTCCCGGGGCCTGCTGGCCGGGCCACCGAATTCCCATCCTCTGACCATCCTCTCCAGCCGCCTCCACCCAACTCTGAAGCTCAAGTGTGAAACCACAGCTGGGCGCCAGCCAAAGGGGCTGGGGTTTCATCTCATTCAACTTCCCACACCTCGGCCAGAGGCCAGGGTCCAATGGGACTGCTGGCCACAGGCCTGGGCTAGAGGCAGAGAAGGGGGTGGATTCCAGCCTCTCCTAGTTTTCTATGCATCCGAGGGCACCCTCCCTCTGTTGAGCCTCGGTTACCCTCTGTGTGACGTGACAGAACTGTAAGGCTGGAGCAGATGCCAGAGGTGTAGAGGAGATTGGCCTCAGAGACCAAAGTATTGAAGGAGATTCTAGAACTTCACTCTCCACTATGGTAGCTGCAAGTCACACATGGCTATTTAAATTCAAATTAATTTTCATGAAAGAAAATTGAAATTTTACTTCCTCAGCCACGCCAACAACATTCCAAGTGTTCCCTAGCAACATGCACCTTGTGGCTGCCATATTGGATGGAACAGACCCGGAGCATTTCCTTCCACACAGAAAGTTCCACCAAGACATGTCTGCCAGTGGGGAAAGTGACTGATAGCTTCACTGACCCCAAGTGGGGAGGCGTGAGAGAGGGATGTGGGTGAGGGACATCTGAGAAATGCTCTCAGTCTTCTCCAGATCTCAAGAGTGAGGAGGTGGCCCTGCCAGAAAGGGGAGTCAGGAGTGACTTCCACTGGACACGGAAACAACGCCAAAGGCAGCTTCCAGTAGCCCCGCCTAGAGTGGACAGTGGGCTTCTGGGCCCCCTATTGAGTGGGCCCCTATTGAGAGGTCCCAGACAGGGAAGAGGTTGCCAAAGCAAGTGTCCTTCTTAGCAAAGGTCTCCAGGAGCCATTGCCAAATGGGAAATGTCATCGCCCCCTCCGGCCTCACGTCCAGGCTTAGGAAGCACTTGCATGTTCTAGAACAGTGGTTCTCAAAAGTGGGCCTGCCTCCGAATCACCTGGAAGCTTGTGAGAGCGCAGCTAACTTAGCGAGAACTCTTAAAACGCACACTTGGACTTTGTTTATGAGTCAGGTTGAAAAACACACATTTGGATTCTGTCTCCCTTAAGGTTCATGAGCATGTGGGAAAGTCTAAGTAAAATGATCAAAAGATGTGGGGTCACTTTGACCCAGCACATTATGCAGGGTGCACTGGAGGGGTGGAACAGCAGACCTCAGGAGGGAATGAGGGGGGTGGGGATGGAGGAGAGGGGACGGGGAGGAGGGAGGGTGGGGGGAGCGCTCTCTCGTGCCCCCCCATGAAAGTTGTTCTTCTCACGCAGTATCTCATCTGCTCCTCACGACGCCCATATAAATCTGTAACTGTGTGACTCCAGGAGGTTATACCACCCCCAGTAGATGCAGGGTCACTAAGGTAATTGGGCTGGACTCTGCTTCCTTTTCCTCCCCTCTCTCCAGCTCTGAATATTTTCAAGTGAAATAAGCCTGGGAAGAGGGGAAGGCTCGGAGCTGTGAATACATTTTTTTGTTTTCTGGGCTCATTGGGCTTTGACAGGAAGCTTGGCTGAGTGCAGGCGTCTGAGCCCTTGCTTTCAATGGTGCTTTTTAGGCTGGCCTTTCCACGGAATGTAAAGAGTGGTGGTTATAAATACCGGCAGGCTCTGGTGGCCCACGCAGTCCCTGCGCCCCACGCCCAGCCAGGACACTGTGGGATTCCTCCTGCCCTCCCCCCCACCTCCCCCAACCTCCCCAGCAGCACTGTCTCCCCACCTACTTCCCATCTACCCCCACCCCTCATCTGGAAAGGTGGGGAACAACATGTCCTGGGTTAGGAAACCAGGGATAAGGGACACCTCAAAATTGTCCTCTCCTTTTTTTAGGAGAAGGACTGTTTTCGACATCAGGGAAAGTATAATCAGAAAGCCTGGTGGTGGAGACCCAGGAATGAGCCTCATTTCCCAGGTGAGGGGACACAGGATCCCTTTGACAAAATGATGAACTCCCCAGCCCTCCTGGGAATGACAGTCCCACCGTTTACTTTGTCACTTCACCCCCCAAGATGCCCCACAGTATGATCTCCCTTTCGGTGACTGCTTGTACAGGGTCCACCAGCAGTAAGGCCTACGTGAGTGTGGTCGGTAGGACAATCATGTGTGTGCAATAATTTATAGTTTTCATTTGAACACGTCACCTAAAATGTCAGATGGTGTCTTTGACTGTGATATTGTCATGTTACAGAATCACATGCCTATGATTTTGTAATAAACGATTTTATAATAAAAGAGGGGTGCTATCTGTGCTAGACCCTGTATTCCAGTAGTGCGACTGCCCTGTAAGGAAGGCAGAGAAAGACACGGTCCCGTTTTACAAGTGGCTGAAGAGGCGAAGTGACCACACAATCAGTCATCACTGGGGGAGCTGCTGGTACCTGTCTCCTGACCACCAGCCGGGGCCACCTCGCCGCACACAGGCGGGCACTGGTGGCCTGCACCCGCACCCACCAGCCCCCACCAGCACACACCTCCTGTCTCTGTGCTGGGGCCTGGGAGCACAGTTGATTTAGAATTTCCTGCCCTTCTGACAATCCGTGTGCACAAAATAGGCTTTATTTAAACCACGTCGGAGGGCATCTCCCCTGCCCCTTCCTCTGGCTTTATTAACCTGAAGTGAGATAAATCTTCGGCACTTAACTACCTGATTACAAACGTGTTCCTGGTTCCTGTCCCTGCCCCGGTGGGAAGCTCATTTCTCAAAGGGTTAATTAACAGCCTTCACACAGGCCACATTTAGCAGCCAGCACAAAGCTGCACACATAAATAACGTCTCGAGCGGAAGAAGAGGGTGCAGATGGTTTGTGACTTTGCCGTCCAGAGTTTTTTAAACCGGTGTGAACCACGTCCTGTCGGGACCCAGGACCATGAGTCAGGGTCAGGCTTCGAGGTGGGCCAGGCCAGAGACACCGGGGGCCAACTCTGCACTCTGTTGAAAGAAAGTCTTAAAGGAAAACAGAACACTGAGCCAAGATGTGGGAGAGAGAGGGAGGGTGTGGGGAGGCAGAATGGGCCTGCTGACTGACTGGGATTGAGAGGAGCCAAGGAGAGCCAGAAAAATGGACCGGGAGAGAGCTGAGTCCCCGCTGTCCAGGCAGGGGTGCTAAATTTACTGAGGACGCTCCACCCACAAAGTCAGGCCCTGGTGCACGGGGTCCCACTCAGGCCCCAGAGTGTGTGAGGCCATGAGGGCCTCGGCTCAGAGGAACCGCTTAGGGCTGCGAGAGCCTAGTGTGAGGGACAGCCCGGAGGAAGCCGGGAATGCTCTAGAATGGTACAGCAGCACTTACGGTTTTCTGCTCCCTTCACGGGGAAGCTCCGTTTCTCTCAAAGCCTTTAACTCCCAACTGGGGGCTTGCAGGCCCACCCCCCCTCACCCTGCCATGGCCATGGGGACACATCTCCATTGGTATAATGGATACAGTGGTAACACAGGATTCATTTTACAGAAATCAGCACTGTTGCAAGGCACAGAAACCAAGGAACAGACATAGTGATGGAAACACACACTAGACATCAATGGAAATGAGAAACAGGAAAAGGGAGAGGGAAGAAAAGATCAGAACTGGAGCTTTTGGCATTGCCTTTTACCATTCTCTTTATTCTCTGGTGTCCCCCCACTCAGCCCTTCAGTGGGCCCCCCTCTGCTTGGAGAGACCTCCCACCCCACTGTCCTCACTCAGGCCTTCTCCCTGTAGATGCGGGGGAAAGGGCCTGAGGAGGAGGATGGGGCACTCAGAGGATTTCTGCCCTGGAGATGAGTGTGCTGCCTGGTGGCAGAAAGGGACCCTCTGGGGGTGGGTGGGGACAACCTAGACTGCCCCACCCTGACCCCTGGTCTGAACCACCCAGGCACCCGAGCTGGGGGCCTGCTCCCCACGCCAGGCTCAGCGCCCTGACAGTGCGAGAGCAGAGAAAGAAATGGGGGCCAGATGCCGTGAGCCTAACAGCAGGGCTCTGTGTCCAGGAGCGGCGGTTTCTCCCTGAGTAATTTTCCACAGTTTGCCTTTCCTTCTGCACACAGTCGCGCTCAGAGTTCACATGGTGGCTGCCGTCCTTCGGAGGGTTATTCTGGGCCAGTCACCTGCTCAGTGACCCTGCCCGCTTTGATTTCTGCCCTCTCTGCTTCTCCAAATCCCCACTCCCATCCCTGGGATATGGCCCTGTGCACCTCTGAGGGCCTAGGTCTCAGGCACTTCTGCAAAATCCCAAAGGCTCCATTGTTGCCGGGCAAGGGCCAGCATTTCTGTTTTCTCAGAAGGATCAAAGCCCCATCCCAGCGCTGCCAGGAGGAAGCAGTTTTGACTCGTGCAAATATCTGCAGTCCATTTGGGATTTTACTTTGGTGAGAAATAAATACACAGCCATCTGTAGATGATGGAAATATGACTTAAGTAACTTTTTGGTCGAGGTTCTTGGGCCAGAGCCCAGATGGAAATAAGACCTTGTATCTTAGTCTCCCCTCCACACTTTTGAAAAAAAAGAAAAAATAAAAGAAAAAGCAGGGGCTGGAGGCGGTGTGGGGGAGGCTGATGGAAACTGAAGTTCAAAATGGAGCGTGCTCTACTCCTTGGCCTGGGAAAGTTAAAATAAACACCCGACAGCCACTCCATTCAAGTGCGCGTTATCTCGCTCATCCTTGCCAAGAGCTCCTTCTCCTCCCTTCTCCGCCCAGGAATTACTGCGCCTGCAAACAGCCCCCACGCTGCCCCGCCCCCACCCCAGCCCAGGGCAGGCAGACAATGGGCCAGAAAACCCAGCCCAGCCAAGGCCTCTCCCTGCAGCCCCCAGAGTCCGTAAGATTGGGAAACACAAAGCTATTTTTAATGTCTTATTTGTCTACCAACTGCGGCTCCATGGCCTGAGAAACAGTATCATTTGTGGGAGGTGGCGCTGACTTTTTTTTTTTAACTTGCTCAGACAAAGCCACATTTTCGCAACTTTCAAAAAAGCCAAAAAAAGCACCACTCTCCAAGGGTGACCTCTTCCCAGCATGCCCTCTGCCCGGCAGGAATGCTCTCTCTGGGGTGTCTGGAAAAGCAGCCCCTGCCGCTCCGCCCTGGTCAGCAGCAAGCACAGGTCCCCAGGTCCAGGGCCCAGGGAAGTGGAAAGGCCCAGGGATCCCAAAGGAGAGCTGGTGGAACAGGAAGGAGGGAAAGATGGAGGCTCAGAAAAGGGCAGGGCCTCCTCCAGTGAGGAAGGCACAACCCTGCCCCGAGGAGCTCCCAGCAGAAAAGCGTGGAGGTCACACACAGGGGATCCAGCCCCACATATCTGTGGGTTGGAAGCTTTGGGTGGTAGGTGCATCCAGGTGCTACAAAGAAGCCTCCCAGGTGAGTCCACCAGGTGGGGGCAGAGCTTGGAAGAACCTCTGGGCTGGAAGAACCCAACTGTCATAACAAGATGCTCTCTGTTCTTCGAGTTTTAACGGTTTTTGCTGTGAGCCCACCTGGGCTCCAGGGTCTCCGCCCAAGCCTCTGCTGGGACGGAGAAACAGAAAGGTGGTGGATGGAGAGAAAGAGAGGGATCCGAGTGAGCCAGAGAAATAGAGGTGGAAGAAACCGAAGCACCAGGATGCAGGGAGATGGAAAGGCACGAAGTGAGGACGAAGAGTGAGAAGGGCGTTCTTTACGGGTCGCTGCTCAGCACGGGAGGATGGAAGGGGGCCTCTCGGGAGGACCCAGAGAGAGAGAGGAACACCACAGCAGGCCGTTCCCTTCTGCATCAGCCCTGTGGTCCAGGGCCTGGGGCTGGGGTGGGGTATGAGAGTGTGAGGGTCGCCAGCCCAGTGAGCCACCAGGAAGCCGGTTTCCACTGTCCATCTGCACCCGTGGGACACCCCGTCCAGGCCACAGCCAGAGGGCCCGACTTTGGGTCACGCTGACCTTCCCTATGCTTGCTGGCTGGGCGACCTTGGGTGGGTCTCTTCACTGTTCAGTCCTCTCCTCTGTAAAACGGAGATGATAATATTATCTTTATGGGCAGAGCACATGTGTGTGTGTATGTAAAATGCTTCACATATGCCTGACACACCGTGCAGACCCAGTAAATGGCAGCTTTAATGCACGTGGCCAACAAATGGTGGTGCTGTCACTGGCATTCCTTCCAGGGGAGAGGCCGGGCCGGTGAGTCTGGGAAGGAGTGCAGAGGGGTGGTAGGGCAGAGGTATCTAGTGAGAAGGGGGTAGGGGAAGGCAATGTGTAGTTAATGGAACCATATGTCCCCAAGCTGGACGGACCTCAAGACCATCCCGGCCCATCCACAGCACCATGGTGCTGCTCCCAGCGAGCCCAGGAAGGGCCTGAGACTAGGGGAGCAGGTCCTTCCTGCCGGCAGCTATCCTTTCCTGGTTCCCCACGCTGCAAGGGCAGGTCAGCCTCCCAGCAAGCCCAGGTCAGCCTCCCAGCAAGCCCTAAACCTCCCCACCCCAGGGACGTCTTTCCTCTGATGAGACAGTTTGAAAAGCCCAGAACGGCAGCCAGATAGGCCGGCAGGCTGGACTCAGGGCCTCCCCAGCCCCTGACAGTTTACAGGGTGAGCAAGAAACCAAGGAGAGGCCATCATCCCAGCGGCTGCTTTGGGCAAGCCAATTCCTCATAACAACACTCTTGGCCTCCGCTTAGCTGCCCCAGCATCTCTGTAAGGGGTCTGGGTCCTTCCCTATCAGGAGGCCCAGGTTTGGGAGAGGGGACAGGTTTTATCCCTTTCCTCAAGAAGCACCTCTCCCACCCACCTGGGCTCACCCAGAGCCTGCTCTGCCTCCATAGCTGCCAATGGGGGGCGCTCCACCTCCCTCCTACAGAGACGGCCTGGCAGCCAACACCTCCCCCAACCCAGGAGGCAAGCAGAGGAAGGGGAGCTGCCCACATGGGCTCCTGGGAGGAAGTCCAGGACCCGAGCAAGAATCTTGGCTTGACCCCTTACGGAAAGCACTCAGGCTCTCAGAGCTTCGTGTTTCTCACCCAGAAAATGGGAACGATGACTCTTACAGGCTTGGGATTCAGTGAGACAATGGCGCATATATAACGATTTAGATAACATTGTGGCCATGCCTTTCGTGGATGGTGAAATAGTGCACGTGGGGGTGTGTTCGCCGGCAGTCTAAAGACTGGCCTTCAGCAAACCCGGTGAGTGCATGCGTTCACACGCCCGCTCCTGCGGGTTAGATAAGATCAAGAGGGCGGCCCTTCCAGAGCCTGCAGGCAGCAGGGTGAATGAGACGGCTGCTCTGAAGAGAAAGGGAATGTGTAACTGGCCTGAGACACCTAAGAAAGCTGGGAGGAGGACGAGGAGGAGGAGGAGAAGGAAGAGGAGGAGGACGAAGGGGACGGGATGGGTGGTGTGGCTCACCCTCGGGGGGCCCAATCATTGAGACAGTCATTGAGACAAAGTCCCAGGAGCTGAGATTCTGTAAGGTTAAAACACACCGACTGGACACAGTTTGCTTTGGCCTCTTTCCTCGAATACACACGGTCTGAAGAAGGCCCTTCGGTCTGCCAAGAATTCCAGGGGACGTGGCTGCAGGTGGGTGGGGCCAAGGCTGGGGCCCACAGGGACTTGCTTGTGACTCTAGATACCAGGTCAGAGCTGTGGGGAGCAGAAGGGGGCCCCGGACACCAGGGGTTGTGAGATGGAGGAGGTGCTGAGAAGGGAAAGGAGAAAGTCTGCTCAGCAAGGGCGTGGGGTGGCTGCACCATGCCAAGGGCTGGCCAGTGCAACCTAGGCCAGCACTTGGTGAAAGGAGATGGGAGCTTTATCTCATTTATGCCCTGCCCCCAACAACTCTACGGCGTAGATTTGATGACCGTCCGGCTGAGGAAGCCGAGGTCCGGAGAGTTTCCGATGATTCTACAACTGGCCACTAAGTAGCCAGGATCCAGGCCCAGGCTGTGTAGCTCCATCTCAGCATGACCCCAGCCTACTTTGTCCCTCCAAAGCAGAGCAGGCCACCTTCCTGTGGACCCTCTTCATAGCAGCAAGACAGAGATGACCATGGCCTCGCTTGGAAACCTCAGCCCCAGCACCTGACGTGGCCGGAGAAGCCATCCTCCAGGAGGTGCCCAGAGCTTTCGGGCCAAGCCTGGGAGAGGCTGAACTTGAGACTGCCCCAGGATCCCATGCCCCTGAAACTTCAGGGGCACGAGGCTGGAAGGATGAAAGCGCTTTTCATGGAATTCCAACAGGAAACCCACGAGAACATTCCTGCCCCAAGGATTCCAACAGGAAAACCACGAGAACATTCCTGCTCGTGGGATTTCAACAGGAAAACCAAAAGAACATTTCTGCTCGTGGGGTTCCAGCTGGGAGCCAGAGTCCATATTCCCTGCTAAAGAGGCAGGCAAGTGGGTGGAAAGGAGGAGGAGAAGGAAAAGGAGGAGGGGGCCTGTCCCACTTTTGTGACTGGCTCTGCAGCGTTCCAGATGGATTCAAAAATTCCTCTGGCCTTTACAGGATGGGGTGGGCCACTGGGGACCTAGCCTGCCCAGCTCCCAACTCTCCTGCCCTGGCTCTCTTGCCACCCAGCTTCTACAGAGAGCACACGGCCTCCGCCCCTCCAAGGGCCTTCGTAAGCACCGTAGGGTGAGGACTGTGAGCCTGTAAAAAGCCTTTCTCTGAAGCTGGATTGCCTCTTGAGATGCCTCAGCCAACAGCTGGGTGTGCCCCACCTGATCTGCCCGCCCAGCTCCTTCGAGTGTCTCCAGTGCCCCAGCCACAGGGCCTGCCTGAAGCTGTGTGTCGGGAGGAGCCTTGAGGAACAGGCCAGGTTCCTGGCCTCAAGAAACTTCCACTCCAGTAGAGGAGCTGGGAGGTCCCCCAACAGGAAGTGCTTTTAGAGACTCCAAGAGAAACGACTGCAAGAGCCATCAAAGCAACCCATGTTTATAGGCCCCTGCTCCGTGCCAGGGACCGTGTTAAGTGCCAAGGCAGAGTGACATAGTTCCTTCTCCTCCAGAAACTTTGCCTGGTGGAAGAGACCAGCAAGGAAACGGCTATATCACGGAGGGAGGAGAGTTACAAGCAGGGTTTGCTGCAGATGCAGAAAGCTTGACCAGCCAGCCCTGAGAGCAGAAGGGGGGAGAGCAGGGAAGGCTTCCTGGAGCAAGTAACACTGAGCAGGCTGAGGCACTCAGCCAGAAGCGCAGCAGGACTTCAGGGGCGCAGCTGGAGGTGACCTACGCTTTGGTAGCTGTGGTTAGGGTTCAGTCTTGGAACGGCGATAAAACCTAAAGGAGAGAGTGCGGAGAAGCGGGCTTTGGGGGTGGTTCTGAAGGGCACAGTTGGGTGGACTGAGGACCCCCAAGAGCTGGAGGAGCTGTGAACCAGCTTGGGACATGTTTTTTTGTTTGTTTGCTGGGGTGTTTTTATTTATTTATTTATTTATTTATTTATTTATTTATTTATTATTTATTTTAATTTTTCTTTGCTCAGAGAGAGTAAGCAAATGCAGGCAGGGGAAAGGGTCACACTCAGGAAGACAAGTCAGATCTAGGCTGTGAGGGGCTCTCAGCTCTGTGGGGAAAGAGTGTGACATTTCGAACGTGAAAGACATGCAGAGCGAGCTCTGGGGACAGTCCCCTCAACCCCAACAAAACGCCCAGGGCCCATCCAGGTGGGCTGGCAGTGGCCAGGAGCAGCTGTGGCCAAGGAAGGAAGGAATGGGCCCCACAATGGGCTATCCAGCAAGTTATAATGCGGGGCTAGGGGCAGGAATCTGGGGTCAGGATTAGGGGAAAGCAGAGGCAGCAAGTCAGAGATGAGATCAGGAGCCAGACACCATAGCCAGGTCAGGGCGGAAAAGGGGTGGACAGGCCTGCCACCAGGAAGAAGGGGGGCCCATAGGCGTGAACAAGGACAGTGGCTGGGGGCAGGGGGCTGGGCGCCATTGCCAGTGGGCCCCTGTTGGTTCCAAGAAGCAACCGGCTGTTAAATGTCAGCAATTTTGCAAGAGAGTTGTTTAAACGTTGGCAAAATCAGCCACGGTGGAAGCATTTACACCATGGAAATCAACAAATGCTACATTCTGGGCTACTTTTTCCCCTCCAAGAAAGACGGCCCCGAGCCCAGGTTCCTGCCTTTACTCCACCGTGTGGCTTTGTGCCGTGGTGGCCTCGCCTGTAAGTGAATCTTCTCACCCCTTTCGGACACGAAGGGCCGCTGGGGGGGTCACAAAGAAACTGGAGGTGGATGTGCCTCCATAGGGCACCGAGTTGCAGAGGGAAAGAAAAATCGCGAGTGGATTTCCTAGCGTCTCCCTGGATGTCTGATCTAAATTTAGGTCCTTTTAGTCTACATTGAATCCCAGCCACTGCCTTTCCTTCCTTCCTGCAGGCTCTCTGGAGACAGCCATGAGGAAGGCCCTGCTGGAGGGGGGCTGCTCTTTGCTGTTTCACCTGCAAATGTCCCTGTGCCTCCTCAGACCACCTCTCCCTCATGCTCAGGAACTCGCAGTGGCTCCCTGCTCCTCTCCTGGCGTTCCAGACCCCCGCTCTGACCCAGCCACCCCTCCTTATCCACAGCTAGGCCTATTCACCCCCCCCCACACACACACACTGAAATAGTGTATCCTTCCACAGCAGGACACCTCAGGCAAGTCCCTAACCTCACTAGGTCTCATCTGCATTCAAAGAGCAATGCAGGGCCACCAACTTTTGCAGGGCCTGTGACAGAGCCCGTGTGTGTCTCTGCAAGTGCCAGAAACCTGATCAGAAAGACTTAAACCGTGAGGAGAGCTGCTTACTAGGAAGCTTAATGGTGGGCCGTTACCACACTGGCTTTGCCTGGGTCAGTGTCCGAATTCCCTCTGTCGCCCCCCATTACAGTGGCAAGATGGCTGCCACAGCTCCAGATACCACATCTTCTTAAGACTTCCTCCCAAGTCAGGAGGTAGGGTAAGGGTCAACTTGGAGAAGCTCTCTTCATGTGCTTTTCTTACTTGATCGGGGATGAAAAATCTTTTCTGGAGGCTCTCCCATCCCCACTCCTCAAAACCCCCACGACTCCCAGCAAACTCTTCCCTCTTGTTGGCTAGAACTAGGATACATGACCATTTCAAGCCACAGAGAAGTCTGGGGAAGTGTGACTTTTTCAGTGTCTGTGGTTGGAAGGGGACAAGAGAGTGGAGAATGGCTGCTGGGCGGTCAGTTTACATGATGTGTTAGAAGGTAACAAGATCAGACAGGGCAGCTAGGAGTTTCCTATCAGGGAGATTCATGGAGCTCAGTAATTACCTTCATGGTCTGTAACAATTTGTAATTAAATATATACAGATATTAATCACTCTACTAAATTTAGGATTCAAGAAATGTTGTATTTCAAATTTCTCAAGTTAACTGACATCTAGCTAAAACCCGCATTCATCAAGGCCAGAGAGCTGCTGAAGAAGGTTACAGAAGGACCCTCGATCTGCCCCGTCCAGGAACATAAATAGTAGCGGCTGAGCTATCAATCCAGGGACAATAAATCCATGGTTGTCCCTGGTGCTGCCCACATGGTCCATGCAGAGGGGATCCCTCTATTCGGAAGCAGGCTTCACCTGGGGAGCTTTCTCAAGCTTCCTGAGCCTCACACCTGGGCTCCAGTTCTCACGGGCACAGAGCCACCCGGGCCCCCTCCCTCCAGCAGTTCTATGGGGGCAGATCTCAGGGGTCCATGCCCTTAGCCTCACAGAACCAACATTTCTCCCTTTTGCCCAAAGGCTGTGCCCCTCTCCCGGCCCTCCTCACATGTTCAACCACCAGATGCGCACGGGCCCTCCAATCTCGGGCAGCCCACCCCAGCCCGGCAACTTCTTCATTTGGCCGGAAACACAGACCAAAGACTGTTACTTCCCTCGTGGTGATAAGGAAAGCTCAAACCTCAAGAACCCAAAGCCAGGTTTTCCAGAAGCGTAAAGGAAAAGGCACTTATTTCCTCTTGCATCTTGATAAGCCAGCCACCGAAAAAGTGGAAAATGAGCCCCAACTTTGAATAGATTGTTCCGTTACTTGACGTTGGCATCGAGCCCACCTGCCATGTATGTATTTTCTGTGGGGGTAGGAGGTCCTAGCGGCTGGTGTCTCGTTCGCTCACCATTGGACCCTAGTCTCTGGCTCAGAACACGAGCAGTAGGTCTCAATACATCTGAGTTCAATTACTTATTAATCAGAACTCTTTCTCTACTAAGCAACAGAAATGCAAACTGGGTCAATTTTTTTTAATTAAAAAGATAATTGGCTCTTGTCACTGGGAAAACTGAAGGTAGGCCTGGCTTCAGGCATGACTGCAATGACGTGGTAGAGTTGGAGTTTCTCTCCGGTTCTTTGGCTGGCAGCATCTGCCTTACGTCCTTGGGCAATGGTTCCAGCAGCTGCAGGCTCTCTTGGTCCTCATCACTCAATGTGTCAGAGGACAAGCCTCTCTCTCTAGCATCCATAGCCTGAATCTTCAGCAAGACTTTTGTCATATTATGTATCTACTCCTGAACCAATCACTTGGCCAAGAACATTATGTACTCAGAATGGCCACTTGGATGGCATGCCCAGCTCTGGGTGGTCGTGGGAAAGCCCCATAAGAAACAGCTTCAAAAGAAGAGGGGTGCCTCCTCTGATAAGAATGAGAGCTATGACCGAACAAAGAGACAGTTGTGCACAGACAGTCAGAAACAGCAGGCGCCCCCTACTGGGAGCTAAGGCTGGCGGGACAGGTGCTCAGGGCAGTTCAGTTGTCATGGGTGTAATAGTAAGGGTAAGTCAGCTGCTGTAACAAATAACACACAACTCTCAACGACCTAACACACCAGACTCATTTATGTTACAGTCCGAAGCAGGGTGATGGGGTGCTCTCCATGCAGTCATCCAGGGACCAGCTCCCTCCTCCTAAAGACTTTCTCGTTCTCCAGGGTTCTGGAATCCTGTGCTCCTAGCCACCCAGACGGGGAAAGGGGGAGTGCATGGAAGGTCATACAGTGTGTCTTTAGGGGCCAGACCTGGGATTGGCATCTATCACTCCACCCACCCCACCCCCCACTGGCCAGAACTAGGTAACTGCAAGGTAGGCTGGAAAATGTGCCCAGGAAGAAAAGAAAAGAGGATTCGGTGAGTTCATAGTCTTTGCCAAACTGAGGGAGGGTCCCTCACAGGACCAAGGTGGGGTTTGGGAGGAGGTGGGGGCAACAGGGGCAGGAGGGGCAAATTGGAACTCAAGGCTGCCAGCCTCTGCCCTCCAGGTTTTTCACCTCGGGCAGCTCACTGTCCCTCTCTGAGCTTCAGTCTCCTCCTGTGTCGGCTACAGCTGCCCCATCTAAAGACTCTTTCTATGCAACATTTTCTGTTTCTGGGGTTCAGCCACTGCCTAAAGCCTCCGTATCCTCTCAGTTCCTATGATCTCTGACCCCCCCTTTAACTTCACAGCATCCCCCATCCAATCCCTCCTTTTCCCCTCCTCTGCTTTATCTTTCTCTATTACAATCCAATATACCAAATGTTTTTCTCATTTATTCATCATCTCCCTACACAAGAATACAAACTCCAAGAGGGCACAGCTTTTTGTGTTTAGTTCACTGGCATATCTCAAATGCCCAGAAAATAGTTGGTATAATGTAAACATTCAGTAAATGTTTTCTGTATCAGTGAATGAATGAGTGAAAGAGTAAATGAATGAAATTTAAAACCTGTCTCTGAATAGCGTTGTCTAAAATTCACAACAGAGCAACACTGCCATCTGGTGCCAAACACTTGAATTGCAAGCACAAAGTCCTGGGCCAGTTGGGGGTCTGCGCCGGGTGTGCTGGACAGGCCCAACAAGCCTTGTCAATTCAACCCCACTTCATTGCTTCAAACAACACCGTCTGACTGTGCATGAGGCGACAGCTCTGTGGAGCCTACTTTTCTATCCCATAGTGCTCCCCTCCAGATAACTAGATGAGACTCAACTAACCATTCCTAAGACCCTCAGATGCACCAGGCGCTCAAAGCTCGCTCTGGTGCTGCTAAAATCAAAACACATGGGGAACTCTATCTCTTCAGAAGATGAAATATAAGAAAAGAAGACCCTAACCCTCAGAGAGAACAAAAGAGAATATTTGACGTGAGACTAGTAAGAAGGACCATGAGAAGAGTGAAGAAGGAATAACCCTTGAGGTGGAGCCAGGAAACTAGACCCTACTTCCAACCTGACCTTGAACTCACATTGCTTTGCTCATTTATAAGATGATGGCATTGAACGAGATGGGGTCTAGGCCACAAATTCCGCTTAGCCCTAAAATACTCAAGAAGGAACGGAAGAGTCATAGGTAGCGCCAGTCTCTGGAGCTAATGCCCAGAAAAAGAGGTGATTCACCCATTGGTCAGAGACGCTGTGGGGGCCTCTCCCAGAAGACTTGGTATTCACCACCCCTTCTAGGGTCTCCATGTCGCTGAAAGAAGCTGGGAACTACAATTCCCAGAAACCCTTTGGCTGTGTGGTTCCATCTTGGAAATGCCAAGAAGAGGCTCTGGTCTAATATTAGGATGATGGAAAAGGAGAGGTCGTCATTAAATCTAAGTGCAAATCAAGAGTTTTCTATGAAAATTTAGCAGCCAAATTGACATGTGCTGTGTCAATTACATACTAGATTTTGAAGACTTCGTACCCCTAAAGTGTAAATGATCTCATTAATAATTTTTTGGTTTAATGTACTTTTGACACATTGGATTTAATAAAATACACGATTAAAACTAATTCTGCCTGTTTATTTGTACTTTTTTAATGTGAAATTTAAACTTAATGGAAAATTTAAAATGACTTATCTAGCTAGCTCACTTGTTTCCATTTGCCAGAGCTGGTTTAAAGTGTGTGGAAAGTGGACAGAAAGTGAACATACAAAACACTTCCTAACCACATGAGACAATAAACAATATCACAATGTTGAATGTGGAGTAATGCCACACAAGAGTGGTGCTGATGCCAAGAGCTAAGAGCTCAAAGGAGAAAAGGAGGCCCCTAAGGACTCCGGGATAGGGAAGGGAGGTGCTGAAGGCAGAAGTGAACCACACCCTGGAGGACGGGAGGATGTGAGCGGGGCGAGGGTATCCAGGACTTCCCAGGCAGTGGATTCAGTGTGTCCAGGGAGGAATAACTCAGGCTTGGCAAGAGGCAGAGGCCATGGGGTCTCAAGCAAATGTGAAGAAAAGGGTTATTGTTTCTACCTGTGTTTTCAGTCACAACTCCATTCATGTTACCCTGTGGACCAGAGTCTTAAAGGAAGGAGAGAGGCAGGCAGAAAGGTTCCGAGTTGAAACGTGGGTGCCATGTCCTAGGGTGCCAAAGGGCCCCTGCACACCAGGTCCCAGTGCAAACCCAAACCTAGGTCCAAACACCTCTTGCTTTGTCTAGAATGGGCCCTGTGAGGGGTCATGTTTTCCAGGGGTCCAGGCTCCAGAGGGCAGGATGCTCTGCTGTGGCTCCAGCCCCAAGGGCTCTGCCTCCCTCTGCCAACCACATCCTAAGAAGTCTCATGGAGGCTGTAGACCTGAGTCTCCTGGTCACAGGGAGAAACACGTGCTCCGTCTGGGCATTATGGAGTTTGGTGGAGTGAGGCCATGGGGACAGGAGACACAAAGCCACGGCTTGAAAGTGCTTGCGCTTGCATTTTGCAAAATTTCTGGCCTGGTGTCCCTGGTCGGCAGCGGGATCTTTCTGAGAAAAGCTGGGAACTCTGTGGTCCTGGCCTTGTCCTGTGAGACTGGCTGCCTGGAGCCAGCTGGAGCTGAGTCCAAGTTGGATGTTGAGTCATCTCAGGAAGGGCCAGCTGTGGTTTGCAGCTCAGAGACTGGACCAGAGGAGCACTGATGCTAACCAGGCCAGAGGAGAGGCCAGAGCGTCCATTAAAGCACAAGCAGGAACAGGTAACATCGCTGCCTTGGAAAAGTGCTGATCCCCAAGTGCTGGAAGTACTTTGCCTCCTTATTGGGGGATCTTTGAAAACAAGAGAGCTTTTCTACTACCAGAATGTCTCTGCACACTTGCTTCCAAAAAGAGGAAGACTTAACTCAATAAATCCTTCCTTAACACCTGTCTTACCCAATACTGAATCAGGAACCTTGGGGAAAATGACAGAAAAAGTAAAAAATCTTTAACTCTTAGGGCGGAAGAGCCATAAGAAGTCATGGAGGCCAGAATGACTTCCCAAAGTAGAAACTCCTGCAGCCACATCTCTGGCAATTCAGTGTGGCCTTAGTCCTCTGAGAACAAACAGTGTCACAAAACCAGAGACATAAGCAGCATTTGGAGAAGTGGCCCAGTATATGAAGAGCTGCTAAGGCCTGTAGCCCAGGCCATAAGTGCCACGAGAACCCTGGGCCAGGGATGGCCAAGGTGACAGAGATGGCCAGTGTGTGGGAAAATAATCAGAGCAAGCTCCCTGACAGGGGGACTGAAAGCAGGCCCTGAAGGACACGCAAGGTCCAGGGCTAGGGTCGGGGAGGAGAGAGGTGGATGTAGAATGGTTTAAAAAGAAAAGGGAAGAAGAAGGAAGAGGAGGAGACGGACAGGAGGGAAAGGGTGAGGGAAAGGAAAGAAGTCGACAATAGTGATTTGAAAGGCAGGCAGGAAGTACTCCAGCCCCCAAATCTTTGTTGTCTAAAACCTCACCATAAAATTTTCACTGGAGGGGACTAAGTTTTTCATTATTTTCATCTTTCAAAATGAAAGTTTCCTTGCCAATGTAACAAGTAAGGACTCTAACAGAACATCAGATGATTACCAGGCAGATAAGATGAAGACAAACTCTGTCACTGCCTCCCTTTTGCCAAAGATTAGCCTGTTCGATCAGCTGCTGGTCAAGCCCACAGAAATGGTAGTACCGAGGAGAGAGACTGGGTTGGTCCAGGGGTCAAGGCCCGTGTGGATCTTCATCCCATTGACCTCAGGAACTTTTCCCCTTCAGTTGCCCTGAAGCTCAGCCCTTCAGACAAACCTCCAGAGCAAGGAGAGAAGCAAGGTCTCTCTGGAGCAATGTGTTCTTGCTGGCCTGAGCAGATTCTCTGAGGCCTCAGTATCCTTTCCAAAGGGCTCACAGGAGAAAATCCCTAGAGAAAGTTTCATAGCAAAATTGTTAAGATCCTGGGCTCTGCAGTCAGACTGCCTGCGTTTGAGTCATGGGTCTACTGGCTGGATCTAAGACCTTAACCTCCGTCTCTCTGAAGCCCAGCTTCCTCATTTGTAATGAGGCTGTTGAGAGTACTTATTTCATAGGGTTGTCATGAGAATTAAATATGATACACTTGAAGTACTTAGAATATCAGGCATTGTGCTGGATGAACACTGTTCTATTATTATCAACAATCTGCTGCAACCTGCCAACACAAAGAATCCTTTGGTTGTTTCAGAACACAGATGGCGTCTACCTAACCAGAGCAATTTTTAGCATCATTCTTCCATTCACTCAGTACTCACTTCCTGAGCCCCTGCTGTGAGCAGGAGTTTTAAGGATAGTAAAAGACACAAAGATAGCATGGAAAGCTACCCTGTCTTGAAGGAATGTACAACTCAAGTAGGCACAAGAAGACAGGGTCTCAAGAGGCTACAACGTGACACAGTGGACAGGGGTATATGCTGAACCTACAAAGACTTGTCTCATTTAGGGTTAGGTGAGGCTGCAAGTAACTGAAAACCCCACACAATGGTGGCTTCACCAAGGTGGAAGTTTATTTTTTGTCTACTATAAATGAAGTCAAGAGGCAAGCAATCAGGCTGGTTTGGACTCAACAACTATTAAGGGTCCAGGCCATCCTTAATATGTGGTGCTACCTCGTCACCCAACTTGATACTCAAGCTCTAACCTGGCCTCCTCTTCCTCGTCATCATCACCATCTTTTTCACCAGAGCCATGCTTATGGAGCACACACCATGTGCCAGAAACCATTCTAATCACTCTTCAAATACTAATTCATGGCATCCTCACAATATCCCTATTACAGCAATATTATTTTCACTCCCATTTTATTGCTAAGAAAACTATGGCACAAAAGGATTAAGCAACCTGTCTAAGGTCATACAACTAGGTGGCAAGGACAGGATTTCAACTCAGTCAGGCTCCAGAGTTCAGCTACTAGGAAGAAGGGAGAAATGCCAGGGGGAAGCTAGTCTATACAAAGAAACTTTAGTCAGAACTCAGTCACATGGCTTTATCCAGCTGCAAGGGAGGTTGGGAAATGTAGTCTCTATTTAAGGCAGTAACACCTGTAGTTCTATAACTAAGAAAGATGGGGAAACAGTTATTGAGGACCAACCTATTTGTCTGTGGCACGTACCCCTACTAAATTCATTTCCTCTCCCATAGGGAAATACTCCCAGCAATAGTTCTGTATAACATGACCCCTTCCCCTGCTCCTGTCCCTCCACAAGAGAGCCTGGTCAGAGCTTCTGAACATGGACCAAGGGAGATATTCCATCATTCCATATATCCAGTGGCATATACCCTCGAGTGCTTCAGCCAACTCTATGTAAGACTTGTGTAAGACTTATGTAAGACTCTGCAAGCTATGGCCTACAAAGGAAATCACTAAGTGGATGTTCAGAGACAGAATGCTACCCAAGTAGTACTTCCAGCTGCCGATGCTGGGGCTCCCTGAGGCGCTACTGCATTCCTGCTTTTGGGTGCTACAAGATCCACCCATATGCTTGTGATAAAAGAGCTCCTACTCCCCCCAGTGAGTTCTGACAATTACGCGATTGCCATCAAAGAATTCTAACTGCACAACCAGGCAATGTGTAAGGGCTGCTCGTGGTGCCAGGGAAACGCCATGAAGGACGGAGGTCTGGCCTAGGGAACCAGAGGAGGCTTCATAATCTGGGGTATCAGAGCAGACACGTAAGGTCCTGGCCACGTACCAGACACTGTTCCACTTTATAAAGAGTCTCACTTAATTCTCAAAGACTCAATGAGGCAAATGCTACTACTATTATTTTTATTTTATAGATAAGTAAAGCAAGGCACAGAGGATTAAGTGACCAAAAGGTCAAACAACAGAAATAGTAGAACTCAGTCTTATACCTTGCTCAGCCTGGCACAGGCTTCCATAGCCTTAGCTACCATTGTGTTTGGGGGTTTGGTGTCTGGGCTGGGTCTTGATCAAAGGGTCGGACTGTGATGGGAAGAGGCAAGACTGTCCACACCAAGCAGAAGGCAGCTGGGAGCCACATCGCAGAGTCAGTGGGCACGAGGCTGACTTGGGGAGTCTGGAACAGCTGCGCCCCACAGATTCTGAGGAGCAAGACTGGGCAGCCAGGCTGGAAAGCTGGGTTGGGAGTCAATTCAGGGTGGAGACTGTGAACAGAGTTTGGGGTTACCTTGGAGGCACTGGGGAGCCATGGGAAGTTTTGGAGTTGGAAAGTAACATGCTCTGAACCTGGCTTTGGGATGGTTGCTTTGGAAGACAACAGGGGAAGATAGTCAGGAGGCTCTTGTGATAAATTATCCAGTAGAGATGCTCTTGACTTACGATGGGGTTACATCCTGACAGCGAGTTGAAAATCCCTTAGTCAAAAATGTATTTAATACACCTAACCTACCAAACATCATAGCTTAGCCCAGCCTGCCTTAAACAAGTCAGAACACTCACATTAGCCTATAGCTGGGCGGAACTGTGTAACAAAAAGCCCATTTTATAAGAAAGTGTTAAATATCTTGTGTAATTTATTGTGCATACCACTTTTGCACCATCAACATGTCAAAAAATCATAAGTCAAACCACTGTAAATCAGGGACCACCTTTACATGGGGTTTCACGAGGACTGGGGAAGGGAAGACGAAGA
Organism: Tonatia bakeri; assembly: GCA_004024845.1. Taxonomy (NCBI): domain Eukaryota; kingdom Metazoa; phylum Chordata; class Mammalia; order Chiroptera; family Phyllostomidae; genus Tonatia; species Tonatia bakeri. The sequence goes on from PVIA01002780.1 coordinate 54,109, forward strand.
TGTGACCTCTTGGGGTTGAGAAGCAGGACTTGGAGCAGCCTGGGAGGCTAGGGGGAGGGGCGCCAAAGTAAATCCCAGAGAAGCTCTGGGCCTGCTGGTGGTGTGAGGTAGGGGTCAATGGGAGGGCGAGCTCAGGTTAGACGGCAGCAGTTGGAGGTGCCTGTGGAGCACCCCGGTGGAGAATCTCACAGGCAGAGAAGTCGGGACTAGAGATGCAGCTCTGAGCTCACACATACAGCATGCTCCCTGAAGCTGCGAGCACAAATGGCATCCCTGGGAGACAGGCCCTTGACTAGAGCCTGGTGAGAGACAGCAGAACCAGTAGCCAGAAGCTGATAGGTAGCAGTCAGCTCCATGGTCCAAGGGTAATCAGGAAAGTGCATGCCCCGGAAGGCGAGATCGGGCTCTTAGGAGGATCACAGGACCCTCAGTGCCAAGGAAGTTGGCCAGGGCTTGTGGCCTCCACTGGGGGTTCAGCAACTGGCAGACCCAGCTCCCACAAACCTTCTTGTTGCCTTGGATGTGGCTCCAGCCCTGGAGATCTGCAGAGTCAAATTGTTCAGATTTATGATGGAAAATGGCCCCAGGAACTGGGACAATTTACTGCTCACGAACGGATTCCAACTTGTCCATTAAAGTGCCTCATTCCGGTCCCAACACCCAGGCACGTTCACACCTCTGGTGAGGAGTCAGACCTGCCCAGGTGATTAGCATATGGGCTCAGCACTGCGTCCTAAAGAAAGCCAGGGCAGCCTTCAGTGCCCATCCCACTCTGCCTGAGAGAGAGAGATCGAGACAGGGCTACTCGACAGCCCACCACCGCAGCCCACCCTCGGCAGGGACTCTGTGGGGCAGGCCGCCTCCCCCCAGGGCCATGGCCAAGTTGGGTAACAGAGGACTGAGAGCAAGGCTTTGCCATCTGGCCCCAGCTCTACCGTGACCTTAAGCAAGCTCCTTAGCCTGAGATTGTTTCCTTTGCTGTAGAAGGGGAACCATTCACACCTTGGGAGGCTGTTTTGGTGATTAAATAAAGTAACTGTATGAACCATGAGACCAGTGCCTGGGGCATGACACTCACTCAGTGAACAGAAGTGATCATTATTACCCTGGACCCTGCAGTCTGGCCTCCCCCAAAGCGAGAGGAGGGTCATCTACTGAGGGTGAGGTCACGTGACAAGAACTGCTGAGCCACCTCCCCTCCTACACTTGTCTCCTTCTCAGTGGGAGAGAGACCCACAGAGTCCTCAGTCCCCTGTCCCTCCTTCCTCCCCGCGAAGCTGCAGTCCCCACACCCAGCAGGCCTCCCTCATCCCCCCAAGGCTAGCAACTTAGAAAATCTTCCCCAAGTCTCCAGAAAATGGGGCATGGTGAGGACCCAGCCCAGAGCAAAGGGCTTGCTCACAATCAGAACTTCCGAGCTGCCCAGGTAGAGGTGGAAGCTCTGGACTGGGCGAATGGTCCTGGGAAGGAACAGGCAGGAGGGTGGGATGCCCTCTTACCACCTTGACCCACTGGCCTAGTGGGCTAATGGGCAACCCATGGCATTCTCCCCAGGTTTTCACGGTGTTTTGCTGTTTCTTCTCTCCTCTCTCATTATAGTCCTACTTCCCCACTGTATTGAGTCTGTCCGTTTACCACTCTGTGTGAATATGGAAGCAATTGACCAGTTTTGAAACAATGCAGAATTCTTCATGCTATTGTCTAATTTTCACCTCCCTGGGCTGCTGTCTTCCCTCACCCTCGGCTCAGCCCTGGGCAGGCTTATTTTCTTTGCTGTGCGTCTTTTAAATTTGGGATTAGAGCCAGGATGGAGAAGGAGATTGGAAATTTGACTGCTTCCCACCCAGGCTCCTGTCCTCCATGGCCTTTGCTGGCATCCATGCTGGGCAGTGTGAGAAGGTACTTCCCAAAGGGAGACATCACCCTCTTGCCTGTCAGGTGCGTTGCCCTTGCATACCACCCTCATGGTCGGGAGGCTATAGGGAAGGGGCTACGTACCCAGGTAGCTGCTGAGGCAGATACAGACTGGTAAGACGTATTTCAGCGACCCTCCCAGCACCCCCTACCCCAATACACACACCCTGTGACAAGGGTCATTAGCCCAAATTGCTCATTAATCTCAACTTAGACTTCAGGTGGGACATGGTTTGGGGTGGGGGGGCATCTTGTGATTGGCAGCAGATGAAATTCTTGCCCCAAGAAGTTTTCACAGCATGCATCTAGAGAGACGAGATTGACGAATGTGAGTCACATAGAGCCCCCAAGCATCTGGGCAGGAGATCATGCATCGGCACACGATGGCCAACAATGACCAGCTGTGGCCGAGGTGGGCCGGCTCCTCTCAGAGCTACTGGGGCAGGCTAATGGCTTGGGTTCTGTTTGGGGAGAAGCTTAAACTTCAAGGAGGGATGGGAGCAAATACCCGACTTGTCTACCCATGACCCCCTCATTGTGGTAGAGGCCCAGGAACTCCCAGAGCCAGGGACTGGAAGAGGGACCAGGTGGTACCAGAGCCAAGGTCTCCCCTGGTGTGCTGGACTTGGGGTGGGCAATGCAAGTGTCTGTATTTCTTGGCTGGAGGAAGACAAGAAGATAATTTGAGACAGTCATCTCTGATGTAGCAGAAGATGGTCCAGCAGATACTGTGTCTCACGGTTAATTGCAGAAGCAGCCCCACCCTCACTCACCTCAAGAGACCCCAGAGGCCCTACGGTCTCTGATTAAAAAGCTTGGGTGCCCCCCAACACCCTCATTCCCACCCCCATCTTCAGCACAAAAGACAACCAAGGAGGCTTGCTGATGTCTCCTGAGCAAGGCCCTAGCCCCTGGGCTCGCTCCCAGACACACCCCATCCCACGTGGCCCCACTCGAAAGCCTGCAAGGGCATAGGAGGAAACCAAGAGCCTGCCACCCTAGATAAAGGTTTCCGTCTGATTTTGTGGTTCAGCTGAAGTTGTGTTCTTAATTGTTCAAATAAACAGTTTTCAGCCTGGAGGCCAGAACATGCCAAAACATGCCACTCCATTTTCAGCACCAACTGGGCGCTACGAGCACAAACACATTCTCTAAGTCGCAGCCAGCACTCGACAATGCCCGGTGGACTGAGAGCTCAGCTTTGTCCCCAGGTCCCGTCTGGTCTGGGGTCAGCATCCGCAGAGCTCTGGGCTCCGCTGACTCAGCCTCCGCCCTGCCGTGCTCTAGAAGACGCTCTGGTCTTGGGCTCTGGGTGTGGCCTGGGATGGAACAGCCCAGAGGAGCCAAGTCCAGGCAGCCCCTAGTGGCTGTCACACGGCAGCAGAACCTCATTTCCAGATAGACTACCAGGTCAGCTCCACCAAAACATTTCTGAGAAGCTGAAGGGCTAAAAAAGAGGACCACACTGGCTCTAGGGATCGCAGGTGTCAGCAAAAGAACCAACATTTTACTTCCTTTCCACAGAGGAAAAGGCTCCGAGGAGAGCGTCTCCTACAGGGACTCCAGGTGTGAGTGTGTGGTTTCTCCACATGGAGCTTCTAAATGCAGACGAGGCCACTGGGCACATGCGAAGGGTGATGAGCCATCTCTCCCTGACTTCTAGCTAAGTCTGGAACTGTCCTTACGGACATCCTCTGATGCCTGAATGTTCCAGCATGGTGGCCTCAGCGGGCTGGTCTTTAGGAGCTCCTTTCCTGGGAAACAGCAGCTCTGGAACTGGAACAAGTAGCCCACAGACTGACTGAGACCACAGGGTAGACCCGGGTCAAAAAGGGCCGGGGTGCCCAGCCTGTCCCCGAGTGCAGGGGAACCCTGGTGGCTGGGCCCAGAGACCCAGTAGAAACAGAAGGCTGGCGGAGATCTGAGACAGGAGCTGGACAGACTGCAGACTCTCATGGCCTAATAGCCCCCACCCCCTCAACCCATCTAGCACAGGGTGGCCTCTGGGGGCTTCTCTCTGACACAATTCAGTGAGAGAGGGGTTGGCAAAGCCAAACCGTTGGTCCAATCAGTAACTCCTTCCTCCTTGGGCCCGGGGTAATTGAACCATAGGGCTCACGATTCCCCAAAATTCCTGGGGTCTGTGATGAAGGAAACACAGTGAGTTCCCAACACTCAGGGAAGAGACGAGGCCAGGAGAGGGAAGAGGACAGGCAACTGACACAGCTGTCACTAATCACAGGGAAAGGCTCAGACCAAAACTCATTTGGATCTAGAGCCCCTGGGCCTGTTTTGGGAAAGCTGACTAATCCCATAATCCTGCCCACCAGGCATTTTTTCTGCCTGGCTTCAAAGTGGGAGTGGGAGAGGGCCCCCAGAGGCCACGGTCCTGCTGAGGAATGCGCACTCTTAAAGGAGAAAAGCCACTTTTGCTAGGTTGTGTGTGTGACGCGGGAGGCCCCTGGTCTGGGACTGTCAGCACTCGTGCTGCGATGGCAGTGCCCGAGCCCAGTGGGGCCAGCCCTCAAAGCAGGGGCCAAGGAGACGGCACAGGGGCCCTGCCTTCATTCACATCAGGCAGGGGACCGGGCCGCCTCTCTCAGGCCTGCTCCTCAGACATGAGCAGGGGGACCAACAGTCACCAATGAAGAACCTCAGCCTCTGGCTTGGACACCTTCCTCTCTGGGCCCCGGGTCCCTTGGGGGACGGCAATGAGCCAAGTCTCGCCCTCCAGGAGCTGCCAGTCTTTTCAGTCCAGACAACTCAGGTGTGAACGCCCTCCACTTGTCCACACACCTAGCGCTGCAGAGACCCCTGCCCCGGGCAGAGACCCTCAAGGCAGCACAAGCACACAACCCCCACACACACTCAGCCCCCACCGCCCCCGCAGTGACTTCAGCGCACCCACCCAGCGATGCCCAGTCCATTCAAGGGGGAGACCAGAGCCTCTCCGAGTCCCAAAGCAGCCTCGTTCCAGGAGAGCTGTGTGCAAACTGGGTTTGTCTCTCTGATACGCTCTCTGCAGAGATGCATTCCCTTTGTGTGGTTCAGTTGATGGCGGAGTTGGAGATGAAAATAGTTTTTAAAAAATCACACTTGAAAAGAAAAGAATCCTTTCCAGAACATGTAAACAAAAGAAAATTATAGTCTCACTGACAAATCTCACCAGCACTGGGCAGGAAGACCTCTGCTGCAGAGAACCCTCTAGCTGTTCCCTCCTGTTCTGCGTCTGGTAGTAAGACGTGGGAAGGGAGGGGCACCTCCCAGGGCAATTTTTCGTTGAAGAGCTTTAGCCAACTTCTTCCTGTGTCTTGTAGTGATCTTTGACACCCCCAACCCACCAGGCCAGAGGTCTCTTGCAGGCAGTGAGCAGGAATGCAAGGCGAGTCTGTAATAAACAAACATGCCCTGTGTCTTTAAGAGCATGGACTGAAACTTTGTTTGCAGGACGTGTATTTGGGCCTCAGTGGAAGGAAAGGAAGAAGATAAAAGCAGTTGGGATAGGAGAAAGACAAGAAAGAAAAAAAAAAGCCAGATGCATGCAGAGAAATATAGGTTCAGAGGGAAAATTTATTTTTGCAGCAAGGATTCCAGTCTTCTGGGACTGTTTACACTAAGCAATTTAATCACCAAATGCGTAGGTTGGTCAAACACAATTCAGTGAGAGAGCCTTGGCCAGCTGGCCTTGCCGAGGGTCACCTGCCCTGCCGGAGGGACAGGCACTGCAGCTTCCTGGGGGAGGGGTGAGACTGAGGTGGGAAGGACAGGGTGCCTGTGGCCTGGAGGCAAACAGGCCATTGGGCCTGTGGGACCTCGGGTTCCCATCCTGGATCCTGGGAATGAGCTTCGGGCACCCAGGACCCCTGCAGTGTCTGCGCCTCTGTGTGGTGGGCATGTACGCACACTTCGGCGGGCAATACTCTTGGGAGAGGAGCCACGGCTTTCACAGCTTCTTACGGGGCTCTGCTGGTGTTTAGGAGCAGCAGGAAGAGTGCAGTTGGGGGTCAGGCTTGAATCGAGCCCCCCGTGGTGTGAGATGGGCCTGGGGACCATTTGCTGTAGGTGTGCCAGTAAGTCTGTTTCCCCAGGAGTGGGAGCTCTTGCAGGTGATCAGGCAGAGAAGTGGCACAATGACAGCCGTCATTCTAGCGGTGATGACTGGAGAGGCAAGGCCGGGAGAGAGAGAGGTTTGGGGGTGGCTTTGCCAGAGTCCAGGATCCACTGTGGATTGAGCCTATGGAACAGGGAGAAGCCTGCAGGTCTGGCCCCAAATTCTGATGCCCAGGCTGATCTGGTGACAAAGTAAGCCCATCCACAAACAGGCCGGACACGCAGCTCACAAGAGTGCACACACCTGCCACACCACCCTTCCTCCCGGCCCGGCCCACCTGGACGGTAGGCGCCCTGCAGAAACAATCTGCCCACGCTTGCTCTTTGAGGTCGTGCCTCTATAGGGAGACAGCTGAGGGCTATGGGTCATGCTGAGGATACTGTTTAGCCTGGCCTGGGCTCGCAGAGGCAACTGAGTCCTTCTCAGGGGACAGCTGGGCTCGGACACTGCTGGAGCTGGTTCCCATTATTTTCCTTCATGTCATATTCTGAGGACAGGGGAACAGCCTGTGATTATCCCACTGGGGCCGCTGCAAGCCCTGGCTACACCAGCTCCAAAGCGTGTCCTAGCTCCTGGCAGTGGGGACGGGGAGGAGGGCTGTATGGGGCAGAGATCAGGCCATCCCCCGTCCATGGGACTGCACATTCACACCTCTGCCCCTGCACACACCCCCCACTCCCCAAAACACCCTAGCCCCTGGAGCCCTGGCCCTAGAATGTCAGAGCACCTCCGTCCCCACAGTCCGGTGTCACAGGAAGCACTCCCTGGTTAGGGAAAATAATGTGAGATCAAACCGAGTTAGCCAGGAAACTGGGTGATTATGCTTGCCTTGAAAACTCAGAGTGAAATACGGCCGCTTGCATCCTGTTTGATTGCTCCTGGGTGAGCCAAGGGCAGTTTGCTGAAAAGATTGTTAGACTTTGTGTTTCTTGAGGGTAGGGGCTGGGCCACATGTCCCCACAGCACCCTTCCAGGGTTGCTGGGTACTAGTCTGTCGAGCACAGAGGCCCGAGAGAGATAGCAACCTCACGCATGTGTGTTGGCTTAAAGGGTGGACAGATGGGCAGAAGGACAGTCTATACCCAAGCCTCCAACAGGTTCTTCCACTTTGAGCTCTCCACGCCAGCCAGTCCAGAGGGAAGAGGCCTGAAGGGAGTGGAGCTGTCAGAGGGAGGCAGGGGGCCCTGGTGTGGGTGCCCCTGGGGAAGGAACAGCAGGAAAACACCCATCGGTCAAATCAAAATCCCCACGGCCCCAGAAACCCTCTCAACAGGACCTGGCAGGGGCCAGGCTAAAGTGTCCATTCGCTCAAAACCTGCCCGGGCTCCCACCCTCCCCCAGCTCTCAGGGTGCCCCTGTCAAGCCGGCTTTTGCTAAATAAACCAGCCTTTGTGTGTGTGTGTCCCGGAGGAGAGAGAATGGGCTGGGGGAGGGGAAGAGGGCCTGTTTGTCAAAACAGACCTCCTGAATGCGTTTAAGGGCCTGCAGTTTGGATGAGTAAATATTTTCCCTTTCAGATGAAAGGTGCAATCATCGCTGTTTTTAAATTACTTTAATTAGAAAAGATTGCCTTAATCTTTTACTTATCTGTACTATTGTGGGAACTGCCAGCAAATGAAGTGCAGGGAAAACAGGTGGAGTTTGACCTTTGCTCCGAGCATCTTGAATTTCTTCTAGGCTGGTAATTAAGAAGAATCAGGGGAAGTTCCTTGCAGAATCGAGGAAACACAACACACACACAGTCGAAGATACAAGGGCATGCTGGTGTGCGTGCGCTCTCACACACGCTCCCACATGCCCGCACACAGGTGCATTCTCGTGCGTGGGAGGGCCCACGAGTGGAAGGAAATGTGGACCCCAATGTGGCAGCCCAGAAAGTCCCAACTTCGAGAGCCACGTTCCTGCCCCCAGCCCTGAGAGGTGGCTTAATGAGTGTCCCAGGGTGGCCTGAAATGATTAATTAAGCAGACAGCCCCTCACTCCCTCCCCAAACAACGGAAACCCAGTAACGGTCTGTCTGGGGAGGGAACAACAGGGGCCCCGACTCCAGGGGCCGTTGGGGACGTGTTGTAAGATCCAGCAGCCCCAGATAAGGGGCGATAGCAACGGCCTGCAATGGCCACCAGGGCTCATCCTACCCAAGCCATGGCTGGCAGGGCTGGGCCTGACAAACAGCCCTCCCTGCTCCTGGCCTCTGGCCTCCTGCTTCGTGCTTGGGCACGGCCCAGACCCAGGGGACCCTCGGCAAAACAGCAGAGCGGTCCGTCCTTACTGGGAGCCCTCCGCCTGCCCATCCCTGCTGTGCAACAGTTCTGGGCTCAGGTGGACACTAGGAAAGGGGTCTGGAGGCTGCCTGGGTGTTCAGAGCCATCGGCGTGGAGCTTGAGGGGCTTGCTTGACTGGGGCTTCCCTCCCAGATCACCCACGTCGGCGGGGGGAAGCCTCCAGAGCTGCCAGGGGCCCTGGAGACCTGCGTTCACCATTCCCTGGATCCGCAAACACGTACTGAGCACGTCTGGTGCCCAAGATACAATGGCAATCAGTGGATTAAAATACAGACTCCCAGGCCCCAGCCGTGGGATCCAGATTGGGTTGCCCTGAGGGAGTCCTGGCGTCTAAGTGATTCTAGTGCCCAAGCAGAGCTCGGTGCTCAGGTGTCCAGAGACACCTTAAGTTTCTGCACCCGTAACCTGGCCCAGGTGTTCCCAGAACCCTTTAGACGTTTCTCCTCGAAGATGCCCCCAGGATTTGACCGGGGTGCTTGTTGAGTGTTGGGTTCTCTTTCCCACAGACGAGAGCGCAGCCTTCCTTCCCAGACAGTCGAGCCCCTGGGGACTGGGGCAAGAGCAGGACAAAGGCTTTTCTGGCATAAGGAACACCCAGCTGGGGGGTTGAAACCTGCCCTGGGCCTTGTACACAGGCCGTGTGAAGGGACTGGGGGTCCAGAGCAGGCCTGGCCCCACCAGCCTGGAGGGGCTGAGGAAGTGGAGGGGCGGGGAGAGCCGGCAGAGCCAGGAACAATGTTTTCCTTTCTGAAACACTCCGGGTGCTCGGGCTGGACCTCCAGTCGGGCGTTTACAGCGTTTGAACCACGTCCACGACTGTGACTGCGTCTGTTTGTACTCGTGTCTTTCGCTACAGGTAGCTGTCTGTGCACCTCCACGTTCGGAGGGGCTGGTCACACCTGTGGGTGTGGGCCTCTCTGCGTATGCAGGAGGCCCTCTCGGGAAAGAGGTTCTGGCTTCACTTGTGTGAGCCGCTCCACCTCAAAACATGGCTAAGCTAAAATAAACCTTGCTGGAAAAGCTTTAACAACAATTTTTTTTTCTGTCCTTGGCATGGGCAATAACACCAGTGGGTCTCCATGGTCAATTAGGAAGCTTGGGAAAACACTGCTTGTAATTAAAAGTCTAGAAGGGCCTCAATTAGGGCGGTGTGTGCCCTGCCAGGCCCGTTCCCAAACCCCACTCGGCAGCATTTCCCTCCTGGCTGGAAAAAGCCTTTGATTTGCACCAAATGTTCAGTGGCCATAATGGACTGGCCCGGCACTGCCTCTGCGCCAGCTGCTCAGGGCACAGGCGGGCCTGTGACCCAATACTTTGTCCGATGAGGCCGGTGGAGCGGGCCCAGCCTTCCCCCCTTCTGACTTCCTTGCCCCTCTGTGACCCTGAGTGGCCATGCCTGCAGGTGCAGACCCCGTCCAGCCCAGCGCTTGCTCCCTGTCCAGAATGGCAGTGCTCACTCTAAGAATTCAAGTCAGCCTGTTAGCCCTGTCTGAGGGCGAGGCTGCCGTGGTCAACCTGGAGGGAGGGTGGTGTTGGGTGCAGTGAGGGACAGCCTGTAGAGGCCACCCCATCTGAGCAGAAGCCTGGCCCTGAGCTCCAGCCACCTCAGGAAATGCAGCCAGAGTGCACCGGACTATTCCCCCGGGACCAGAGTGCACAGGGCCTGGCCAAGAAGGTCAGGAAATAGCACAAACCCTTGACCTCCTGGCTCTCTATGGATTAAAGACAAGGGGCTAACAAGGGGCCCAGGGTGCCATGTTTACTCCCTCCTATTGTGGGGGCGGGGCAGCCAGTGATGGAAACTTGGAGGCCAAGGGTGTCATCTTCCTGGGCAAAAGCTCAGGTGCTCCTCTGGGTGGGTGGGAAAGAAAAGCACTGAGTCAGGTCAGGAGCAAGCCTCTTTCACGTCCCAACACACACACACACACTGAGACCACAAGTGGGTCCTCTGAGTCCCAGATCACGGCCACCCACACCAACTCACATTTCTCCACCAGCTCGTGCTGACACCCATTCACAGTCACGAACCAAGCAACAGTTGGCTATACAGACACTGTAACAGGAGCTGGCAGGCCCCATGCAGCACCAGGCTGCACTCCAGGGTCCTTGGCAGCCCCTAGCCCCTCTCGCAAGAACAGAGGCAGACAGGAGAATGGGTAAAGAATCACTGTGCAGGCAGATGGTCTGTGATGAAATGCCAAAGGCAGGTCCTCAGTCCCCCAGGCCACGCCCTGGGGGAGCCTCACAGAGGGCAGCCTTGTCCCCACCAGCTCTGCTGATGCCCTGGTGAGAGGTCCTCCAGCGGCAGGGAAATGGCGGGGGAAGGGTTACAGGCTAACCAGAAAAAACAATTACTAACGGGAAAGGCAGCACATTCCAGCCCTGCTTAGCTGGGCCGCCAGGGCCCGTGGGTGGTTCTTGGATTATGCATTTCCTTGAAAACAAAAAGGAAAGTTCAGGGCAGTTCAGCTGTGCCCTGAATCTCACTCAGGGGCCTTTGTCTCCTCACAGGCCCCTCACAGCCCATGTGCTCCCCTACCCCACGATCCCACTAGCCTGGCCAAATGTCCACTGGGAAAGTGAGAACATTCATACCACTGACAGCCTGCAAGGAAAGTGTGGGGAGGCTGGAAAGAAGAAAGAAAAGGGAAAGGGAAGGCAGCAGGGACCTTGGAGAACTCGTGTTGCCCAGAAGCTTCCCTTCTGGGGGGACATGGTGAAAATGTTTGTTGATTCGCTCACCAAACCTCTATGCAGCCCCTGCTCTGTTCCAGGCACCGTGCCCGGCGCTGGGGTGATCCTTGAAGTTCACTGTCGGAAAATCATGGTCTCCCCACTTATCCCTCCATGCCCTCTCACCCGTCTCTGAAAACCCAGTCTCCTGACAGATCCTATTTATAATATTCATACTGAGAAGTTGGTGGTTGATAATGGCGGAAAGCAGACCCTCCCGGGCGATTTACATCCGCCCACCCCAATTAGAAATACTTCGTTGATTCTAGTCTTGACCTGGTAAGGATTAACAAACCGACAGCATTTATTAGATGTAATTCTGTCTGGGGCCTGGGAAATACCAATTACTTTCACTTAGTCACTACTTTATTTCTGAGATTTTTAAAAACATACCCTCAGCATGCTCTACTTGTTAAGGAGGATGGAGATGACGGTGTTTCCCGAGGAAAAACAGTGGGACAGCCACCGTGTGCTGAACACAGGAACAGAAGCAAAGGGCCTCTGAGTCCCGGACACTGCCTTCCCCCACAACCCCCTCCAAAGCCCTGTGAGTGGGCAGCAGACGTGTTTTGTCCCCCACCACAGTTGTGGACACTGAAGCTCAGAGAGACAAGGGTTAAAGGCATCATTGAGCCATTGCACAGGCTGCCCCCTTCCTCCCTAGGTGGCTCCCTCTCCTCGGCTCTCCGGCAGCTAGCTCAGTCCCCTACATGAGGTCTCAACTTGAACACCGTCCCTCGGAGAGGGCATGTCTGACCCCCTGTCTGCAGCTGTCTGCTCCGAATCAGCTCTCTGTTCCTCCCCCTTGAGGCAAGTGCTGGTTCCACATGTGTGTGTCTGAGGTCTGTCTTCCTTACCCGACTACCCACCTCTGGAGGGGAGGGCTGTGTCTTTGTTTACCGCGTATGTCCAGGCACCTGCGATAGTGCTGAGCACACAGGAGGTACTCATTGTCTGTGGCTTGGCTAAAGAGATGAGTGGTCAATAGCTTGGGTAGGTGGGACCAGGTCAACTCCCAGGCCCCCTCTCAGATTCGTGTTACTCTCCACCAGACTCTGTCCACGCACGGGTTGACAGGGTGCTCGGAGCCTCTCCATCACAGTCAGGGACTGGATCTAAAACAGTCTAACCTTAAATAACATCAGATTCCATAGCTGGGTTGCTGTTTCTTCTGCAAGGATCAGAGGCCCGGCACATAGGGTGTCCCAGAGGCCTGTATCTGATGCGAACTTATCCAGAGAAAGGGCCAGAGGGACTGGCTAATGTGCTCCATTCGGACATGCTCATTCACACAGCTGCTCCACAAACGGTTACCAGGAGCTGAGCTGGGTTCTTAGACACAGTGCTGCCCTCAGACTGTGCCTAGACTGTTCAGAAAGACAACAAAAGAACGACACTGAAACTTTGCTCAGACCCAACACAGAGTGAGACGCCTGGGAACCACAGGTCTGCTGGAGAGGTCAGGTGTGAGCTGAGAGCAGGTCTGATCAGGATGGGCACGCCAGACACAGGGAACAGCATGTGCAAAGGCATAGAGGTAAGAGAGTGCATGGGACATGCAAGGAGTGCCCTTGGCCTGTATCAGAAGTTTCAGGCGGGGGTGGGGCCAGAGAAGGGCTGGGGCAGGTATAGGCCAGGTCATCCAGGCCAAGGTCAACTGGCTCAAGAAGCCGAAGCTCTGTCGGGTAAGCAATGGGAAACTTGCCAGGACTTTAAGAGGGGAAAGACTTGGACAGTGTTGCTTTTTAAATAGTAAAGGTAAAAAGGGGTCGATGGGAAGTAAGGCTGCCCAAGGTGAGCACTGGTGGCTTGAACTCAGGAGGTGGAGGTGAGGAGGCACATGCGAGGCTCGTGCTGAACTGAGACGATGAGACGAGGGCCAGGGTGGTGTCAAGGGTGAACCCCAGGATTCTGCTCTGCTCAGCGAATGGAGGGGGCAGGCAGGGATCCGGGTGGAGGAGATGGCATGTCGGCCTTAGCCACATACCCAGTTGGCTGTTAGGGATTAAGCCTGGAGAGGAAGATGCTGGGCTGGGGCTCTGGCGTTGTCTGCAGCCAGACACTGGTGTTGTCCAGGGGGAGGGTGGGGCGGGAAGACTGAGATAAGTGAGGAAAGGGGGCCAGAGACAGAACTGCCCCTCCCACCTCAACTAAATCACATGTTAGCCTCCTGCAAGGTCCACTTCATGTCTTCCCAGCCACCCTATGTGTGAGAAAGAGTGCTCAGCAAAGACTGGGGTAGGGCAGGGGGACTCCCAGCCTGCCTGAAGGGAGGTAAATTAGGATGGGGGGGCAGCTTGGATGGGGAATCAAAAGACTAGAAGCAGGATGAGGGGCTGTGTTCCAGGATTTCAGGGTCTCCCTAGCTGAGCCTGGAGAAGGCTCAGCAGCCCCTTGAGAGTCCTTGGAGGAAGGTCTGGATGCTTTAACGACCTCCCTTGGTTGGCAGGGAGGGGAAGCAGGGCAGACCTTAGCCCATTCTGATGTGGTGGCCAGATGCTACAGGGGCAGCCCCTCCTCAGGGGGCTGTGAGCCCAGGGCATGCCTGGGTCCACGTGGGGTCTCTAGGGACTGTGCCCCGAGGTGACAGGAAAAAGTGCACATCCCGAAATGGGAACCTTGATCTAGGTGTTGTTTTCCACTCTCTTTCCTTTAATTTCCTTCTCGATGTCCTCTCTGCATTCCACAGGCTGCACACTAGCTCATTGCAGCGAACGTGGCCATGGTCCTCAGAAATCTGTCGTCAGCTCTCAGACCCTTTCCCTGAATCACTCCATCGAGGTTGGGCTAGGTCTTGGGACCCCAGCTTGCTCCCCACTTTCTCCCACCCAGTCCCCAGCACATTCCTAGCTTCACCTGCTCTTCCCTCTGCAGCCAGCCCGAAGGAGAGCCCGGGGACAGGGCTGAGGAGTCTGTAGGTCTCGCAGACATGGCCAGTGTCTCTCCCTTGGCTCCTCTGTGACTACCACGTCGCCAGTGGCCAGCCGCCAGTGGTCTACGCAGTCCTGCAGGCTGGTGCCCAGCCAATCTCAGATGCCAGCAGATGGCCCCATCTCCTTTGGGACCCTTGTCACCCACGCCCATCTCTCCTTCACTTCTGGTATTCCCTGCCTCCCCTCCCTCCTCATTCTATGCACTTGCGGTGGGGTGGGATGACCCAAGCTTCAATTCTGGCCTATGAGGCCTGCCTGTCAAGGTGAAAGTCTCTGGAATAATTAACAAGCCTCCTTGGTGGGGATGGAGAAGTGGAACAGGCAGACAACACACAGCCTGCTTATTGGGTCAATGAGGTCCTCAGAGAAAGTCCCCCTAGAGCAAGCCACTACTGGGGACAGAACAGATATCTAGCCTCTTGTCCTCCATAGGTATCACAAGGCCTGGGACCCAGCATGTTCCTTGAGACAAGAGAAATGGACATTAGAGGTATCCAGTGGAAGTTAGAGGAAGTTAGGGGGGAGCAAACTCCCAGATCAGAAATGGGTCCAGCCAGGGAGATGCAGTGCCCAAGGGATGCCCCTAGGAGCCTTCTGAGTCATAACCAGCACTTCTCAGGCCCTGATCGTTCACCCTGCCCCACACAAAGATCACCCTTGACCAGCAGGGTTAGGGGACTGTGAAGGACCTAAACTACAGAGGCTGGAGGTGGGGAACAAGCTGGCTTCTAACCCGCCTCCTCTGGAGCCACTGTCTTCAGCCCAGTCCTCCGGGTGGCCTGTTTCCCTCTTAAGGTTCCACAGCAGAGTCTCAAAGCGAGAGCTCCAACTCTCAGTCCAAAGGTGGAATTGAGCACTGGAAGTCCCCACATAGCCAGAGTCGAGTTCAAAACCTCTTTGTCACCATCACACTGACCCCGAAGTCCTGTGGATCACCCACCACCCCACGCAGAAGAAAGGGTGGGAGGAGTGAGTAATAACTGGTTTGGAGGAGTGTGCGAGTCTTTCCTGTGGCCCTGCTGTTGCGTCTTCATCTTCCTGCTTCAGGCCTCCGTTTCCTTCTCTCTGAAACAAGGATTTGGGATGAGATCTGTGGTTTCCAAATTCCGCTCTCAGAGCCCAGACATTCTGTGGGGAACATCCAGGCCAGAGAAGCTCTGGACTTACCACTTACACGCTGGACTTCATTCCTAAGATTTCATGCATAGAACGAGCCCACAGCCAAGGGATGGGCTAGGTGATGCCTGTGTCCATCCGGCTTGAACCTCCCAGGGCTGGGCAGCAGCACACCCACTGCAGGAGGGAAGAGATGACGGACCCAGGACTTCAGGTTGAGTCTAGTCCCGAACACACAAATATGTATGGGGCACGGAGGGACAAGGCTGGCCCTGGGCAGTGGGCTCAGGACAGCCCAGGCAGACCCAGAGGGGAACAGGTACCTGTATTTACTCATACTTGCCTAGAGGGAGATGCCTGCACGCACGTGCAGCACGTGGGTACCACGCAGCTGCCCCTGCAACACTGCCCACATGGAAGGCTCCAGCTAAAGGAATTCTCCTGCCCCACTCCCACTTTCCTCCTTTGTGCACTCTTCAAGCTGACCCAGCAGAACTCTGTCTGCATATGAGGAAAACGTCTCTATCTGTTTTTAAAATATTTGGGCTTGTTAAAGACCAACACATTTTTTTTTAAGTGTATATAATTCAAGGGCAATTTGATCCATATGTTTCTGATTCTCTTAAACTCAAATCATCAAAATATTGATTTTTAAGAGCCATTTGATGTCTAAGAAACCTTTTTAATAAGCTTTTAAAGCTCTTTAAACCCAGAGCCTGGAGCCAGTGCCAGGGCCCAGGCTGGCCGCTGGCTGGCCGCACCCTCCCCGGGTCACGATCACGGGGAGCCTCACTTCTCTGCAGGCCTCCCCTCGGCCTGGCCCCCTGCTGCCCCAGAGCTCCCTGGGGGTCCCAGCTATAGCTCTTGCTGTCCTGACAGAGGGGCCCTGAGGGCCCACCCCTTTCTTCTCACAGACCTCTCGCATCCTTTCTTCAAGCACCCCTAAAACACAAACCAAGACAAACAAAGAGGATTTTTCATTTTCATAGGCTGCCTAATGGTTGGTTGTAGAAATAGGCTCTAAAGATCTTGACCAACCCCTACTGAAAGACATGGCAGTCATTTCCCATTGTCCACCTTGTGTAAGTTCCTGATCTTTTGGCTACATTTCCAGAAGTGAAAACACTGGGTCACACGGTGTGCACACCCTTAACACTCTTTGCACACATGTTGCCACATCATTTTTCTAAAAGATTGTACTGATTTGTACTTCTACAGGCCTCCCCTCCTGTACTCTTTCTTTTTAAATCCTCACCTGAGGACACGTTTATTGACTTTAGAGAGAGAGAAAGGAAGAGAGAGAGAGAGAGAAAGAGAAACATCAATGTGAGAGAGAAACTGTGATTGGTTGCTCCTGTATGCACCCTGACCCATAACCTAGGTACATGTCCTGACCAGGAATCGAAACAGCAACCTTTTGGTTTATGGGATGATGCTCCAACCAAGGCCAGGGCCACCTGGCCAGGGTTCCCCTCCTGTACTCTTGAAAGAAACTCTCGTAATATTAATTCAAACAACAGCATACACTTGAGCACAGAGAAGCCCTCTGCTTCCAGGCCCGCTCAGAGTAGGTCTGGAAGCAGAAGGCCTTGGTGTGAATCCCAGCTCTGTATTACTAGCTGGGGAAAGTTACTTATTCTGTTTGTGCCTGCTTTCCCTTTTATAATTGGGGGATAATAATGCACCTACCACAAATGTTTATTGTGGGGATTCAATGCGATTATCTGTAAGAACTTAAATTATATAAAATAGTGTCTGATGCAGAGTTGGCGTTCAATAAATGAGGTTAATTTTATTATCCTTTTATGCTATTCCTTCATCCTGGACACTGTTCTCTTTCCCTTCTCTTCTTTATCTGACCCCCTCCTCTCACACAGCAAGTCTCTGCTCCAGCGCCACACTCCCCATCACATGTCTCCTCAGCACCCACCTTCCTGATGAGCCCTCGCCATCCCGGCCATTACCTGTCTCCACAAGTGCATCTGTCTTCCCCGCCAGGCCGTCAGCAGCACCAAGGGGGCAAAGTCGGGATTCATCTGATTCCCAGAACCTAGTACAGAGCCTTGCAGGAGGCAGACGCTGAGTAATATTCACCGAATTGAACTAAACTATAATCAAATGACCTGCATTGGCTATGGATGAGTTTTGGTTACTTTCAAAAATTCTATTCATCTACAAAGGATTTGCCCCTTGAGGATAATCAAAAGAAAGTATTGAGACTCCAAAGGTGAGTCCCTAGGATGGGCCCCAAAACGTTTAAAGAGATGGCAGTGTCACTGGCTCCTCCTGGCCCATCAAGTAGATGTGCTCGTCCTGGCGGAGACGTCCGGCTGCGACCAACCATCGGTGGGACCTGCCCCGTGAGCTCATTTTGTTATTTATCTCTGATTTGTTCTTTCACGTTCAGATACATTTTCCTGTCCTTTCACCTGGGAAAGGGTTGTGCCTCCTCCATTCATGGCTCCGTGCTAGACCTGGTGCCGGTGAGGGAGGAAGGGTGCTTCTCCTTCTCTCGATGCAGAGCCTTGAAGACCGGCTACGATTCCGAAGGTGGCTGGGAAGTGCCTTCCTGCTGCCCCTGCTGCTTCCTCTGGAAAAGCCCCTCCCTGGACACCCTGCCACTCCTGGTGCCGGCCAGGGATTGACGCTGCTGTTATTCATGTCATTTGGTTTCTGCAGAAGCTCATCTGGGTCCGGAGGCCCTGGAGGAAGACCCAAGACTCCAGGCAAGGTCTGGTTTCCAGGAGACCAGCCAGAGAAGGCCCCTGAGTTCCTTCCTTCCAGCCCCCAATGCCTTCACTTAATACTCACAAGGGAATCAGTTCTGCCAAAACCAGTCCCATATCAATTCAAGTCAATTCAATCTGACCCCAACAAGTCTAGCATTGTGCAGGCCGGGGATCTGAGCAGACAGGCACTTGAAATAGGCTTGAAATAGACTGAAGTACAGGGTAAGAAGTGTTCGGAAATTAGAGTGACCCCCACCCCAGCACACACCAGTTCCTCATGCTTTGATCTCCTGTAACACTTTCTGTCCTGTGGTTCATTATGGAAGAGGCTACATACTGCTCCCTATCACGACTTAATTGTTCACATGTGTCTGTGCGTGTGTATGCACGTATGTGGAGATGTGTGCATGTGTACTGAGAGTTTAAGTTTGTGGGGAGCAAATAGTTAATGGGGTGGTTTCCTCTGACTCTTCCACGGATCTCACACAGAGCGAGGCACAAAGCTACTGTTCAATACACACACGAGTGAATGAGTGCGTGAACGAATAAATGAATGAGTAGACAGCAAACCCTGACCTCCCCCTCAGCCTGAGGATCTGGGAAGAGGGTTTGACTGGGAGTCAGAAGTTCTGCCTCCAGAATGTGAAGGGTCCTGGCTGACGCAGGCAGGGAGTGCTCCCTTTCTGCTCCTCGGGCTTGGTCCCTGCCCAGGGAAGGGTTTAACCAGCTAATCCCCCCAGTTCTTCCTGGCTCTGAAGACACTCTGAAGTCTCCCTCCCCCAAGCACCCTGTCCCCACTTCTCAGGCCCCTCCATCAGTCCAGACACAGACCTCATCAGAAGCATAAAGGCCCTAATACAGGTTGGGGAGGACATCTTGCTCCCCTGCCCCACGGGGCTCAGGGCTGTCTTGTCTAAATTCTCCGGGAACAGAGAAAAAGCACAGAGGCTTTTGCTAAGCCCAGTGGGCAGGTCTCTCTGAGGACAGGGATTATGTTTGTCTCTGCTGACCCCCCTCCAGTCAACTCTCCCGCCTGGGAACCAGCCTCAGACCCTCTGGGGTTCAGCCTCCCTCGTGTTTCCGTTCCTCTCCTGCCCTTTTCAGCAATCCTCTGGAGTGACTTTGCAAAGCAGTGTAGATCCCAAAAGAACGAAGCAAATTTTGGTCCAGGCTGGTTTCCAATGAATTCCCTCTTACCTGGGGAAGAAAAAAAATTCTCCTGACTTCCCCTCTGCCAGCCCCTCACTGCAGACTGAAAGGCCATCTCTCCCGGAGAGGAGACAGGTGCAGAGAGGGCTTCCCTCTGCCCAGCCCAGGACATTTCGGGCCCTGGCGGAGCGGCTGGTGACGGGAGTGTGAATTGACCCTTGCAGGGTGATCTGGATTGAAAAGGGTCACTCAGGGGTCAGCAAGCCCAGGCAGACCTAACTCTCCGCACAGAGGAGGTGGACAGAGGGGTCTCCATCTCTGAGGGACCCTGCTGGCCCCGAACTGCCTGAGGTCCAGGGGAAGAGTCCTGTTGTCTCTCAAAAGGATCTCACTCTCTCCGCCCCAGAGATCAGCTTCAGACTCTAAGGTGCCATTTCCACAACACCACAGTGACAGAAATGTGAGCTTTATGAGAAATTTATGTGATTTAAAAAAAAATCCTAATGGTTCAAAACAGGCCAAGTGATGCTTCATCCAAACAGGGTAAACTCTTATTTTTAAAAATAAGTCCTTGGGGTTTTACAACCAATTGGGGTCTCTCAGAAAGCCCATTTTTAAATGACCTTGATTCTGACTCATTTTATTTAAAACATACGGTTTTTGAGGCTCCTCTTTTACGCACAACCTCATTTACACACACACACACACACACACACACACACACACACACAGTGACCCTGAACAAGTTTCTCAAGGTCCCTGGGCCTCAGTTTACTAATTTATGTTGTAAATATCATTTATATAATAAAAGGTTCAATAACTAGGCCCGAGGTCCCTTCCAGCTCTTTAGTTCTATGAAATCAAGGGGCACAAACTTACTGCAGCAGCCATATGGCAAGGACATGATTTTGGCCTGGAAAACCCTCCGCACCCCCACCCTGACCCAAACCATGGACCATGGATAGGGTAGAGCTGGCCGAACTAAAGGGGAAGCCAAATACTGCTCAAGCTTTCAAGGAACCTCGGTGAGGTCTACGAGGGTAGTGCACCTGTTTGCACACTGCGGCATTCCCACCTCCTAGCACAGGGCCCTGCATGTAATGGGCACCCCAAATGCGTGCTAAATAAACAAGGGAATTAATTCACTAATTAACGGAGGCATGCATGCAGGGTCTGTGTCAGGATTCAAATAGCTCTTTTCCAAAGGAAATTCAAATGTGTTTCTGTTCAAAGAAAACCTAATGTGGATTTTTTTTTCAGATGACTCTGGGCCAGATATTGGTAAATGAATAAAATATTAAAACAGGTTTAATGTAACTCCTATGAAGAGCCTCTTCACCCAAAAGTAGCATAGGATGGCATGAGCAAACAGGGTTTTCCTGACCTTCTGCAATGGGGTGGAACCCTGCATGGAGAATCCTGACATTATGTCTCATCAGGAGAAGGGAGGCCATGGTCTGTATTGTTGTAGAAGGAGGTGGATGGCGGGAGTGGCACCAGTACTTGGACTGATTCTTTTCTTAAGGCAAAGGTGGATTCAGGTGAGGCGATGAGTGGAGAACAAACTGCTATGGAAGTCACAAACATTCTGTGATGAGAACTGCACGATCGATGGGGGAAGCAGGACGGTACCAGTTCTCATCCTCCAGACCCTCCCCTGCATGGCCATTCTCTGGCCAGAGAGTCAACCACAAAAGCAGCCTCTACATCACTCAGGACTCTAGGTGACACTGTCTTCTCTGAAACGACAGCTTGGAGTTGGACTTCTCTGTTCTCCCCGTTCCGTTTGTCAAGTGATGTGCTGTTGAATCGCATGACACCTGTCCACTCACAGTCCAGACCCTGGAGCGTCCACACTTGGCAACACTGTGCCTGTGACAACGAAAAGCAGGGTGATGGTCCAACATCACTGAACCCAGGTTAGAAGTTGTGTCCCTAGTCCATTCGGGTGTACCCTAGAGAGAAAAGTGGCCATCTCCATTAGTTTCAAAACAGCTTGTTATACCTGGTCAGTAACGGTTCCCCAAGTGTAACACTTGTAAGTGTTGGCGATGGCACAGACGACTCCCTGGCTAACTAATAGAAAATGTAAAAGCTACTTGGTTGTTCATTTCCAATTTGGCCAAAGAATTTAGATTTCTCTGATGAACCTTAAAAGCTATGGAAGATTATTTATAACACCCACTAAGAATAATAATACATTTCTATCATCCTTTTCCATTTGCACAGTCATCATCATAGAAATCAGCATCTGCACACAAAAAGTGAGTCAGTATTTCTTCTGGATAATGTTCTAGAATAGCTTCTGTGGCTTTATTTTGTCAGTCCCTGGAGGCATGCTTCGGTGAGACGTGTTTCACAGAAGATGCTGAGATCTTAAATACCTAGGTATTTCTAGCAAGTCAAGGCTTGATTTCTGCATCAAAAAAAGAAAAACAGTATCTACCTCAGTGGGGCACTGGCTGTACCGAGGGTGTAGGTGCCTAATATTTGAGTTGGGTAATCTTTTGACATCTGTTTTGGGAAGAACAACAACAGAAACATGACAACAACCAGAAACGTGACAATGACCAGAAACATTTTCTCATTAGGACATAAGGAGCAGCAGCTATGTTATCAGCAAACCATTACTGCAAAATAGCAAAGTAAGAAATAGGCAGAAAGAAAGTAAGTGCTAGAAAAATCAGGGCATGCTAACTTGTGGCTCCAGGCATCTGGACAGTCTTGAAGACTCGGAAGCATAAACTGTCCACTTCAAGCTGTTGTCTGCTTAATGTGATGATCTCAGGTCAGAGTCTGCTTTTGAAGGGTTCTTAAGAATCCTTGCTGGAAAGTTTCTGTTTGGAATGGTCTTCCAGTCCTCAGAGGTGATCTGTGTTTCTTTAATGGGGAAGCATGGATCTAAAAATCATACCCAGGAGTTTTACTGCTGTACAGGTATTAGCAGTAACTGATCAGACCTTTTTCCATCAAGGTCCAAGGGCTGCATTTCCATGGCGTCTCTTCCAGAAAACCAAGGTTTAGGTTGTGCAGGCATGAACCAGGAGGATGTTAATAATGGAACCGGCACAGCGTATGGATTCCATACATCATTTGGCTATCTCTGCTCCTAGCAGGGCAGAGTCTAGGATTAGAGGTAATGTTCCTAGGTGCTTGGGTAGGCTGATTACCAACCTATGAGGGGAGAGTGGATGAACTCTTAAAGAAGTTGACCTTATTGTCAGTAAGGTCAAGAGCAGGACTTTGCACAAGGAAAATTCAAGTGTTTATGAAAGCAGAGCTAATTTTGAAAATTTCATTCATCCTTTCTGCTTTGCCTGAGGATTAGAGATGCTAGTGACATGGAAATTTTAAGTGAGGAGCTACATCCTGTAGAGCATTTTTAATGATTATCTCAGTAAAGCAGGGATACTCAACACCAGGACAGTAGATTGGGCCCCCTCTAGCAGGAAACACAAAATTGAACGGCTTGTTTTGATGCTCTTCAACAAGGAAAGGCTTCGACAAATCTGAAAACAAACATGAAAAAAAAAAAAAAAGCCAAGAACAAAAACAGCAGAACGTATTCATATTCCATCCCAGGAGTAATTGCATAACACTCATTCGGAGGGAGGGTTTCAAACGGCCTGGAGGTCTTGATTTCCATCCATGCCCCACCTTTACTGTTTTGCCAAGACTGTGTTGTTGGCAGGTGAGGTATGCATTAGAGCAGGATTCAGAAAACTACAACCCGAAGGCCAATTCCTGCCCTGGGACTTTGTTTTGCAAATAAGGTCTTGCTGAAACACAGCCATGCCCATCTGATTATGTTCTGTCTGTCATAGCGTTTGCACCCCAATGGCAGAGTTGAAGAGTTGCAACAGAGAGAGCATGGTACACAGGGTCTAAAACGTTGACTATGTGGTCTTTCACAGAATAAGTTTGTCGATCCCCGGTCTCAGACACCATTAGGATGAGCCCTCTGGGTCATATTGAAAGCTCCCCAACCTGGCCATTGTAACTCCAGACTGTTCTTGGTGGGGTTGTGCCATCTGTAAAACATGCACAAGAATTTGGGTTACAATGAGAATCCTACAGAATAGGCTGCAGCCTGGGGGAGGGGGAGGCATGGACTGAGATGAGCCCATGCAAGTTGATAACAATTGGTTAAATGTCTTTCTTCTGAGCCTCCTGTCTTGGGCTCCCAACCAGAGGGTGGCTACCTCCAACTGAAGTCCTCAGCAGGAAGGGGGTTTCTGAAATCTTGTCTCCCAAATCAACTGTCCAGAACACAAAGTCTGGTTGGAGGAAAAGCAGAACCTGTAACATTTTCAGATGGTGATCCAAGGTCAAGTCATTCCTCTGAAGGCCACCAGCTGAGCAAGACCTTAGGCTCGCTGGTCCTTGGGGCTGGTTTTGGCCAGGACTTGCTTGTACTCTTCTGTTGACAATTCTATGACCATTCTCCCCCTTACAGACAAATGAGGTTCGTGATGAAACAGTACAAGACAAAAACGAGATCAGATGAATGAGATCTAAATTGTGGAAACCCCCTGCTCAGTTAAAGAAAGCTGTTACGACAGAAGAAAACTGGCTTGTATTGACTCAGTGCAGCAGGGAGAACACGAAACTGACAGTTCTTAAAAACATCTTGTTAGGAGAAATGAGTGCCTTTTATTTTGTTTCTCCATGTGGGGCTCAGAACAGCACAACACTTAGACTGGCCACTCTCTTCAGGTGCGGGTAGGTGTATGAGAGACACTGTTCCAAGCAAAAAGGGAAGTCTTGTCCAAGCCACAAGGTATTCCGCTGTTGTTACTTCACAGTGGAGGGGCACGTGTCTGGTTGTCCCTTCTCAGTCACTCTCTTATAAGAGTGGCTATCGCTTATTGAGCCAGGCACGGAGACAATTTACCTCTGTGTAACCCTGCACCAGACACGGTCCACATTTCATCACATTAAACCTCACAACAACACTATCAAGTTAACATTAGACTTCTTTCCATTTGACAGAGGTGGAAATTGAGGCACTTGCCCAAAACGTGGCAGCTAGCTAGTAAGTGCTGAGCCAAAGCAAGCTCTTTTCCTGCATCAGCCTCTCACTGCCTCTCCTGCTGGTGTAACTCCATGTGCACTGAAGCCCTCATTCCCATCCCTCTACTTGGTCTTCAAGCAGCAGAGGTATGCCTCTCAAATGTTCCCACACCCAGCAGTCACACTTCCATATCACATGGCTTCTTCCCACTTCTCTCCCGCCTTGCTCAAAGTTAAAAGATAAAGCTGAGTAAGTGACCAGTAATTGTATTAAAGTGTGCCCAATTTCATTAGTCAAGCAGGAAATACAAATGAAAACTCAGCTCTAATGACATACCATTACACACCCACCAGGCAGAATAGGTCACATTAAAAGCATTGATAATACCAAGTGTTGGCAAGAATATGGGACAGCTGCAACTCACGTAATGGGGAGATTGTAAATTCATACAGCCATTTTGGACACAGTTTAGCAGTGTCTGCTACAACTGAATATATACCTTCCCCAGATATATAGCTAATGGAATCAGGTACATGTTCAAAATGTTTATAATAGCACAATTTGTGATAGCTAAAAACTAGAAATTTCCCAAAATACCTATCAACAATGAAGTAAATAAATTGCAGTATATTCACAAAATGGAATACCATATAGCAATGAGAACGAATGAACCACAACTCACATAACAACATGAATAAGTCTCACACATAATTTTTGAACAAAGGATTCACACACAATAGTATGTATTGTAGTTTCATTGATAGGAAGTATTAAAACAGCCAAAACTGTTTTGATCAGGATAGTGATTACCCTTGGCAAGGGGGAGGGTGGGCGGGGTCTAAAGGCCAGAAGGGAACAAGAAGAAGGCTTCTAGAGTCATTAGAACATTCTCTTTCTTGATCTGGGTGATAAACACAAGAGTGTCCCCTTATGAAAATTAATTGAGCCGTACTCTCATAATTTGTGTACTATTTTGAATGCATCTTATATTTAAAAACAAAAGCTTAAAAAGGACCGAGGCATATTGCCCCTCCCTCCCACCCCACCCCATCCATCTCTACCCAATAAAGTCCGTCTTCAAAGAGAGGAAGGCATTGCAAATCCAGAAGGCTCGTGTCTGAAATGCCACAGTCGTCGGTCCCTAGGATGGAAGTTCCCAGTGTCTCACTATCCCGCCCAGCCTCCCACACTCTGCAGTGCACACCTTTGTCTTGCAACATGAAGGTGATTGGCTAGAAATAATGAAATTTCAGAATCAGACAGACTCCAGCTCTGCTACTTACCTAATGTGGGGCATTGGGAAGGAAGCCATTTTATCTTTTCCAAACCCCTGTTCCCTGTTCTTCAAACAAAATGGTAGCACATGCGGTTCATAATCTATCCCAAAATCCTTCCTTCCTACCACTTTGCTTTCCAACACAGTGGTGCACAGCAGTTGTGTGACTTCCCAGCCTCTCCAGTTGCTAGACAACAGGCATTTGACCTTTTGAAATGCAGAAGATGGGAGAGCAAAAGCACAAGAGGGCACTTGTGTCCTTGGTGACATTGTCACGCCAACCTGGAACCCTGACTCTGGACAACTGCAGGGAGCCTCTCCTGAGGGACTCTCCTGAGGGACTTGAGGGGTTTGGCTCCTCAATACCCCACCCCACACACCCATTAGGATTGAGAGACAACAAAGCTTTTTCCAGGCTGCAGGGCAAGTCCTGGGAGAGGATAAGGAAGCAGGAATATTGGATCCAATTGTGAGTTATTCTGAAGTGCCTTTTTATGTCATTTTCAACACATACTTGTTTAATACCTATGAGTGCCAGGTTCCATGCTGTGTGATGGTGACACAGTGATCGACAAAACAAACAGGATTCCCGCTGCTCAGACTGCCACAACAGTTCAAGCAATCTCAGATGCTGTCAACTTTCTAAATCACCATTAAGCATATTCTCAACTATGTATTTTGAAATCCATCAAGACCCAAGGGCACTCCCAGAGCCCCTGGCTTGAAATTGCTCAAGATGAGTTGTTTTGAAGGAAAGCAAGTATTTATTGAGCATCTTCTATGTGTAGACTTGGGTGTATACACATGGGGCCCATTCTCACCCCCAGGACCTTTGATTATGGGGCAGTTGGTAGGGGAAAATGTTTGATCTGAATAGCACATGTCGTTATGCCCAAGGGAAACACAGGGAAGGTGCAGAGCATCTGAGTCAGTTTTTGGAAGGAGGTGGCCTTAAAGGTGTTAGGAATCCATCAGGCAGGACAGGAGAGCCCTGGCTGGTGTGGCTCAGTGGACTGAGTATCGGCCTATGAACCAAAGGGTCGCCAGTTCAATTCCCAGTCAGGGCACATGCCTGGTTTGCAGGCCAGGTCCCCAGTGGGGGTCCATAAGAGGCAACCACACATTGATGTTTCTCTAAAAATAAATAAGTAAAATCTTTAAAAAGAAAAGAAAGAAAGAAAGGCAGGAGAAGATGCAGGAGAAGGCCCATAGGAACAAGTTAAGAGGCAGTGCCCAGATGGGAAAGAAACCAGCTTAAGGATGAGCAGAGGAGATGAACTGAGCCAAAGAAGTAGTTTGAATACCAGACCAAGGAATTTGGATGACATCCTATGGGCAAAGGGAGATTTCAGGCCAGGAAGTGATGTGAAAGAGTGAGTCCTATGGGAAGATAGCTTAGGCATCTGAGAGGGAGATGATTAAGAGGTAGGGTGCCCTGAAGGCAGCACACTGGGGCTTGAGCAGCTTTAGAGATTTCAGAGGGGGGTCACACCCTCTGGGCCTTATTCCTGGCTCTGTTGGCCTGCTGAGTAAGACTGTGGAAGACCGCTGGTTGCCTCCCAATGCCCATTTCTTCTCTTCTCCTTTCTAACAAAATCCTGAGTTTGTCTGGGGAAGCAAAATTCCCTGTGATAAATACTTGCCTCCCCCAAGTCTAGCCAAAGATGTCCATGTAACACATTTCTGGTCAATGAGATGTGCAAAGGATTTTATAGTGGGGCATCTGGAAGGCCATGGTTTTCTTGATAAAAGGACATAGGTCCAACTGGCACGAACTTCTCCCTACACCCTTCTTTCCTGCCTGGAACTCAGATGTGATACCTGGAAATGGCACAGCTATGTGTGGCCATGAGGACCAGTCAAAAATGGCAGAGCAGAAAGACAGCAGGAGTCTTGACTCTTAATAACTTATTTGAAGAGCTGAACCAACCTGGACTGTCTATCTCCCGATTTCCTATTATGTGAGGAAAATAACCCCTCACTTGTGTAAGGTTTATCTTAAGTAGCCAAATGTAGTGATCCTAACTGATACTCATGGTAACTCTGAATGCCTCAGTTTCTTGGTCTTCCCATGTTCTCACAGCTGGTATAGAAATGGGTTATACATCTGTTTTGTGATTTTTGGAAGCTATCCCCTAAAGAGGCTCTCAATTTCCAGCCAAGATGGAGGCATAGGTAGACATACTATGCCTCCTTGCACAACCAAAAGAAGGACA
Source organism: Tonatia bakeri (assembly GCA_004024845.1). Classification (NCBI taxonomy): domain Eukaryota; kingdom Metazoa; phylum Chordata; class Mammalia; order Chiroptera; family Phyllostomidae; genus Tonatia; species Tonatia bakeri. The sequence continues at coordinate 81,585 of PVIA01002780.1, forward strand.
ACAACAATTTAAAAACAAAAAACAATCAGAACTGACAGAAAATCGAACTGTATGGAAGTCCGACAACCAAGGAGTTAAAGAAGACACAGTCATCCAGATCAGTAGGAGGGGTGGAGATGGGCAGCCAGGCAGAGAGAACTTGAAGCAAGGTGGCGGCAGGAGGACTGAGGCGGGCAAGGCAGCAGCTGGTGGAGCAGGCAGTCCCACGTTCGCACACAGATAAACCGGAAGGAACAACTGAGGAGCAGGACGTACTGCACAACCCAGGGCCCCAGCTCAGGGAAATAAAGCCTCAAACCACTGACTGAAAACACCTGTGAGGGTTGAGGTGGCAGTGGGAGAAACTCCCAGCCTCACAGGAGAGTTCGTTGGAGAAACCCACAGAGCCCTAGAACATACGCAAACCCACCCACCCGGGAATCAGCACCAATTTGCTGGTGGGTAGCGGGGGAAGTGACTGAAATCCTGCAGAGAGTGGAGCAAGCATCAATGTTCACTCTCAGACCTCTCCCCCACATACAGCATCACAAGACAGCAATGTGGGTAACTGTATACAGGTGAACACCTAAGGCTCCACCCTTCACTACGTAACAGGCTCGTCAAAACATTTTTGAGCCATTTTGGGCCATTTTTTAATGGACCAAACAAAAGAACAGATCAAAGCTCCTGAAAAAATACAACTAAGCGATGAAGAGATAGCCAACCTATCAGATGCACAGTTCCAAACACTGGTAATCAGGATGCTCACAGAATTAGTTGAATTTGGTCACAAATTAGATACAAAAATGAAGGCTATGCTAAGTGAAATAAAGGAAAATGTACAGGGAACCAACAATGACAGGAAGAAAACGGGGACTCAAATCAACGATGTGAACCAGAAGGGAGAAAGAACTATCCAATCAGAAAAAAATGAAGAAACAAGAATTTAAAAAAACGAGAGGCTTAGGAACCTCCAGGACATCTTTAAACATTCCAACATCCGAATTATAGGGGTACCAGAAGGAGAAGAGGAAGAGCAACAAATTGAAAACTTGTTTAAACAAATAATGAAGGAGAACTTCCCCAAGCTAGCAAAGGAAATAGACTTCCAGGAAATCCAGGAAGCACAGAGAGTCCCAAAGAAGTTGGACCCAAGGAAGAACACACCAAGGCACATCATAATTACATTACCAAGATTAAAATGAAGGAGAGAATCCTAGAAGCAGCAAGAGAAAAGGAGACAGTTACCTACAAAGGAGTTCCCATAAGACTGTCAGCTGATTTCTGAAAAGAGACCTTGCAGGTAAGAAGGGGCTGGAAAGAATATTACAACTCATGAAAGGCAAGGACCTACATCCCAGATTGCTCTATCCAGCAAAGCTTTCATTTAGAATGGAAGGGCAGATAAAGTGCTTCTCAGATAAGGTCAAGTTAAAGGAGTTCATCATCACCAAGCCCTTATTATATGAAATATTAAAGGGACTTATCTAAAAAAAAGAAGATAAAAATATGAAAAGTAAAATGACAGCAAACTCACAATTATTAACAACCACACCTAAAACAAAAACAAAAGTAAACTAAGCAAACAACTAGGACAGGAACAGAAGCACAGGAATGGAGATCACATGGAGGGTTATCAGTGGGGGAGTGCAAGGAGGAGAGAGGGGGAAAAGGTACAGAGAATAAGTAGCATAGATGGAAGGTAGAAAATAGATAGGGGGAGGGTAACAATAGCATAGGAAATGTAGAAACCAAAGAACTTATATGTACAACCCATGAACATGAACTAAAGGGGGGGAATGATGGTGGGAGGGCAGAGTACAGGGCAGAGGGGAATAGAGGGGAGAAAAAAATGGGACAACTGTAATGCCATAATCAATAAAATACATTTTTTAAAATGCTTTTTAAAAAAAAAATAAATAAAATGATGTGTGAAAAATAAAAATAAAAATAAATAAAGGCTCTCAGTCTGTATTGCCCACTTGGGCCCAGCTTGTTTAGCCTGCAGGCCTCCCTGGCTTACCTGAATCCTCCCTAGACCAGGAGACATTGCCAGCTGGTGCAACCCAGGATACCAGCTCTCCACCTGTGAATCCAAGGAAAAGGTCTTAGACCAGCAGACAAGAGTCCTGGACCATCTCTGCCACTAACCAGGACACGACATTAACCCAGTCATTGTCTGCTCCCTTGAACCACAGTCACTCCATTTTTGAAATGTAGGGCCTGACCTAGGTCAACAGTTTTCAAACAACATCAATTAGGTTGCATTTAGCTATAAATAACAAAAGCAAGCAAAGAAATGAACAATAAAAATCAAATATAAAAATAGCATATTCAAAATGACTTAAATAATAAAAAAATGTATCATCTGATAAAATCCAGAGACAGGACCACTCCAGGGACAATATGGTGGCCAGCTGCTCCCCAGTATTATCAGGCACTCTGCAATTCTCCATGGACTAGCTGTGCCCTCATTCTGGCTTCCTTCAGGGTCCCAGGGTGGCAACCACAGCACCAGGCCCGCAGCCATGCACAGCACCAGCCAAGAAAGGAGAGAACCCATCTTTCTTGTGCTTCATTTTAAGGAGCAAGAAGCCTCTATTAGACTTCCTTTGCCCCCCTGTTGTCTAGAAGTGCCTATTTCCAGCCAATCACCAAAAAGGAAAGTGAGATCAGTATCTTGCGAGAGTGTATGTTGGTGAGCCAACAGTGACCAGCATAGAAAGGGAGCCCTCCTTTCTAAAGAAACACCACATGACCCCATGATACAGAGCAGATAAAAGCAGAGCATGCTGGCCTGAAATCAGAGATGGGGAGGAGGCCAGAGCCCACCCCTACCATCCCAGAGTCTCAGTCACAGATCCCTGGAGCTCTTTATACCAGTTTGAAAACCACCGAACTTGATCTTTAAGGCCGCTTTCCACTCTAATACCCATGGCTCTCTGCTTTTGACAGTAATGGCTCTGGCAGAATGAGATCAATATGAAAGGGGAAACACATCTACTGAGGTCACCCTAAAGATGGGGGCCAGTCTAAGGGCCTGGGGGCTTTCTCCAGGCTTGCAAGAGCCAGGGACACTATATGGATTGTTCTGTAGTCTATACGCATAATAGTAACACACACGTATACATTTTTCTGTTTGCCAGGCTCTTGGGCACACGTGGTCTCTTCCAGACTAAGAAGCAGCCCTAAAAGTAATACAAGGCCCAGATGGCTCTTTTTTAGGCGTGGGGAAACCAAAACAAAAAGCAAGGAGGCATTTGCTCTAGAAATCCAGGGCCTGGAAGAGCCCAGCCTGGACCACAGGCTGCCTATTTAGCCCAAGGATGGGTGACACTCCAGAAAAACTGGATGGGGGATGGGGTTCCAAAGAAAAAAGAGAGATTGGGGCTTGCTGGCCAGGCAACTTGGGTCTCTCAGTCTTTCTGAGCCCCACTCCCCACATCTGTGGAGTACTCAGAGGTACTCCTTGGGGCCACGGGGAGGACGGGAGGGCCCTGTAAGGCCCCTGGATTGTTTAAAAGGGCTGTGGGTCTTCCTGGCCGAGGCTGCAGACAGCTTGGAGGGGTTAAGTTCTGTGTCCTTGCCTCCAAACTACACTCAGGGAAAACTGGGCCCGAAACACCAACTGCCACTCACAACACGAAACACGGCTGCTGCTTGGTGCCTGGCCACAGCCTCCTCCTGGGGAGGCTGGGGCAGTGGCCCTGGCTGGGTGCCTCCCCCGTTCCCTCGAGGCAGGCAGGCGGCTGCTAATGGCTCTCCCCACAAGCTGGTTCATTAAAGATTTGTTCTGTGGAGTTGCAATCAAAATAAACAGACCAGCCTGAAAGCCAGAGAACTAAAAACCAATTAAGAGGGAATGGAGATGGAAGGTGGGGGTGGGGGCAGGAGGGGGAAAGAGGCCGGGGCTTTCCAAAGACTCAGTTCCCATGGCAGCCAGCTTCCAAAACAGTCTGGGAATGAAAAATAATGAAAACCACCGTGGAAAGAAAAGCTAGCCTGGCAGGAGAGTCCCGACCTCGGGACTGGTTAAATCCCCGTTCTCCTGGCTCCCAAAGGAGACCTCGATGGGTCAGAGCACTGGCGACCTGTCCTTTCCCCCACCCCACCCATTAGAGGAATGGTTCCTTATACCTCCCAAGGCGGTGAATGGTACAGACCCTCCACTGGGCCACTACCAGGGCTTCAAACTGAAGGATCCACACACTCAACCCCTGCCGCATGGGGAAACCAGAGAAACACGATTTGGGGGTGGGGGCAGGGCTTGCTAGGGACAAGATGGAAAGGGAAAGGTCCACCATGAGGCCCCTAGCCCAATTTCAGACTAAGATCTGAAGTAGGAGCTGGCCAAGAAATGAACAGAGAGAAGAATGCTTCAGAGAGAGAAGAGGAATTGCAAAGGCCCTGGGACTGGAGGAGTGGGAGAGAGAAAGACCACACATTCAACAGGGCTGACAGTTACTGAGCCAGGCATGCTCTGGGCCCAGCTCGGTGCTTTTGAATGCACTGGATCCTGAGACTCAGGAACGTAGCAGGCTGAGACCCCAGGTTGTGTGAAGGTGATGGGGCCTGGATCCCAGCACAAATCTGGGACCCCGCACCCTCCTTCCTTGCCCTCTGCCTGGAGCCAGGCCTTCTGGGAAGCACACAGTCACCTGGCCCCTCCTTCACCCTGGTGACAGAAGACCCCAGCATGGCCTTTCCTGCAGTCATTTCCTAGTGATATCTCCGAGGAGGCTCTGTGACCCACCAGGAGGCATCACCGGTTAACCGTCTCCAGACCCCTTTGTGGTCTGGTTTCTGTTTCATTGGTGAGGCAACAGGAAAGCTGAGATCCTATTAAGCTGACTTGCAGATGCCAAAAAGGAATAACAGCCAAAATGAAGTTAACCCTTTCACATACCCTCATACTGCCCCCTCATCCACTCCCACTTCCGAGGCCACAGAAATAAAACCCCTAAACCACTTTACCATCAAGAGAAGTAACACCTTGACCCTTGGGGGATGGGCTCCCAGGTCCAGAGGGACACCTGGCTTCCCCGGGCAGGTGTGATGGGTCAGGAGCCTGTCCTGCCCAGGTGTAAGCCAAGGTGTGACAATGGGACAGCACCTGGCCCCACAGCACCTGTGAGCGGAAGGGCTCTGACATGGGCAGCAGGACTGTGCAAACTAGATCCTGTTCTTCCAAACAGGAACAGGCAAGGTGAAGGTCATGGAGTTCAGTTGCCTTGGGAGTGGCTCTGGGGCACTGGCTTTTCACTAGCCTCTCTTTCCAAGAAACCCAGCCAAGCATCTCGTGGGAACCACTGGAAATGAGACGTCCCTGAGAAGGCAAAAGCACAGCCATTGGCTCCTGACTTAGTGCCCTCTAAAGGCCCTGAGTGGAGCAAGAGGAATATGGGCAAGGGAGAGAGCACTGGACTGGGAATCCAAAAGACTGGCCTGGAGCCGGGCCCTTGCCCTGTCCATGCAACTATGGGCAAGTGGCCCCTCTCTGAGCCTCACTCTTCTCAGTGGTAAATGGGTACAATAACACTCAACCTTTAGGGTTTGTACAAGGGTAAAACAAAGCACCAGAGTGTCCAAAGCAAGCTGGGCATGGAGTAGGACTTCACTAGCAGTCCTCCCTCTTCTGGGTGGGCCTCAGCTTTGTCAACTGCAAGATGGGGTCCCAACACTCCTAGGTTAACAGTATAAAGCACTCAGAAAATAGAGGCATGCAAGAGGTCTCTGGCTGAGGAAGTGACCCCCTTTCCAGACCCCCCTTCCCTGAGCTTTTCTCCCACTTGCCATCAGCCATAAGGCCTCCCTCAGCCTATACAACCTCTTCCTGGTGGCCTTGGGAGTCTCTGTGGTCAAGTTCAGGGACAAAAGAACATTTTGGGGACATGTATAAGAAACTCAGTGAGTGTGAGGAAGGGGGATTGTTATGCCCCTCCTGCATCCCTCTCTTCCAGTTGAAGGAAAATGAGCCCCAGGCACAGAAGGTGACCACGTGAAGTTGTGGCTTGTAAGTGCCTAGGTTTGGAATCCCAGGACTTTTCCACTCCAAAGTCAGTGCTCCTGCCCTGCCCTAACCCCCTACCCACTTACCCCGAGTTCACCGACAGAATAATCCCCAGGCCAAAGGGCCGTGTCCAGGGGCAGCCCAAGGAACCTTCTAAGACCTAAGGTGGGTCTCTCTCCTGTGGGTGCTGAGAGTGGTCACCTGTCCACCAACAGGAAAAAATGGCACTCTGAAGTACCACCAGCTTTTGACGGGCCAAGGGCTACCTGGAAGGAGCCAACGAGGTGGCAAAAGGAGCAGCTGGCCCAGGATTCGGTGACACTCAGCCCCAGGTTTGAATCTCGGCTCAGCTGTGTAAACTTGGACGGGTTCCTAACCTCTCTGGCTCTCCATCACCTCATCCATAAATCTGTAAGTCCAGGAAGAACACTTATCTCATCTCCCAGGCTGTCGGGAGATTCAAATGATGTGACTGATAAGTGTTGAAAACTGTCAAACCTTGTTATCATCAGTAATTAGCACACTCGTTATTTGTTTGTGTTTCTAAGCAGCGGATTTGCTAAGTGGGTTAAACAGCTTCTAGCTCCCTGCTCCTTGGGCCTCCCCATCCTGTTGACACTAGTCCTGCTGTGTTGACAGTGAGAAGGTAAGTCCCCGCTGGCCTGTCGGAACAGTCCCCACTCGGGGTGAGCACCTGCACAGTCACCCAGTGTGGACCGTTTATCTCTCGGGCTGGTGGTGTTGGCCCGAAGATGAACCGAGCGAAGGGGAGCAAGTGTGGCAGGTGTTTTCCTCCTTTGACTCATCAATGAATAAGCCGGCACAGTAGATCAATAGCCACCTATTGACACATTTCGGTGGAGCACTTGCTAGACAGGCGCCATGCTCACCTTTACGGATCAGAAGTGGAGCCTCCCATTGCAGCCTGTGATGGGACAGTGATTAACTGACTTCCTTCCCCCTTCCCCCGCCCCCATTTCCGTCCTTGATTCCAGAAGCCACGCTTCCAGGCAGTCCCAGGGCAGTGTCGGGGGAGGGAGGACTGCTGGCCTCAAGACCCCAGTCTTGGGCAGGAAGGGAGGGCCCAGCCATCCGAGAGGATCCGGGGCACCTGACCCAGACAGGGCAGCAGAAGGTATCTGGCACGGGCCGCTATCCTGGGCCGGGGAAGGGCATTTGCTTGAATTAGGGGCAGTGACCCGAGCAGGGAAGCCCTTCTGCCTGGGTGTCCAAGAAGGAATGTCTCCCACCAGCCCCTGATCCATACTTCCAAAGTGAACGCAAGCGGTTCCCAGGGCAAGGCCTGGGCCACCACTGGCACACGATCCAGAAGTATCAAATCGCAGTAGCCAGGAATCGGATGCAATAGCGGCTTCTCCAGCACCTGAGAAAAATAAGAGAAGCCCCTGGACAGCTGGGCCAGGTCATGAGGAAACAACAGGGAGTCGTAGGAGGGGAGGGATCTGGCCCCAGAGGAGCTGGATTCAGGGGCAGAGGAGACACCCCTAATCCTGGGGGCTCTGGGCTATGTCTCCAGAGCTGTAGGTGGCTGCACTCCCGGCTTCCCAGGGACAGAGAGAGAGGTGATTAGCCACCAGGCTCAAGGGGACACTTTCTCAAGAGTCATCCATTCATCCCTCCCTGCTACCCACCAGGGTGGGGGAAGGGGGGAGCAGGAACCAAACCTGCAGCTCAGAGAGGTGAAGTAACTCACTCTGGGCCACCCATTGTCCTTGTCAGAGTCATCTGGCTGCAAAGAACCTACATACTTATTGCTGGGATAAACTTATTAAACCAGTGATCGTTCCAAGCCTTTCCCTTCCCCTCTCCTGCTAAGGGAACGTTGGCCCACTTCTTTGCTGCTTCTTCCCACCCTTGAAGACATCCCCGCACAGCACTTCTTTGGGACTTTGACAAGCAGAACTGGAGCGGGGAAAGGAGAGGAAGATCAGAGAGGCAGTGAGGCGGGTTTGAGGTGGAGTTATGGGGAGAAGAGAAAGAAGAATTGTGCCCTGGGGAGTCCCAGAGGCTGGCAGAGAAATGGAGAGTGGGCTAGGTCCTACCCCCTTGAAAGGTGGTTGAGAAATGCGAGGAAAGAACTGAAGTTATAATGACATAACGTTTGGCTTCTGAACTCTGTTCTTTTGAACCAGCACCAGACTGGACCAGATGAATCACAGCTTTGTGGGCATTGCGTTTGGGAGGCTCAATGAGGAAAGAATGGGAACCGAGACCGAGGCAAAGAGGCACCTTTGCTTTGCTTTGTGTGGTTTCCTTTTCCCTCTCAGGAGTTTGTTCTCCTTTATGACTTTGGCTAGTTCGAGGTCTACCTTGGCCACCTACAGCCTTTTTCTAGAATGATGGCCATCCTGCTTGAGTTCCCACTGTGAAATGTCTCATTGTATTCATGTTTCCTGGTTCAGAAATCACTTTCCCACAACTAACTCTCTCTTTGGGAGCTTTGTTTCCCTTTAAAGTTTAGCCATAAGTTATTCTCGACTCTTCATGGTGGTTTTACCTTTGCGGCTCCATTATGAAGTCTAGGGCTTATGAATCTATAGAAGTGTGTGCCGATCCTTAAGGAATTCACATTACAATTGGTTTATGGAAGATTATTGACTTTAGGAGGAAATAAACACAGAAAATGTTTTCATTTCTTCGATCTTTCCTATCTACACTATAACAAAACCCTTTTCTCATTGGTTAATGGCTTCCTTAACCATCACTTGATTGAATCCATACTTTTCAATTTCCTTGAGTTTCTAGGACATTCTGGTTCTGTTCATTAAGACTCAGTTCTTTCTGCTTGTTTGTTTATTTGTTTGTTTCTTTTTCTCCCTTTCCCAGGAGAACTGTGGCCCCAGTTACTTGAGATGGAGAAAGGGATCTGATCTGATCTTCACTTTCCCTGGCTTCCTCCTGGGTTCATCTGGTGTTCATCCAGCTCCTCCTAGGTCCAGCTCACCCCGCAGAAGAGGCGGAGGGAGAAGAGCAAGCATCTTTAACTTATGATGAAGTATTTTCCCTGTTGGTTGCCCTGCTGACTGTTTGGTTTAGCCCAGTGACCTTGGAGCCCTCAGTGGGGGCCAGCAGGCACAGGCTGGCTCTCGTGTGGGTGCTTGTCTGGGCTCTTCAGAAGGTCCTGCAAGGACCAAAGGCAGTCAACCCTTGGGGCTTTTGCTGCTGGCACTTCTCACTCAACAGGCAGCCTGCCGGTGAGGGAGGAGCAGGAGGAAGCGGAAGGGAATAGGGAGTGACAGCCAGGTGACTCAAGGCCAGCGGCCTGGTCCAGTAGCCCCCCAGCCCACTGGAGACTCAAGGACGCTGGCCTGCAGAATGGTGGGAAAAAAGCTGCTCCCTCCCTGTCCTGCCACCCTCTCCAGTCCTCCTCTCTCCTGTTCAGGTCGCACGGGGCCAGGCCAGCCACGTCATTCTCCCATTCAAAATGTACAATATAAAAAGCATTTGCAAGCACCTTCAAAAGATATTTTTAATCTTTCTGAAAAGAGATTTAAATGTAGGCAAATGATTTCTGAACCAGGAAACGTGGATAATGTGTAAGAACGGGTGTCTGGGTGTCTACTCCTTTGGTTTTAAGGAAGAGAAAGGGCTCCTTTCCCCTCTCCATTGGAAGGGGAGAACAGCCAAACTCTTCTGAGAACTACATGAGCCCCGCAAATGCCCCCACCTCGAAACTCCCTCCAGCCCTCATATACGGACCCAGGAGGTGGGACTTCCGTCCAGGGGCCCAGGTAAGGGCAGGTAGCTCCATTTGTACCCAAGGCAAAAGTGTCTGCCTGTGGGGCGTGGTGCGTGAGCCAGCACTGCCAACCGAGTGGGCAGGAAAGATGGATCTGCCCAACGAAGTACGTGCTGAATCCGCTGGCATTTCAAACTGGCAGTCCATCTTTTTTGTTTTCTGTCTGGACGGCATGTGCCTTCGAGAGGGCCTGCCGATGGCTGCGGTCACGTGACACTGGCGGAGGAGCTGATCTGGACAAGCTGGGGGCAGCTCGCCGTGAACTACTGTGCTTCACTGCTTTTGAAGAGAGGCAGGTGTGCTGCTTTGGAGGTGCTACAGTAATGGGAACAAGGTGTGACCAGGAGAGGTCCTCAGGGAACACCTTAGGAATGAACTGTGCAGGGAAGCACTTGTTCATTTGTGAACAGGCAAATGCCAAATGTGATTTTCAATGTCCTGGTTGACTGCCTCTCCCAACGGCATTGCTCACCACCTTTTTGTATTCCCATGAAGAAAGTGTTGGCTAAGCAAGGGCCAGTTTCCTCCCAGCCATATCCAAATTATTCCAAACCTCAAATGACCCCTCCCCACAAATCGAGGATGTTAGCCGGGGTTGGCAGCTCATGAGGAAGCCTGCATTTCACAGCAGGAAAAGGAGTGTGGCTGAAACTTCCACATGAAGACAGCCGTGATCCCAGTGATAATGCATCTCAAAGTGTCTGCAGACGTAGTGCTCAAAAATGCCGGAGGAACTCAGCTAGTTGGACTGTTCAGGGGACACATAGGGAAAGCTGCAGAAGATCCCCTGTGGGACTGGGCCTGTACCAGATCTGAAAAACAGGTATTAAAATTGTGAATAATTCCGTTTGGTGACCACTGTGTACTCAATTCTGTAGAGCAGCGATTTTCAGCCTTTCTCATCTCATGGCCACATAAACTAATTTCTAAAATTCTGTGGCACACCAAAAAATACTTTTTTTTTTTTTTTGCCAATCTGACCAAAAACAAAAAAAACCCACTAGGTATCATTTTGATTCATTCACACTGGATGGCTATTGTTGTGTTGGCTGTTGTCATTTTTTTATTTGACAATCTAAGGCAGGGATGTCACACTCATTTTCACCAGGGGGCCACATCAGCCTCACGGTTGCCTTCAAAGGGCCGAATGTAATTTGAGGACTGTACGAATGTAACTGCTCCTTAACAGTTAAGCAAGAGCTCAGTGCTGCCACCAGGCAGAAACAAGGTGCCGGGCCGGGTAAAATAAGGTGGAGGGCCAGATTTGGCCCCTGGGCCTTGTGTTTGCCCCTGATCTAAGGGGGAGGGGTCAGTGGCCCCGACGAAAGAGTCAGGTATTGCTTGTCACACAAATCCTTGCGGCACACCAGTTGAACATCGCTATTGCAGAGGATGCTCTGATGAACAAGCCACGGTCATGTCCTTCAGGAAAACTGAGTCTCACAGTTGAGAAGAGACCTCCATACTGACAATGGCAGGGACAAAGTAAAGATGGAGGCGGTCGGACAGAAATAAACAGCACTCCCCAGTGGGGCAGGAGCACCACGAGGAGTTTTGTGAAGGAAAAGACTCTACAACTGAGAGACCGAGGAGACATTATGAGTAACGATTTAAATTAACAAGCTTAGTCGAAGGAATAAATATACAACCCTTCACTCAGTCATTGTATAATTCATACTTTTCCCTTGGAACATTTATGACAACTGATCATGTATTATGCACAAATTAGAAATTGACAGCAAAAATAACAGGGCATTATTTCACAAATTTATAAGCACATTCCTGCATAACTCAAGTGTTAAAGAAGAAATTATAATGCAAATGAGAAAATATTTAGAACCTACCCACACTTCTAAATTTCTTGATGCAGCCACACGGACGTTAGAGAGAAAATTGCATTTCCATTTATGGCTTATGTAAGAAAAGTAAAGGTTACAACTTAGAAAGTTAAACACCCAGTCCCAGAAACTAGGGAAGAGAGAAACAATAAAGTAAACCTAAATTAAGCAGAAGGAAAGAAATAATGAAAATAAGGACAGAGATGGATAAAATTGAAGATAGGCATAGCAAGCATCAGCAAAACAAACCCCGGTGATTTGAAGAGACGGACAAGGCAGACACACCCCTGACCAAGGAGATCAGTGTGAGCAGAGGGAAGGTGTGTACGCCCAGGAACACTCTGCTGGAGCCGAGTTGTCACATTAGCCTGGACCCCCCTCTCCAGAATATTGTGCACAAAGGAAATAGCCTTTTATCATGTTTAAGCCACTGTCACTTCAGGTGTCTGTTTCTTGCAGCCACACTTAATATTAACCAAAACAGAGGCCACAGCCAGGCTGGGCTAAAGTAGCAGCCGGGACAGGGACCAGCAGGACAAGTGGTGACCACCGTACATGGCAAACTGCCACGAGTACTGCTTTCAGTACTCTTCTAGCCTCCCAGGTGGGCTCACCCCAGGGCTGCCTTTTGGGGTCCAGACCCACTGCACAGGTCTAGTTCCTCTGGGACATGGGCTATACACCAGTCTTTCATTTGCAAGTTCCAGGAAGCCCAATTCAAACTGGTTTAAGCAATAAAGACAATGTATTCAATCATTTAGCTTAGCTCCATCCAATAGCTCAAACTGTGGTTCCAAAGACCCAACATGTTGGTCCCACATGGTCTCATGCAACCCCTCCCTTCAACAGTCCAGATTCTTCTGTGATGAGAGGGCTTCATCACTTCCAGACCTCCCATACTCACCCCATACCATTTAGAAAGAAAGAGATCCTTTCCCAGGACTTCCCTTAAGGTTTAGTGATTACTGCTTTCTCATTGGCCAAAATTAGGTCATGTGCCTGTCTCTAAACCAATCAACATGCTAGTTGGCTTCAGCAAATCAAGACCCACCCCAGGAGCTGCTGCTAAGTTAAGTGACTTAAACAAATTGCTGAGCCTCACTCCCCTCATGTGTTATTATAGAGGATGCTAATAATATCTAACTTGTAGTATTTTCAAACAGTATAAATAAAATCAGTGTTTAGTCACTTATCACAGTACCTAACACACTCTGCATTTGATCAATGACATCCCTTAATAATTATTAACCCTACCACTAAAAACTGGGGCTCCATTCCCACCTTGGGGTGAGAAGCTTGGGTGGGGCTTCTTAGTTTGAAATGAGTGTTAGTCTGGGGCTAGTTCCTGAAAAGAGGGTGTGGTGTCAACACAAAACTTGACCCCCTGGCCCCAGGAAGTAAACTGAGGCAGTATGCCCATAATACAGCTGAAAGTGCAGGGACCCAGGGAGTCTACAGTTTCCCTTAATTACCCAACAACCCGAAGGATAAAGAGGTAGGGGTGACTCTGCCCAAACATGACATTTTGTGACCTTCCTAGGGATTGTGCCGGCACCCCTGGGGTGAGGCCGACCCATTAAATGGCCTTGTGCAAAGGAAAAAGAGCAGAAAGGCTGCAGAACCCTCTGGCTCCGCTCATGCTGGGTGATGGGGTCATATGCCTTGACAGGCCTTTACCCAGGGAGAAAAATCTTTCTAATAGCCCAGAAGAATGCCCTAATCTGACATCTCAGTTTAGCAGATTATTGGGCTTCGCTTTGATCTCTACAGGGCATAATGAGTGTGCCCCTTGGCCAATCAGCAGTCATTAATTAGCAGAAAGGCCAGCAGCTGGTTCTGCCTAGGAATGGGGCCCTGTGCTTACAAATTGGGAGGTGAGGGTGGAGATGTTTGTGAGGAAAGCGGACCCAGATCAAAACTATGGGCTGTAACAGAGTCACTAGGACCAACCCAGGGGTCTCTTTGGGAAAGTGCTCTAAACTAGGACTTCACATGACACATGTAACACATGGTGCCACCAAGGGCCCCCTCTCCCTACATGAATGAACACATCATTCAGTAGTGAGAATACAGCAGCCACTGAACGCATAGCAACCAGCGTGTGACACACAGCGCCACGATGAGCAGGCAGACGCAGAATCCACCCAGGGCTGCACCAAGCCTTCTCCCAGAAGGCCAGGCCCTGCCTCTCTGACTTACTGGCTCTGGACTCCCATTTCTCCCTCTTCTTGGACCCTGGAACATCTCCTATGTGGCTGCGGGTCTCTGGGGGCTGATGGGCCAAAGACAGTGGGCACCGAGTCCCACGGATTCATTATCCCTAAGCATAGTGGGACCCAGCCTTGTGGGGCTGCTTTAGGGTTGGGGACAGGGATGGGATCAGGGAGAGATGAGAAGAGTCCGAGCTGGTGGACTGGGTTCAGGGGCCAGAGGCAGTGTGGGGTGGGAACACGTGATGTAGACTTAGCCGCGAAGAGCTAGATTCAGGCACCTCATGAAATAGCCATGTGACCTCGGGGTAAGTCCCCTTAACTTCTCTATGCAGTGGCTTTGCCCTAGAGAGACGTTCTTTTCCACATAGAGATTGCGATACAGACTGTACAGAATTAACATATGTATTTTGTGTTCAAAACTATTAACACAATTTTATATCAGTGAAACTAAGCATTATATTTATCTTTATTTCAACAATTAATGAAAAGATAAGCTTTAAGTAAAACATGCATTACAGAAATAAAACATTAAACTTAATATATCAGAGACAATATTTTAAAAATAAGTTATTATTCCAATACTTATCATATGAATTATTCAAAAGATAACAATAGATTGTAGTGAAGTGTGAAAAATAAATATGACTTGACCCGTTTAGTGCAATCCTAAAAAGCAAACGAAAGGTATCTTGGTGAAGCACATCTGTGTGCAATGCTTCCCCGCTGCTGGGAGCGCTCTCTCCAGCTCCACCTCATTCAAGGGGACAGCACGGGAAGAGCTTTAAACACCAGCTAATCTTCTTCTGCTGCTATCATCATGGGGAAAAACGTTTAACACATTTGAGAAAACTTTAAAAAATTTTTCTGGCTGAAGTGAGCAGAGAAGGAAACCTGCTTGTATGTGTTTTATTGATAGTAAGCATTCATTTTTGGTTTTGTTTGTTTAATGAAAACCTTCTTCACTCCCCTTGGTTTGGATGCGGTTCCCACAGCCCGGGTGCACCTATCTCAACGCCCTGGTGTTCGCTGAGGCAGACCTACAGCTGCAGAAGCTGTGCCGTGTTGATTGATGAGTTTTTTCTTGCTCCTCTTGAGAATGATGGAAATGGACCCCCACACCCTCCCAACCCCGCCAAAAAATAAAGTGCTTTCTAAATGAGTGTTCCTTTGTTATACTTAGAATTTGAACATAACTTATTCTTCTCTGGGTGGTTACAAGACAAATTATTCTGGTTTTAGACTTTTTAAAAAATATGAACAGTATCACGCTGAAAAGCACTTGAAGTGTGATACCTTAAAAGCACACACAGAGACTAATAAAAACTGGCTGAGCAAGGACTTGTTCTAAATAGGTGGTTTCCTAATCTTTCTGCAATCAGGACCCTTGTAGGGACCTGAATGTAGAAAACTGGCAAAAGCAGGGGTCCCCGAATCCAGTGGCGGGGGGAGCTCAGAGCCTGGCTCTCCTCCTCCTTCACACCCCACCTTACACACACTCAGACACATTAACATGGAGGGTGACGCCCAAGACACCCCAGGGGAGAGCCACCCAGCACGTTGGGTGACTCTGGGCCCTTTTCGGCTCTGCACTCTGACGGGTCACCCACGCCCTGGCTCATTTGCTCTAGCCAGACAACTGACACTGTTCCTCTTCAAGGTCTCAAGGTTCCTCCTGGTTTCCAGGGTTTGAGCTCAGATTTTATGAGAATTCCTAGTTCTCTCAACATCCTCATCACCTCATCCCCTCCTCCTTCCTCCATCACTATCTTCACCCCCACCGCTCCTCACCCCTCACCACCACCCCCGGGAGCCTTCCTGTGGCCCCCAGTGGCACAGCTGTCCCTAAGGAGGACACGGCCATGGACAGACACATACACACACACCATGTATGAGTCTGCGCCAGGGCTTCCGGGGCTCGTGACTTACAGGTGAGGGAAGGGCCTGGCAGAGGTCACATCAACTCATTCAGTTTTAAAAGCTGAGAAATACACCAACGCAGAACAATACTATTTAACAAACTAACTTGCCGATACACCTTTGTCATTCTCTCTACACTGCTGCCGTGTGTTCTCTCCGGCCGCCGCACCACAGGCCCGTGATTTCACATCATTTTCTGTAGAGAGGATCGAACGGTCTCTCCACCACACAGTTGACTGAAATATGCACTTTGTTCTTCAGAATTTAGGAAAGTTTATTTCACCTTCTTAATTTTCATCGTGTGAGTTTTTAGAATTGTGCCCAGTTGGGGGTAAATCCTTAACAATTTCGTATACAAGCTGTAAGAACAGAGCTTTCCACAGACCAGCTTCTGGCTCTGCACATTTCAAATCTTGCTTTTCTACCATTCCCATCATGCTTCCTGTCCTGAGAGCCTCAGGACACCTTCACGTTGCCTCCCACCAGGTGAGCCAGCACAGGGAGGAGCAGGGCATTCCTGGAAACCATGCTTCTTTAATAGCTGCAACAACACTCAGAAGTGACTGAGAGCCACGTTCACAAGGTGTTGTATGGGTACACTGCACCCCACACTAAATGCATCCCCAGCTCAAGTTCCCTGAGCTGGATTCCCCAAATGCCCACATTTACCCCAGTACCACCTGACAGGGGAACTGTGAGGAAGGGGAAGCCAGGGTGAAAAGAAACAGCGGCCTTCAATGACTGTGGTTGAAATGCTACTTTTGCAAATTTTACAAAAACATGAGACCATGTGAAAGGGTTGCCAGGGCCCCACCCGTCCTGAGGCCTTGGAAGGACCCCATAAGGCTCTGCAAGCCCTTGGAGATGAAAGAGGCCAGGAGAAGGGTAATTACTGGCGGGGGGGGGTGCAGGGCTGTGGCCTCTGGCACAATTATCTTAACAAGTTAAATTAGCCCCAGATAAACGTGTACCTAATAAAGCTGAGCTGCTTGTGCCTGGAGCCCTGACGGGGAAGGAGGACTTCAAAGCCTCAAGGCCGGGTCATCAGAGGCAGTTGTCTCCCCTCCGGGCCCCAGACCTGTCCGTGGGCTGCAGGCCAAGGTGGAACCGAGTCTTACCTCTCACAGGCCCCAGGCCCTGGCTCGCACAGCAGCACCCACTCTGACTCACACACCCAGATACATCTCTGCACCCCCAAAGCCCTTTGTACCCCACACTATGCCTGACAGAACACACACACACACACACACACACACACACACACACCCAAAGAACCCTTCCCAAACACAAGACCAGTGTCTCATGGGGCCGAGCAAGGCAAGCGCCTTCCTTGGCGGCAGGTGTGCGGGGTGGCAGGTAGGACGTGGAGAAGGGCGCTCCTACTATTCCCCTCTCTCGGGCGGAGTCACGTTGGGGAGGCTGGCTGCCATCTTTCTTCTTTCTTTTTTTTTTAAATTTATTGAGGAATAATCGACAAATATAACCATGTATATGTAAAACACACAATATGATGATTTGATATACATATACGTTGTGAAATGATTACAAAGATCAAGGTAATTAACACATCCATCACCTCACATAGTTAGCATGGTTAACTATTTTGTGTGTGTGGTAAGAATGCTTAAGATCTAGTCTTAGCAACTTCAAGTATACAAAACAGCATCATTAATGATAACACCAGGCTGTGCATTAGATCTGCTGAACTTATTCTTTTTATAACTGAAAGTGTGTACCCTTTGACCTACATGCCCCACTTTCCCCCTTTTCCCAATAGAATGGCAACCACCATTCCACTCCCCATTTCAATGAAATCCTGTTTTTCTCCTTTAATGCTGAGGCCAGCACCAGGGTCCAAGGCTCTGCAGACCTGGAATGCTCTCTTGCCCTTCCTCTTCTTTCAGTCCACATGTCCCTTCTATCCAAGAAGCAGGGGAGAGCCCTGGACCAGACAGTGGGACAAGATGCTGACTCTGTGGTTTAGAGAAGAATTATGTGCTGAGCCTCAGCTCATGCCAGCCTCACATGATGCCGGCTGGAGAGCTGGGTGATGTCACCGCTGGCCCCGGCCTTCACCCCAGGACAAGTGGGAAAACAGTAGCAGGGAGGCGTGAGGGCTCAGAACCTCCGGTGGCTGCGGGGTTGGCCCAAGTCCGGGCTTTCCTTTCCCAGGCGCTGGGGTACAGAGACCTGCCCTGCAGCCCGAGCTCCTAGGTTCCAGGGCAGCATAGCACACCATCCCCAGGTTTTGCCAGGGAACTTGGCCGATAAGCACAGGGTCTTCAGCAAACATCAAGGTGGGGGTTGGGCCTTAAGTTCGAACTCCAGGTCATGGGAGTTTGGGAAGAGTGAGGGAAGATAATAGCCACAAAGATCCTTGGGTGGGTGGGTGAGGGGTTCATTATCCTGAATAATAAGAGCTGCGAGCAGACAGGTTTGCCAAAACTAGCTGGTAGTGAGCCAGGTCTTTGAGGCTCTTCCGCTCAGGAAAACCCTGTTCTCTGCCCTAAGCCAGAGGGGGAAGGAAAACAGGAAACACATGTTCTGTAGGGGAGGGTGAGCACCCATCCCCCCCGAGAAGCCCCCAGGGACCTAAGCCCGACAAAACCTGCTCCCAGCATGCAGGTTTTCCAGCCCCACCTGGGGACCTAGCCCCAACCAGCCTTGAGGGAGAAACATAGATACTTACCAATCACGCTTACACAAAGAACTCGCAGAGCTGGTGGGTTGACATCCGCATTCTCAATCTCAAACTCCTGTGCTGCCTTAGGCTTGGAGCTTGACCTCTCTGGGCCTCTACCTTCCCCCTGTCAAATGCAGGTGATTGTCCCTGCCTAGCTGGCTTTGGAAATGATAAAGCATCATACACATGGGAACATCCTTGGGGCTTGCAAATGGTTTTCTCCCTCCCCATCCTTTAAGCCTCAGCCTAGTCTCTAGGTCTCAGCTTCCAGGAATCTTTCCCTGACTACCCCAAAGGAAAGGACTGACTTGCTCATGTAAGCCTCTCTGGCCTTCACCATTTATCCCTTTTTGAGGGGCCTGATTCCTGCTCTACACCAGACAGAGGTACAAACACCTGAGCACCTTGTGTATAAAATCACGAGCAACTCGAGGCCTAGCTGGCCTTGTCCCTCCTCATGTTCCCCAGCAGCCACCAGGGGGGTAAGGAGCTCTGGCTGGAGCTACAAGGCTGGGGTCAGGTACCCTGACCTCAGTCCCACCCACACCTCACACCTCTCCCACTTGATCCAGACCTGACTGATGGGGACTTGCCAGAACAGTAACAGGAGCCCATTGGACAGTAGCCCAGGAGACCCCAAGAGACCCCTCCGCCCCTGCAGCCACCTGTGGCCAGGACAGGTGGGGCTCCAGGAAGCCTTTGCCGGTCCTGCCTTCACCTGACAACATCCCCCTCAGACCAAACTTCAGGCCTGGCTCCGCTCCCTGAGCTCTGTGTCTCCACAGGTGGAGCCTTCATGTGTTCTGGGGGCCTGTGAGAAGGAGGGGGCCTTTGGAAGCGCCCCAGGCTGCCCGAAGTGCACTGTTCCTCCAAGAGTGTCTGCCTGTGTCATTCACTGGGGAGTGTCCGTGGCTTTTCCCTCCATTCCCTTTCGGTACAACGTCACTCTGCTCTGCCTCGGAACCTCCCACACTCACTTGGTGCCCTCAGTCCTTCGCTCTCCTTCCTCAGGGGCTGCTGAGCCCTGTGAAAGTGCAGGGGCCAGATTCGGCCCAGGGAGGAGCAAATGCTTCTATGCTAAGGGCTTTCTGTGCCTCATCCTATTACTCCTCACAACGAGCCTGGGAGACAGATGACACCACCCCAATTCTGCTCTTGGATGTTAGAATTCCCATTGTACAGAAGGAAAGATCAAGGCATGGAGTGGTAAGTCACTCATTCAAGGGCACATAGCTCTTAAGTGGCAAAGCCAAGCCTAGAATCCAGGTCACGTAGACTGTGCTGCCTGCACTCTGACGTCATTAGACCCCGTTGCCTCACAGCTGTAGGTATTTAATAAACGTGTGGGGATGAAAACACCATAGATCTCCATGGGCCAAACAGAGGCCCCTGGGCTGGCAGAGTTAGGTTGCTCTGGGGCATTCCAAAGAGTCTTCTTGGAGAAGGTGGCATTAGGGGTCGAGTCACACGATCTCACTGTACCTGAGTTTTCTTCTTCAGTCGTGTATCTGTGTGTGTGTGTGTGTGTGTGTGTGTGTGTGTGTGTGTGTGTGAAATCCACAGAGACCCAGGCGTGGAAACACAACAAGGAGGGGCCTTACAGGAGCCCTGGGGGACAGAACTGCGATGCAAGCCGCAGGCACAAGCCATGTACATTACTTCAAATTCTCCAGCAGTTAAACTGAAAAAGAGAAATGTGAAGTTGAATTTAATCATATATTTTATTTGATCCATTGTATAAGTAATACCATCATGCATCACTTAACAACAGGACCGCATGTCGAAAACTTCACTCTGTCGAAAACAGGTGATTTCATCCCTGTGTGACCTGCACGGAGCGCGCCGACACAAACCTGGGGAGACGGCCTGCTGCACACCTCGGCTGTCTGGCACGGCCTGTGGCTCCTGGCCTGTGAGCCTGCACAGCACGTTGCTCTCCTGAATGCTGTAGCGATTGTAACACAGTGGTAAGGATTTGCGAATGTAAACGTTAAAAAGGCACAGTACAAGTTACAGTATAGAAGAGAGAAAATGCTACGCCGATGCAGGGCGCTTCCGTGAATGGAGCCTGCAGGACTAGAAGCAGCTCTGGGGGAGTCAGTGGGCCAGTGGGGAGTGAGTATGAAGGCCCGGGAACACTATTCACCAGCATCACCACAAACATGAGAGCAATGTGTTTGCTACAATGTTACCCACTGGCTGCAGCGTTATTAGGTAATAGGAATTTTTCACCTCCACTGTAATCTTATAGGACCACCGTTGTATATGCAATCTGTTCTTGACCAAAGCATCATTATGGGCCACATGACTATTACCACTTCGACATGCAATCAATGTAGAAAAATATTAATGAGATATCTTACGCTCTTTTTTTTGTTCTAAGCCAGATGAGTATTCCACGTGAACAACACATCTCATTGCAGGCTGTCCACAGTTCAAGTGTCCAGGGCCCACAAGTGGCTAGTGGGCATCATGTCGGACAGCACAAGCCTGGAGAGGGTCTGGGCTTGGGAGGTCAGACCGACCTCGGGAACACGGTGAGCCTCCCGGGCCCTGGAGGGCACCGATGCTTACGCCAGGCTGAGCCAAGAGCTACACACATCTGTAAGTAGCAAGGTAATAAACGCTGCCTAAGCAGGAACCACTATGTGTTAAGGTTCGGGGGAAGCAGAGGATGGTTTTAATTTGCGGCTAAGTCGGCATGTGTTTGTACTTTCCTATTTACAGTAGGCCCTATAAGGAGGCTTGTAAACAGCTCAAGGAGCGTCAAGGAGCCTCGCACTCCACGCAGCTGTTCTATGTTCCCTGATTACCCAGACCCCAGGTTACAAGCAAGCACAGATTAAACCCAGAATGTTTTCAGGACTGAGGAGCACAGTCTCTGAAATGTGACGGGGAAGAAATCTGAGCAAAGAGTCGGGCTGGGAAATTGTTGCCAGCTGTGGTATTTGGGCACCAGGGATGGGGGCAAGCCCCCAGAAGCAAGCCCTGACTGCTTCCCGGTGTTATCTGGGGTCCGTGTCTAGCCCTGGAGATGTCATCTAAGAGAGCAGCATCCACAGCTCCAGCTGGCCTGCAGGGCCCCTCGATTAGAGAAGTTGTGTGCTCAGAAGGGTCCACATGTGATTGAATGTTCTGCTGTTGCCATCTTGAAAGCCTTAACAGTTTTTGCACTGGGGGCCTTGCATTTTCATTTGCCACCAGGCCCCACAAATTATGGAGCTGGTCCTGACCGAAGGCCACTACCAAAAAGGAGAATCCCCCTGCCTGAGGTCCCGTACTGTGGAGGGGCTCAGCATTTCAGTGGCCTTCCCAGGGACCGGTCCCCCAGCCCAGTCCCATCAACTGTGCAAGGAGAGGCCATCTGGAGGCAAGGCCAGAGCCAGCCTGACGAGGTCTGCCCATGACCGCCCTGGAGGGCAGCTCCAGGATGCTGTGTGTTTTCCAAAGTTTGACTCACAATGGCCTCTTTTCATTTAAAGAAAATACCGCAACCATTTCCTAGCAAAGGTTAAGTCTTTACACTAAGAAAAAAAATGTTTTTTAACCTGCGAAGGAATGTGCTTTATAAAGCTGGCTTCCTACCCTTCCTGCAGCCAAGGTCCCCTCCCCCTGCTTCCAGGGAGAGCCCGGGGTCCTATGAGGATGGTGAGTGGCCAGTGGTCCCCGCCCCCAAAAGTGGGTCAGGGATGGGGCAGAGGGCAGGGGAGCAGGGAACCAGTGCTGGGTGACTGTGCCCGGATTTACCCAGAACCAGCCAATCAGGACAGGAGCATCTGATGGCAGAAATCCACAGAAAGCACCCCCAAAGCCTATTTCAGGCTGGGACCTCCACTTCCTTCCCACCCATAAGCTCTTCCAGCACCTTGCCCGAAGGACACAGGCCTGGCCACCAGCTTGGACCTCCAGTCCCTGTCTACCTTTCAGGAAACAGAGAATCCATTTCATCCGAGGACTAGATTAGGAATGAGAGCGTGTGGGTGCAGGCGCCAAAAAGGAGGGGGCTTGAGCAGCAGGAAGAGGGGTGCCTGTGAGCATCCCTCCACACCTTGCTCCTGAAGGCATGCTCACACCTGGCTTTGGGGTCATGAGTGCATTTCTATGGGGTGTGCACATAGCAGGGGACGTGCTGGGTTGCAGGGTGTGCATGTGTTCACGCAGTTTCAACTCACACTCACACCAGCGACGTGTAAGGGTCCTAGTTCCATCACAACCTTAGCAAGGCCTACGTTACCAGTCGTGAGGCAGCATGGGCTACGCCCTGGGTCCCTGGCTGCTGGCCTACCCTGCTGCCGTTAGACTTGCCAGTTGTCATGGTTTCGTGAACCCATGATCAAGTTTCTTAAAATAAATCATTCTCTCTCTCTCCCCACCCCACCATTTCTTCCCTCCTTCCCCTTCCTGATTAATTTTACTGTTGTTTTATTAATTTTACTGGTCTTTTCATAAAATCAGCTGTGTGGATCTTTTCTATGCAAAAGAAAAGAAAATTTGTTTTTTTTTTCTATTTCCTTAATTTATACTTACATCTTCATTATTTCTAGCATCCTATTTTCTTTGGGTTTAGTTTATTTTTCTTACTTCTTGAACTGAGTGTTTAAGTCACTGATTTTCAGCCTTACTTTTTTAATATATGCTTTTGAAGCTATGAATTGCCATCTAAGTCCGGCTTTACCTGCATCCCACATGTTTGCAGTGGTGTCTTCTTGTCCTCATTCCATTGGAAATATTTTCTAATTTCCATTGTGATTCTCTTTTGTCTATTGATTATTTACAAACATATTGTTAAATTTCCAAACATTTGAGGACTTTCTAGTTGTCTTTTTTGCCACTTATTTTAAGCTTAATTCCAGTGTAGTCAATAAAAATTTCAATCCTTTGAAACTTGTTGAGACTTGCTTAGTGGTCTCATATGGGGTCAATTTTTGTAACAGTTTCATCTGCACTTGCAAAGAATGTATATTTGACATTGTTGGAGGCTACGTTCTCTCTCTCTTTCTCTCTCTCTCTCTATATATACACACACACACACATATACATATGTATTCATATAGAAAATAATGTAAGTATTAATAAATAATACAAGAATAAACTCTGTATTTCTCATACAACTGTAAGCCTAATTTTGCCCCATCCTGTGTGCATGTATAAATTAATTCAAGGTTGTTAATTATTTTATTCAAATCCTTTGTATCTTTAATGGGTATTTTTATGCTTAATGTATTAGCAACTAAGAGAAGTCTGTAAAAACCACCCCCATGCATGACTGTGGCTTTTCTGTGTCTTCTATTCTGTCACTTCCACTTTGTTTACTTTGAGGGACTATTACTAGATTCATAGATTTTTAGAACTGTTTCAGCTTGCTGGTTAATTTAACCTTACATCATTATTAAGTATCACTAGTTCTAATAATGGTTTGTTGCCTTTAAATCTATTTCATTTGATATAAATACAGCTACCCCAACTTTCTTTGTGTAACATTTTTTATCATTCTTCTTTCGATCTTTCTATATATACTTATATTTAAAGCATGTCTCTTATACGCAAAACATGGTTAGGCTTTATTTTGTTATTTCCTCTGATAATTATGTATTTTTAAGTGGAGTGTTTAATCCTTCTATATTTATTATAATTACTATTATATTGAATTTTAATTAACCATCTTATTTGCCTTATGCTAGTCCTGCCTTTTCTATGATCCTTTCTTGCCTCCTTTCCTTTGGATTGATTCAATATTTTTATAACACCATTTGACCCACTCTCACTGTGGTGTTTTGCTATTTTGTGTGGGTGATGGGGTTGCAACATCTATCTTCAACTAATCAAAGCTGGATACAAGTAAGTGCTCCTACCCCTCCCTGGATAATGCAAAGACCCCAGACTGCGTTAACTCTATCTGCCACCTTCCTCTGACACATGCTATTGTCATGCTTTTCAAATAGTCTAATTCGCTATACATTTAAAACCCCACAAGATAAAGTTGCTGTCTTCACAGTCATGATTCGATTACATGCACACACATGCTTACATTTTCTATCCTTCTTCACTCCTCCTGCATCTCCCAGGTTACGTTTCAGGGGTTCTTTTCTGCCTGAAGACCACCCTTTTCATATTTCCTTTGATGCAGGTCAGCTGGTGATGAAATGGATCAAATTTGTTTTTCTAAAAGTATCTTTATTTCCCCCTGCATTTTAGAAGGACATTTGTGCCCCACAGACTCCTCCTTGGTGGTCATTCCCTCTCAGAGCTTTGGAGGCATTCTCTCATTGTCCTCCGCTTCCACTGTTTGACTGCAGAAGTCAGTCGGGGGTCTCTGTGTCGTCTCTCACTGACTGCTTTTAAGATGTTATCTTTGTTGCTTGCTCTTCAACACGCAGTCCACTTCTTTGAAAGAGAGGAGAAAAAGTCTGAGAGATAAGTAGGCAGGGGTGCTCATGTGACCTCAGATCCAAAGGGAAACCCTGAGGGACGGTCAGCAGACACCCAGAGCTCTGCAGTGGTGACCACCAGAACTTGGGGTCTTGGTGCTGATCGCTAAGAAGCAGGATCATAACTCAGGAGTGTGTAAAAGTGGGTGGAAAGAAGGAAGAGGTGGGGAGGCAATATACTGTCTGAGCCATTTACAACCAACCACAGTGCTCAGGTTACGATCTTGACACTGATGCAGCTGATGGATGGAGTCACACACAGCACCAGAGGCTCAGCCCCGTGAGAGCAATGATTTTTGCCTGTTGCACTCCCAGCAGCTAAAAAGGGGTCTGGTATGTAGCAAATGCTCAGTAAATGCTTATCGAATAAATTGAACAGAATGAATCCTGGGTTCTAGCTCAGTGGTTTCTTCCCCCTCCCCCACCAGGCAGGTGATTGATATGTTTTGCCAGCCACTCCTGCCAATCCCCTAATGAACTCCGAAGCCTCTCAAACAAAACCCCTAACTACATCCTCCACCATCCCGAACCCTCCCTGGCCAGCCTTTACTCAGCCCTTACAACACACGCTAATAGACAAGGCTGTCACCTCCAGCTTCAGCTCATACCTGGCCTTCGGGTAAGAACATTACAGGACCACCTGTGGCCATGCGTGCAGATAGCTGGTGGTAGACAGTCATACACTACTTAGTTTAGAAAAGTTTTTATTATAAAACAGAGGGGAACCCTTCGATACGATATTCAGAAGTTACGCCTTCCATATCAAAATCCAAGGCTTCCGCTACAGCTGCACCTACGGCAGCGGTGGCAGAAAGAGGCTCCTGGCACAGCCAGCTTGTTCAGCAGAATGGGCATGGGCCAAGAGCCCCACCCACTGTGTTTCTAGTCTCCAAACAAGCCTGTGGTCCAGCAAGCAGCAAAGAAGCAGAGCCACAAAAACGTGCCTGCTGACCCCTGTGTTCTAACCCTAACCTTAGGAAACTGGAGACACTAAGAGTTCCTAGGCTACATGCCCGAAGATGAAAGGGAACAGCTGGCATGGAGGCGTGTGGGACTCCAACTGGTTTGGGCCCAGGGAAGGTCAGAAGAAAAGGCAGAACCTGGACACTGTCAGAAACCAGAGCTAGAACATGAACTGGAACATTCCTTCCTCCATCCCCTGTGGAAGAGGAATTGGTAATCAGCACCAAACACACACCTTACCCTGTCTGAGGTTGGTATGGACAGGGCTGTGCCCAGCTGTTTGCAAAACTACATGGAGTCCATCTGTGCTAGGAGTCAGATTCTTCTCAGTGGGTCCCTTTTGCTGCTGTTACCAGGTTCCAGGGGAAGACGCCCTCAGACACATTTGAGGAGACGCAGATGGCCGGTGGGCTCACCCAACCATCTCAGGTGAGGGCCCTTCCTGGGAGTGGGAAGACGGGTCAGCAGCCACCACCCTGTGGCCAAGCGCCAGACCCCAGCCTGCTCCGTCCTTTGTCACCGGACTGTGCCTAATGACAAGTGTGCTGTGGGTTTTGTTTCCCCTCCAAAACTGGTCCCCTGCTCTTTCTAGACAAAGATAAATGCACCCTGGAAACTCATCTGCTGATCATCAGAGCGGGGGAAAGAGAGAGTCCCAGGATTCCGAGCTCCATTTTGTAAATAACCAGAAAGGTGTCCATCAAAACAGATCATTATTGCTGGGTGAGAGCACTGAACGCATTTCTCTGGGCACATGCAGGAAGTTCCCTGGTGCTCCCCGGCAGGGACAGCCTGGCCTCCGATTGCTGGGCCCCTCTCCTCCCTGACCCACCTCCCAAGGAAGTCCAGGGCCCCACACCTCAGAGCAGTACCAATGTTGGCCTCTGAACAGGTGACCAATGCTGTCCAGGTCTCTCTCCTGGTGGCCCTCGCTGGGCGGCGCAGACTCTGGAAGGCCCCAGCCGAACCCAGGCCTCCGGCAGCATCCTCTCCCCTTGGCCCCGGAGAGCAGAGGGCAGCTGAGGGGAAGCAGAAATGAGCTTTTGGGTTTTCTGCAACTGCTTTGATTTCTTGTTTTTCAAGAAGAAAACACTGAGCCCGGATCCCGGGGGAAACGGGGAGGACAGAAGTGAAGGCTATTTCGGAGCCCGCGGCCCCCCAGAGGAAGGGCGTGCGTGGTGGGAAGGGCGTCCAGCCCTCCCTCCCTGGAGCCAAGTGTGTGGGCAGCCTTGGCGGCGTGCAGCCAACTGTTCAGTCACATTGTCTCGGTTTCGAGCCGCACAATAACCCCGCTAAGGAAGTGGAAAGGGGTATTGTTCCCACTTTACTGGTGAGGAAACTGAGGCTCTGAGGTGTCAACTAACTTCCAGGAAAGGGTTGGAGTTCGGATCCAAGGCAGGTCCTCCGATTCCCAGTCTCCCACCTTCTCCCCCGCCTCCAGCCCTGTCCTTACCCGTGTGCTCGGGCTGCGTCTCTGCGTCCAGCCTCACGAAAAGATCCGACTTAGAGTGGGAGGAGTCGATTCCCTGTCCCGGCTCCACCACCATCTGGCTGTGCGGCCTTGGACACCTCCTTGATTTTGGGGGCCTTGGTTTCTTCATTTGTCAGGGGTGACAATAGTCCTTTCCTCGCCTACTTCTGTCAGTTGATGGAAGGATCAAATCAGGTACCATTTGGAAAATAGCTTTGCAAATTCTAGCACATTCTGCCGACATGGAGGCTGGCTAGTGTTACCTTCCTGAGGGGAGTGAGCAGAAAGGCTCCCTACCACAAATGATCTCTCTCTCTTCCCTTCACCAGCAATGCGGTCTCTAGCGGGTCCTTTCATTAAAGGGCAGAGCCTTCTGGGCGAGGAAACACCTCCAATCATTACCCGTTGTGAGCTCCTCGGAGTAAATGGGTTTGTCAGCCACCTGGGGATCCGGGGAGAGTTACAGCAGACAGTGCCCAGTGCTTACCTGGACAAAAACCACGTGATGCATCACACGGGAGATGGCTGCCATGGTGTGTCCAGAACCCTGGCACTTTCCTTTCTGTTCGGCACCCTGGGGGGTCTGGGCGTGGGGCCAACTGAGAACAGGAAGGGCTCCTTCTCCACCCCCACCTACCTCACACTCCCCACAGAGATTCCCAGGGCCCTCCTCCCTGACCACCCAACCCCCAACAAAGACACCTACTGGGTCAGGGCAGGGTGGGACCACTCAGACAGCTGCCTTCCACAGGGGCCCAGAGGGGGGTGAGGAGACTCCCACGTGTCTCCCAGGTGCTCCCTTTCCTGTCCTCCATCCACCCAAGACACAAGGTGAACCAATTCATCCATATGCCCCTCTGGACTGCACCCTTTTCTCCAGCAGCTGTGGGAGGGGTCAAGGCCAGCAGGAGTCCAAAGCAGCTGTTGTTTGTCGGAGTCGGTCTCCCAGCGTGTCCCTCTCCCAACCCCTCTTTGTTTTGCCTCTGAGACCCTCTCTTGCTTCTCCAAAGCCCCCAGCACCTTCCTACAGCCCTGGCTCTGGTCCCAAGGGGGGTCCTTGTTATACCAAGGTCCTCAGGGTATAATGAGGGACCTTCCCAACAGCCACGCTGGGCCCAGAGACATGGGTTCTAACGGTGGAATACTTAGCACCTTGTGAGGGGCCGATGATGACATGGTGGGGCTGAAGGGACAGAAGAGGAGGCCGCCACACCTGTTGTGAATTCAGCTCGGCCCATGGCCCCAGACCTGAGGACTGAGCTCTTCTCTGAAGCCTACAAATTCACCAAATGTGGCCGAGCAAGAATCTGCCTGAAGGCCTGGGGCGAGGAGTTGTCCCAACCCCCTTCGGAGGATGTCCCCTCACTAATTCACGCTCACTCGCCATGCCCCAGCTAAGCCCCGCCCATCTGAAAGAGGAAGGAATAAAAGAGGGCAAAGGCGAGGAAGCCATTTTATAGCTCTTTCATAACTGTTTTTGCTAGGTTCTGTTTATTCTGTCCAAAGTATGTTATAAAAATATTCCGCAATCAAGGAAAGAAAAAAAAAAACAGAAAAAGTCCTTTTAAAAATGGGTTCGAGGTAAAGAACAGGTTGGTCTTGTTAGCTTGGGGAAAACACCTCCTGCAGCAGCAGAAGCGTGTGAGCTTCTGCGTCCGCAGTCACTGGGCGAAGGCAGTGCTCTGTCCTGCATGGCCCGGCCCCACCCGCCGCGTGACTGTAGAGGGAGCCGAAGTCACCAGTCGCTCACACCAGATGAGCAGAAGGCACACCAGCTGTCCTGTTCTCCTGCGTGAGCTGGTCTTCACAGGCACTTCGTTCCACACGGAGTGCCAGCTTTGCAAGCAGAGCCTGTGTCGGTGACCCAGCCTGTCCTTTCCGGGACTCGGCCTCTGCAGGTAAATAATCCTCCGCCTTTCAGCTCCCACCACTCTGTTCCAGCGCGTCTGGGGGCTTGAGGACAGGGGAGGTAGCCACCGATCTAGCTCATGTTGGAAAAGAAGCCTCACAGGCCAGTGGTAGATTCTGTTCTTATTCTCAACCCCTCTCTCCGGAAAGGACAAGGCACCCCTGCCTGTAGCCGCCACCTGGCAGTGACGTCGGGTGGCAGGAGTATCCTTCCCCATCCCACTGATAGGGCCCCTGTGCCCTTGCCTCGGCCAGTGGCGTGTGAGAGCAGATGCGTTAAGAGCCAGCCCTGGCTCCCAGCCCCCAGGAGGGCATGACCACATTGGGGCCATTCCTTCAGTCAGGGTCCCAGAATGAAAAGACCTGTGTGCCAGAGCCCAGCTCACCACAGCCAGTAACATGGACACGAATGAGAGGAACATGAATGAGAAATAACTGCTATGTTTTCATTGGGAGAGATGCAGGGTGGGGGCGGGGGCTTTTGTTACTGCAGCCTCACCTAACGAAAGCCCTGTCCTCCTCCAGATCCTCCAGAGCCATTTCTCTTGGCCGCTCGCCTGAAGTCCATGGTCAGCGAGTTCTGCTTTGCTTTCTTTGTCTTGGGCAGAGTCCACACTCACCCGTGAGCCCCTGAGGTCCGACTGTGACTCTCACCTGATGCCCCGCACAGTCTGCCCTGTGACCCTCGGCTGTCGAACACTTCAACCCTCTTGCCACAGCACTCCGGCGAACTTCCTGTCACACTCCCAGCACATTTCCAGTCTCCCTCGGGCTCACGAGGACGTCTCAAGAGCCCACGCACAGGGCAGCTGGAGAAGGCTGAGCTCACGCCCACCGTCCAAGCAGTAGGGACAGCCGAGGGCCTTTGTATGCACACTGGCAGAACACTCCCTCCCTCACCTTCGCTTTCAAAGCACTTTCACGGAAGCCCAGTGCAGCTTCTGTTTATAGCTCATCATCCAGAACTGTGTTCACGTGGCTACCCTGAGCTTCAAATGAGGCTGAGAAATGCAGCATTTTAGTTGGGCCAGTGCCAGCCTTCAACAAAGGCAAGATTCTATTCAGCGGGAAAGAAGAGAAGAGGGGAGAGTTGGTCAGGAATCGGCAGCCCCTGTATGCGCTCTTACCCACAGTGTCCCCACGAGCAGTCGTCCTGAGGCTGGCAGCGTCCCCACTCAGTCTTTACTCTCAGGTGTCATCTGTGCCTGCTTCCCTCCCCTCAGGTGTTACAAACCCTTCTGCAAATGGAGACAACGTGTGGTTCATTTCTGTTACTCTCTCTTCCCCCACTCCAACCTTCCAGCCCTACTGCTCCAGCTCAATAAAGGCCTATTTTAAAAAGAAAAAGAAACGACTCTCACTGTTAACCATATATGCCGGGGGATGAGTTTTCCCATCACTACCCTAACCGTGCATAGTCTGCATTTCATTAGTGGTCGCAGCAACTCCTGGACTCAGTGGTAACCTCCTGAGAGTCTGGAAGTGCCCATCCCAGTGACCGTCCCACATTGGGCGCTCTAATCAGTGACCACGGGTCCCTATCTGACCTGGGTCCCAGTGGTGATCAGTGACCACGCAACAGTAACATGATCTCTTGGTGATGCTTCAGAGTTTACACAAGCTCCTTGAGCCATGTTATCTCACTTGGTCTTTTAAATAACTCTTTTAAGTAAGCAGTGCTGCTATAATTATGCCTTTTTTCTTTACAGATAATGAAACGGAGGCTAAGTGAAGGCACACAGCTCGCCCAGGGGCATATGCTGAGAGTGTTTGGACTGGAACTTCAGTGGAGGTCTTCCTCGGCTTCACGTCTGGCCCCTTCCATCAAACTTCGGGCTTCAGTTCCCTCCCTTTCAAAATGAAAAAAGCCATGCAGGTGATTTCTAGTGCAGCACTGCCCAGTGGACCTGGAGTGCACCCTATGTATGCAACTTGGCCATTTTCTGTTGTTCACATCTAAAATGTAAAAAGAAGTAGGTGAAGTTCATTTTAATAATAAAATGTTATTTTAACTCAACATGTTTTAATTTCAACATGTAATCATGATAAAATTATGAATACAATATTTCACTTTTTTGTCTTCGAAATTCCGTGTGTTTATTCCATGCTCAGCACATCTCCATTCAGACTGAGTGCATTTCAAGTGCTCAAAAGCCACACATGGCCAGTGGCCACAGTACTGGCAAGTTCAACTGCAATGTTTGAAAGGGAAGTTTCATTTTAAAATTAAGCTCTGGAACTTAAAATTGCATGACGAGCAGAGTTGCAGTTATCTAAAATCGTTGTCTATTTTCTATACCCTCTTGTTCACGAAGAACTCTCTGCAGCAACTGTCCCCAGTAGCTCTTTGCCCTTAGATCTAGCACAAAGCGTCACTGCCATCTGGTGGCAGTTTCTTAAATTGCAAGCAAATTCTTAAGGAAGAAACAGCGCTTTTTTCAAAGCATGATCACATCTGATTTACCAGGAAGCTTCTTTGAAATGCACATTACTGAGCTCCACTAAATCAGAATCTCCAGGACAGATCCCAAACACCCACATTTCACACAAATTTTCCGAGTGATCCACACGCAGACTAAAACTTGGGAATCTTCGATGCCTCTATAATACAACCACGGGAAATTCAGTGGCTGCGAATGTCAGCACAGGCTCATTTTCCATGATGCTCTGATATTGCTAAGAACACTGCTTTTTTCTTTTTAGTCTGGTGGGTCCTGTGGAATAAATTAAAAAAAAAACACCCATTCACCCAACACACACAGAAAATTGAAAAGAATCATCATAAAAAGACTTAAAGAAAGAACTCCATGTGCCCCCCCCCCCCATGCAAACCTGTTAACAGCAATATAGGTATAGATGGCTTTACCTCAAGGCCACACATGAGCAGCCTCTGTGGCCCCTCCGGCCTCTTCTCTCACCCCTGCCTCCCCCACACTGTTATCCTGCTCTTAGCACCCTCCCCCCCAACACACACTGCCTCTGAGACTGTGCAATGCTGTTCCCTCCCTCGGGAACGGGGTGTGCATCCTCCTCTGCCCTGTCTACTCAGGAATCCCTGGGGAGCCCTCCAGGCAGCGCCCTTCGCTTTCCCTCTCAGAGAGCCCCTGGTGGTAATTGTCTGAGTGGACCTGACCTCCTCGTGCAACTATAAGCTCCTACAGGGCAAAGGTGGGTCTCTTTTCAAAGGTCTCTTTTCTCTGTATCTCCCTGACCTAGCAAAAACTCTGTCACAAAGCAGGCATTTAAAAATATTTGCTGAGTAAAATCAATGTTTTCTAAGGCAACAAGTAGCCTGATTTTTTAAATGACCATAACAGTGCCAATGTGTCTGGAAGAGGTGAGCGAGGTCGCCCTCCCACAGCATGTGCGTGTCACGAGCACCTTCCTGGCCTCGGCAATTTCACCTGACAGCTGGAATGGTGGCCGTGGGGCCCCGGGCTGGCTGAGCGGGGGGCTGCATTTCAGGAGGGACTGATGTGGATGCCCACGAGGGAAGTGCAGCAGGGAGGTGCAGGGAGAGGGCAGGAACAGAGAAACCTGGGAATGTCCTCACCACCGCCCAGGAAGGGAGCCATTTCCCCAGAGGACAGGGGCCTGTCACGTCTCGCCCGGCTAATCTGACAAAAGCCAGCTGCAGCTCTGGCTGAGCCTGCCCCTGGGAAGGCATGCTCAGGCTGGGAACCACAGGCCACTGTTTGCCCCCAGGGACGGGGGTGCAGGGGGAGGGTAATTGACTTGTCTGCTAAATTTATTTATTAATTCCTAGCTGCACCATTTGATGTGGTTTCCAGGAGGCATGCCGTGGAAACCTGCCCCCTCCCTCTGCCCCCTCCCTCTGCCCCCAGTGGGAACTTGCACGTGCGCGCAGCAGCCCTCTCTGAGGGACATGGACCACAAGGGACATGGACCACGCTCAGGGCCAGCCCCACGGTGCAGCCTGTGCACAGGCAGGGAGCTGAGTGAGGGGTGAGCTCCTACAGAGGGGCTCTCCCCACCCCCTCCCCAGCTTATACAGCAGGTCCTGAGATGGGGTGGGAGAAGCTGGTGGGACAGCGCACTCAGGAGGCCTGGGATGATGACTCAGCCACCTCCGGGGGCGATGGCACACAGGGGCACACTAGGAACAAGGGTCACGTTTGTCCTTCAGCTCCCCAGCTGTGAAAGGTGCAAAAGGTGACTGCTGACTGCCCTTTAGGAGGCTGTGTGAAAAGATGGAATGTGACTCGGGCAGAAGAGCGCAGTTGCAGGGAAGGGGCCCCTAGAACCAGCAGGAGCACAAAACCTTGTGGGTGTTTGAAACGGGCGACAGGGTTGATCTCTACGTGCCCGGCTCAAGCCACTTAGATCGTCCACTTGATGCTTCCGAATTTTCTGTGTTTCCTACAATTAGCATAAATGAGCTTTATAACCAGGGAAGCGTTAGAACAAACAAAGAACAGGAAGTTTGTGGACCAGAGATGGAGCGCGTGCCTACACTTGCATCCCACGGGAAGCAAGCTCCTTGGCTGAACCCCAACAAACAGGGTGGTTACATAGTACAGGGAGAAAGAGGGTCCTCCCTCCACCTCTGGCAGAGCCAGGAAGGCATCCCCACAGGGAGGGAGAGAGTGGAGCCTTCAGGGTAAGGGGCAGGGCTGGTGACTTGGATGAATGTGCCAAAGACCCCAGCTGGGGGTGGGTGGGGGGGTCAGACCCATGGGATTCTCCATTCGAGGACCTTCAGCCTCTGTAGCAGGTTGAGCAGGGCAACCTCTGTGTAGCTGGTGTGCTGGGAGCCATGTGGCTCCCCATTGCTTGGCTCTCTCTGAAGAAAGGCTCCACTCTTCCAAGAGGGACAAGGAGAGGGGGAGGGGGAGTGACAGCCCAAGAAGAACAAAGTAGACGGCAGAGGTCAGGCGTCCTCCCTGCACCTACCCTGGCCCCAGGAATGTGTGTGCGCGCAGCCCCCGCAGGGTCAGGGGCCCAGGATGCAGGCGGGGCAGGGAGCACAGCAGCTCATGTCTGTCCAGGCCCCAGGCCAGCGGCTGCCTCTCCTCCCCACAGCCTGTGGCACCCCCGCTCATGCCTGCTGACCTTCTGGAGAAGGAGCTAATGAGGAAGAAAATGTTCAAAGTTCTCAGAAAGTAGGCAGCAAGCCAGGGTCCTGGGAACTCTCAAACTCCCAAGATGTCGATGCAGACATGGAGGTGCCTGCCCTGAGAGGTGAGGAGATCCGGCCCAGATTCTGTCACCTACACATTCCCACCCTGCCTTCACCCGCACTGAGCAGTGCAATGAGCAGACAGCACCCCCACCCCACGTCCACGGCCACGCTTCCCCACAGAGAGGCTCCAACCCCAGACTCCCTCACTCTTCCACCAAAACACCACCTGCCCTGGCAAGCGTGCATGGGGCGGGCCCCAGCGAAGGTCGGGCTGGCAGAGGGCTTGCCAGCTCCCTGTGGCTCTGTCATTCGCCACCTTCAAAGCCTCCCCTCCAGCTTGCCCATTTGCCCAAAAGCCCCACTCCATAGGAAGGGGTTCTTTTCACCTTGTTTCACAGACAATTTTTTCCTCCGTCCCTACTCTGTTCCTTGCTTGCCTTTTCACCTTCCAGACCCACGCTCCTAATTCATGGGCCCAGCCCCCTCCTCCAGGCCCTGCCCCTCCGCTCTGCTCTGCTCCGTGGAAACATCAGCAGAAGCTTTGAGACTCCTAAGTCTTTCTCTCCCTCCTTCCCTGCCCCTCACACCTACCCACACCCCCAGACTCCAAAACCACTCCTGCAGGGGAGAGTTCCAGTCAACCTCCAATCCTAGCAAACCAGGGATTCCTGGCTCAGGTGCAACATTTAAACCTGCCTCAGGTGCAACATTTAAAGGACACACACACAAAATAAACTCAGTGGGCAAAGCAAATTATATTTTAATGAAACATTTAAAAATAAACTAATGCAAAATATCCAGGACGGATGACTGAAACTTTGAAATAAAGACAGGCTTGGCAGCACCGATGTTTCCTATGCTCAGGCTCCGACTTGGCATGGAGCACAGTGAGGTATCGACTCCACTTCTAGATGAAGCCACTGAAAGCTGGAGGGTGAACAGCTCAGGGTGGATTTAAGAAGCCTCTGCACCTGGCCATTCAGCGCCCAGGAGAGAAAAGAGCTCAGATCCCCTGACAGGCCTAGGAAGCAGCAGGAACCCGGAAAGACAGGGGCCCTGTGGCCCAATGAGGGTG
Organism: Tonatia bakeri; assembly: GCA_004024845.1. NCBI lineage: Eukaryota > Metazoa > Chordata > Mammalia > Chiroptera > Phyllostomidae > Tonatia > Tonatia bakeri. The sequence continues at coordinate 116,973 of PVIA01002780.1, forward strand.
CTCCACCCCAGCTCCCATGGGAACCAGGGAGGGAGAGGCAGCGGGTGGGAAATGGACATGGAGGCTGAGGAAGGGGCCTGGGAGGGGAAGAATTAGGAGGCAGGGCTGGCAGAAGCTGTCTCTCCTCCCCCAGCACCCAGAGTATGCTCAGGCAGGCCTGTCTGCAAATCCTAAGCTTGGCTGGGCCTGACAGGCTGTTAAGTGCTCCTGTCAAATGCCAGTGCCACCTCCATGTCCTCCAGGACCTTTGGGATGCCTTGGGGGAAGGGCAGCTGGCTCTGGAGACTCCTTTACAGAAGGGGTGGGTATCAGAGGCTGAGTGGGCCGTCAGTCCAGGGTACCCTGACCAATGAGCCCCTGCAGACGGGCCCAGGTGGCAGGCCAGGGCCCAGGAGTGCAGGAGCCCCGCCTCTGGGCCTCGGGATGCAGTGGGCCTCTGGATGCAGCAGGCCTCAGGTCCCGCACACACAGCCAGCCTCCCAGGGGTCTCATCATCACATCATGCCTGCCTGCCAGGGAGGTTCACCTTTCCCAGATTGGAAAAATTCAAGCCAGCTCATGACTCTGCCTCTCAAAGACTGAAACTTTCCTCTCCAGAAGGGAAGCCTATGTCTGCTCAGCCAGACCAGAGAAGAGGCTGGACTCCGGCCCCCTCACCCCAGCACCTTCCCAAGGGCAGGAACCGCCCCGTCTCCAGGCGAGGGCCATTTCCCAGGATGCTCTCTCTACCCAACCTCACAATTGCAGGAAGCACTGAGTTCAGGCTGGGTTCAGGAGGCCACAGTTCCAGGATGCTGAGGCCGGGGCAACAGTGGGGAGGGATGAGGTGGAGTCGTGGCCCCAGCCAGCCCTCACCAGGCACCTTCTAGCCTGCACTGGGGGTGGAAAGAGGACAGGCCGAGCCAGGGTTGCGCCTACACGGGCCCTCATCCACTCAGCAAGCCCAGACACTGAAGACAAGACAGGCTGTGTGTGCCCCCACCCCCTACCCCGTGCTGGGTTGTGCACACCCAAACCATGCTGTATGCACATGGGGCTATGCGACAAGCTGCATTCCCTCACAAGGAAGGGACAGAGATCACACTCATGCTCACGCACAGCCTGGGCCACACTGACATCCACACACCCACCCAGGCTGGCTGTATTTGCACGCAAAGGCGCCTTCCGTCTCCTGCCTCCTCCTCCTGCGGTGACACCCACCCCACCCCCCACCCCCGGCCAAATGCTGAGTTTCGGTGCGGTAGATGCTGGAGATACCCAGAGGCCCGCTGCAAAAGCCAGGGCCACTCTAGGCAGAGTGGCAAAGGAGGGGCTGGGTCCTGGGCTGAGTTAGGGCCTAGCCTGTGTCCCCCAGGCCTACCTGGGTCCATTCGCCTGTGGGCGTTAGTCCAGGATAAACGTGATGTTCTTGGGTCAGGGGAGCGCACGCACAGAAACAAGACCTGAAGAGTGTCCAGGTGTCACAAAATGTGAAGTGGATTCAGTTCTGCCATCTGGGCTCCCCCCCGTATAGCGCTAATCTTCTTCACTCTAAACAGCCTCACCTCCACTCTCTTCTGCGCTCGTGGCCTCCGTCCCCATCCACCACATGACTTGGTCATCTGGCCAGTCTCTCTCCCTAAAACCCCCAGTTTCATCAGGCCAGTCCCTCCCCCCTCAAGAATCTTCAATAGCTCCCCATTGCCTAAGAATGAACTCTGCGTGGCAGTCAACGCGCTCTTGATGGATAGGCGCTGATTTCCCTTCTTCATCACCCTCTTCTCACTTCCCAAACTCCCTCTGGGCCAGCGTCAGCATTGTCATTCCATAAAGGCCTAGCCCTTCCCATCTCTGAACCCTGCGCAAAGCCCTCCCCTCCTCCTGCAAAGTCCCCTTTCTCTCTGTCCTCCCCACCCACTCAGCGTCCAGCCAGACCTCCAAGAAGCCTCCCTTGATGACCAGAGTCCCCAGGGGTCACTCCTCCTGACTCATCCTCTGTAGTATATGGTGGGCCGCCTCCACCATGATATACCGTCTTGCCCTGGCCCCTTCTGGGGGATTTACTCTCCCCGAGCAGATCCCCAGCTCCCTCAGGGCCAGAGCTGGGCCTCCTCTCCCCAGCCTGTCCTCCTCTGGCACAGAGCTGGGCACACTGGCCAGAGACTCTAAGGAAGGCACTGTGCACCTCTCTCACTGCTAGCCTATTCTAGCCACACGAGTCTGTGTGATTGTCTGTCCCTGGAGTGGTTTGTCCCTACACTCCTGAGCTCCCTATTCCAAAGGCAACCACAGCTGGCCAGGTGCTCCCCGGCTGCAGGTCAGGCTGGGGCCTGCTCTGCTGGGCTGGGACCCTCACACATCCTTTCTGAAGTAACCAGGCTCTCCCAGTGTGACAACGACCCTGTTTGCTTTTGGAAGTAGCTTTCCACCCTCCCCAGGCAGTGAGACCCACTTGGTTCCACAGGAAGAATTATCTGGTCTCTGGGGGCAAAGACCTCAACAGCCACAGGGGAGGGTAAAGGGTCACATTTGGGGCCAGTAGGAAACCTGAGACAAGGCCTGAGCCTCCACCCCAGCCTCCTCTTTAGGCCAGCCTAAAGTACATCCTGCCATGTACCTGGAATGCACATATCTGTGCAGACACAGACGGACATGCACACACATGTGGACGCAAACATCCATGTACAGACATAAACATGTGTGCATCTACGTGCAACCACCTGTGAGCATGTGCATGCTCCCAGCCACAAACACACGTTAACACAACCCATGCATGAACATACATGTGTATACACCTGCACAGACCCAAGTACACACGCAAACACAGAGATGTGCACACAGACACACATAAATATATACCCGCACAGGCGCCAGCACACCCCCCCACACTGCCACTTCAGCCTGCACAGAGGAAGACAGTCTTCCTCTCTCCTCCCACCTCCCTCGCATGAGCCAGCCCCGAGTGTGGAGATAGCAGGCCCTGTGCACAGGGCAAGGGGGCGACAAGCTACAGCTCTGGAGCAGAGGGGGCTGGGTTCCTGAAGCCTAGGGGCTGTGAGGAAGGAGCGGGCAAGGAGGCTTCGGCCACAGGGCTCCCAGACAGTCCTGGATGCTCAGGAAAGAGGTGGTTTAAGACTGTCCCTCATCTTTCCTCCACAGATGGGCACATTTTAAAAGTAGAGTTTATCAGCGTTTGAAGGAACGTGATCATTACAAGCTCAAGGGACACCACAGTTGTGTGACTGGCCAGGAGGAATCACATGACCTCCCTCGTTGGACTTGGTCCATGAAACTGTGACAGTCATATGACCCTGCTCAGACATGGGCAGTGTGGCTGAGGTCACACAGCCTCCTCCAAGCCAGCCCAGAGCCCTGGGCAGTCGGGTGGCCCATTTGAAAACATGGTATCTACTCGGAAAAAGATGCTCCTTTTTCAATGTACTTTATTCCCACTAGTCAGGAAAGAATCATTTCCTGATAGTGTTGCAATACCTAAGCACTTTAGGGCCAACTGCAGGAAATCTGCCATAAGAAATCCACAAATTGCCCACCTTTGGAATGAACAAAATTATTACAAAAATATGAAAAAGATTTCCAAGGAATAAAAGAGTCTTTGACATGAATAGTACCCCTTTAGGTGTGGCGCCCTTGTGCAATCCTGTGGCGGCCCCTCGTGTGGTCCCCATCACCCCATTATGGGCTGAACTGTGTCCCCGCCAAAGTTCATACATTGGAGTCCTAACCCTCAGCACCTCGGAATGTGGCTGTGTTTGAAGGCAGGATCTTTGAAAGGAGATCAAGGTCAAATGAGCCTGTTAGGGTCAGCCCTAATTTTATCTGCCTGGCCTCCGTACTAGCAGAGAAGATTAAGACACACAGAGAGACAGACGATATAGGGCACGTGCACAGAAGGAGGGCCACTTGAGGACACCACAAGAGGGGGCCATCTGCAGGCCAAGGAGAGAAGCCTCAGAGGAAATCTACTCTGTTGGCACCTCAACCTTGGCCTTACAGCCGTGAAAAACCACATTTCATTTCTGTCGTCTAAGCCACCCAATACTCTGTGGTGGCAGCCTGCGCTGACTGACACAGCCCCTTCCTCAGTCACTGTAATTGTGCCATTCCTCCATGCCCAAAACAGACCCAGGGCCTCCCTCAACGTCAGTTCCTCGGGACAAGGGACAAGCAGATGGCTCTGAAAACACACACCAACAAACCCTTTCCCTGCACACAGAAGTATTACACCTTCGCCTTGGCCAAGGACCAGGGTGGGTTCCCACCACAGGCCATAGTCCTCTAACAACCCTGAAAACAGGGAGGACAGCTCCCTGCCATTCACTCCCTGCCAGATAAACGCCCCCTTGAAGGGTCTGTCCTGTGCATTTGAGCTGGGACGACTCAGATCAACTAACAAGTAGGCAACTCAGATCTGTGCGTCAGCTCGGGCTTCCACTGGCTCCACAAGGCAGGCCAAACACGCAAAGCCCTCTGTCCATGCAGCACCCCAGCAGAAGACTAGAGAAGCCTGGGGAGGCTGGGGCTGAGGGTAGCCACGCCCACCTCCCCGCCAATCAAGTAGTGAGGGCTCCTCAGGAGAGAGAGGTCAATGGCTTCCCAAAGGGAGGGTGCAGGAGGTTCCCTGGCAGCCACCAGGGCCCTCTGTGTCTATTAGCCCCAGCAGGCACAGGGGCCAGGGCCCACAATTCTTTTAGAAGTCCTCAAAAATATTTTCATGTAAAATCAGGAAAAACTACAAATATTATAACAATGACTATGCAATGAATCCAACCTGGATAATATCCATCTTTACACCAGCACACTCATTAAGTCCAATTTTTAATATTTTTTGTGGAGGAAGAATCCCACAGAAGCAAAAATGCGTGGGTCCTGGGACCTCCGGGTGCTGCGGGTGCCACGTGCTAGAGTCTGGACCAGCAGGCACAGGGGCTTGTGGGTCTCTCCTCTTCGTTTCCTGGTGCTCCTGTAACAAATCACCACAATTACGGTGACATAAAACAACATATTTATCATTTTACAGGTCTGGAGGTCTGAAGTCCGAAGTGCGTCTCACTTGGCTGAAATCAAGGTGTCAGCAGGAATGCGCTCCTTCAGGAGGCCCTTGGCAAGAGCCTGCTCCATGGCCTCTTCCAGCTTCTGGAGACTGTGGGCCTCCCTTCACTCCTCTGCCCCTTTCTCCACCTGCAAAGCCAGCCACAGGGGTTTGAGTCCTCACGGGGATCACTCTGACCCTGAGTCTACTGCCCCTCCTTCACTAGGAAGACCTAAGGATTATACTGGGCCCACCTGGATAATCCAGAATAATCCCCCATCTCAAGATCTATAACTTCATCACATGAGCAACGTAAGATGACATATTCACAGGTTCCGGGGAGCAAGACATAGACCTCTTCAGGGGGGCATTATTCTGCCTACCGCAAGGCACTCATAAAATGTAATTTTTTATATCTTTTTATGGAGGAAAGTCCACAAAAGCAGAAGTGCCTAGGCCCATGGAAGTCATCACGGAGCTCTGGGAGCTCTCAGAGCTCTGGGTGCTATGGGTGTCGAGTGCTGGGGTCTGAACTGGAGCTGCCCATCTCTGTCTCAAGGGTCTAGAGTGTAAGCCACTCAGAACAGACTGCCCCCGGCAGGTCCCAGAACCTCTCCCCATCATCAAAGCAGAGCTGTCATGTATCCATGTAGCAAAGTCCACCCTGGAGGCTGCTGGGCCAAACAGGAGTGGTCAGGACAGAGAGGAGAGTGGGCCTCGAGCCCGGGCCAATGCAGGGGCTTAGCCAGGGGCTGTGACAGTGCCAACTGTCTCACTTGCGCTGGAGAAGGCCTTGCCAGCACGTCCTCATCATACAAAGGCCCGTGTCCATGTGAAGCACATGACTCCTTCCATCCAGGCCAGGTTCAAATCAGCCTGCCCATCTGCACTCAGCTGGTTGCAATTGCAGCCCCTTGGGCTGGGGTTTCACTTTCCATGTTGATTTATAAGAAACACAAGGTTGCCTAAAGTCCACTCAAATTCCTCCTTCATGAAGCAACGGTTCTGGGAGGGAAGGAAGGGCCCTGGTACCCTAAAGGCGGGTGGGGAAGATGGGGGTGGGGAGCATCCACAGAACTAGAGCTCTCTGCACAAGGGAGTATCCCCCACAGTGAGCACAGCCACCCCTCAGGGGGCTGCCAGGAGCCCTCCTTGGAGAAATGATACAGTCATGCAGTGGAAGTCTGTGATGCATTGAAAATAATGAGCCAGATTTACACATGCTAGAATTCCATCAATGGATTGATAGGAAAAACACTAATTGCACAAGAATATATATTAAAATGACACTTTATACAAAGCATGCAAAACTCTGCAAATACTTCAAGAGAAGTTGCATGTGTCATTTTTTTAAAAAAGTTAAATAAATTTGTGAGATTGAAAAAATATCAAATACGAGGTTTGGGGCAGGGAAGGGGTGCAGTGGGAGGGAGGTATATCTGGGAGGTGCTCACGGAGGGCTTCAACTAAATGTGTAATTTTATTGCTGAAACTGGCTTGTGGCTCCATGAGTGTTCATTATATCGTTATTTGTTTTGGTGTATCTGAATTACTTTATAATAACAGTATTGTTAGGAACATGAAACCTGAAATGGGTGGAGGATGAAAGAACACTTTGCAGCTTCACATCCAGTATCCCCCAGCCCCAAACCAAAGTCCCCAAGGTGCTTTCCAGATGACTCAGTGACTCTTGGAGCAACACCCATGAGGAGAGTAAACACACAGGCAGCCAAGCCCGGGCCCCCCACTCCTCTCATATCGCATAGGGATGAGGGCAGGAGGGGCCCATGAGGCACCCAGAAGGGGCTCAGTAACTCAGTGGGGGTGAGAGAAGTGCCTAGGAATCCCCCACTGTGCTCAGGGGTGGGGCGAGAAATGCACCCAGGACTCCTGCCTGAGGTCCCAGAGCTCCCCTGTCACCCTATAAACTGATTCTCACACACCCTAGACTTCCCCTCCTGCCACACAAGCCTCATAGATACACCAGGGGCCCTGCATAGCTGTGCTAGCCCAGAACCCAGGTCTGGGCCACAGCTACAGCTGCAAACACCAATGCCACACAGAGTGGCCCAGATATGACCATCTCCTGCTTCCACTCCAACTCCTCCAAGAACTAGGAATCAGGGCCCAGGTGCGGCTCCTTTTCTGCCTCCTGCAGCAGAACAGGTGACTTGGTATGGCCTAGCTGAAGCCTCACCCTCCCACATGCCAGCCTGATCTGGCCTGGCCCAGAGCCCAGATGCTCCCCGTGACATCGCCAAAGGTTTGCATTTTAAAAACTTGAAGCATTCAGAGACATGGGAGGAGTTGGAAAGGTAGTCATGGTGAAGCAATCAAGGGGAGAGTAGGGCCCGGCGGGTGGGGAGGGGACTCCAACAGTCTAGACACTGGTACCCACCAGCCAGGTTATAGAAGACGCTAAGCAGGGAGACAGGCAGGCTTCGGCCTCAGGGCCTCAGTAGTCCTTAGCCTGCAGTACCTTCAGCCCACCTGTGACCAGGAGCCTGGATGAAGAAACAGTAAGTGTCCCAGGGCTCTCCTGCCTGCTTATTCTCTGTGCACGTGCCTAGCTCCCTGCTGCCAGGGATCTGGTCTTACAGATTCATTCCACACACAGTAAGCACCTACCACATGCCTTATGTTTTGCTGGACACTAAGGAGTCAGTGATGAAGCAACTGTCTGATCCTTGCTCTGAAAGATAACTTTGGATTGAACAACAGCATAGTCATTGTCAGAGGACATGGTGGATGTTTGGGGGCTACAGATCAACTCACCAACCCTCATTTTAGGACCTGAGAACAATTGTGATAGCAGGAAATAGGGCTCCAAGACACATCTTCAGGGGAACAGCCCATTGCCTGGCCTGCCGCAGCCAAGGTGGAAGATGAGAGCCTGAAACAGAAAAGAGAGCTGGGGTATGGCGACAACCTCAAGGCCACACAGCTTCGTCCTGACACCTGCAGTCAAGCGGGAGGAGAGGCTCTCAAGCCTAACAGCACCTGTGCTGGTTAGAGTCGGGAAGCGACTGATTGTTGAACCTGATGAGGTCTGTGGGCAGGCAGTTTTCTTTTTGGATTCTAAACTAATCCTCTTTCTGTGGTCCAAGATCATCCCCTTGAGCCTTCTGCTCCCACCCCCAGGCCCAAAGCTCCCCCCTTTCTCCCCACTCACAGTGCTACAGGAGAGGGGAGGAATGTCTGGGACTTGCCCCACCCCCCACACCAGAGAGGAGAGCCTGCCCAAAGACCTCCAAGTGGCTGGGAGGCTCCCTCAACACACCGGGAAGGCCACCAGCCTAAGAACAAATTCACATGAAAAAAGCTTAAAATCCCAAGGTGACCGGGGAGAGGGAGGAAATTAGAAGCAGAAGGAAGGGAGAGGTTCTGAGGGTGGGGGCCAAGGACACTGAGGGAGGGGCAGGGGCTGATCTATAGACCGAGCCCTCAAAGGGGGTGTTAGATCAAAGGAGCAAAACCCGACTTCTCAAAGGCCTCCCCTTCCCACCTTCAACTCTGCCCAGTTTGAATCCCCTCCCTGGAAACCGGAGTACAGAATTGACTGACATCCTTCTGGGTCTTCACCTTCCTCCTATAGCCACCCACCCCCCAGCCAAAAAGAATAGCATACCCCTACATCGAATTCACTCAGGTCACAGGGAGACCAAGGAGCAACCGTAAATGTTAGCTGGCCTGAGAAGCCACAAGCCGGACAGACAGATTCCCCTGACCTCCCCACCGCTCAGCCAGGCTGCGCATGCCAAACAAAATCCCCGTCGGGAGCAGCCCAGGCCCATAAAAAATAAGTGTTCGGGAAAAGCCCAATTCTTTATTTTTCCAAGTTTACAAAAATATTGACTGGCTTATCATTCAGCAGATACCAAAAGTTTAATGAAATGTTATTGGAGGAAATCACAAGATGGAACAACTTCAAACTGTTAACTTAATTTCCTGCAAATTGGGATAAGGCAGCCAAGATGTGTTCCGAGCTGTGAGAAGACATCTTGTTTTAGCCAAGGAGAGTCAAGTTCCCTCCGACACACACTGTCCTGACACACTGTCCCCACTGCTGGGCCCTTTAGGTATGACAAAAAAAAAAGACATCTGCCATCAGGGCCACTCCCTCCCTGCCAGTTGGCCACGGGGCACCCAGGAGCAGGGGAAGGGATCTGCATGGAGCCTTCCGGACTATCCTACCCAGTCCAGATTGCTTCATCGACTGGCCAGGGTCAGACTGATCATCTGTGGGATGAGACAGAGGACCACAGAGACCACCAGCCCATTGCCCTGTCCAGTGAGTGCCTTTTTCCTTTCGGCAGACCGCAAGCACTCTGCCTGACTCCTGACCCCGGGGATCACTGACGGACTCCTACCCGCACCATCCCCACTTCTTGGTTCCTTTTCCCAGGAATCTGGTTGGGCAGCAGGAAATAACTTCTCAGTCTCCCTCCTTTCTTACAGCATCCCAAAACAAGCCAACAGAACATCCTTTTCACTCCAAGTGTTTATTGCCAATTCTGAAGCAAAACAGAGTGAGAAGGATGGAATGAACACACCAGGAAGGGGAGACGTGATGTGCTGGGCAGCCTGCCCCCGGTTTTACAGGCACAGCCTTGCGGCCAGTGCTGATGCTCCTTTTGCCCTGAAGCCAATCATCCTCTCTTTTAACCTTTGTCCTCCTCCCCTCCTCCCTCAAACCTCCCCCTCCAGGGCCCTTTAACTGCCAACAACCCACTTTCCCAACTTTGATTTATCTCCACCAAAAGGAATGCAAAGCTAGATCCAACCCCACCCCCCACCCCCTACCTTTTGAAAAAGTAACCTAAACACACCCAGGCAGAACTCTTAGATTCAGAGGCACTCCACCCCACCCAGTACTGGACAGACAGGCTCAAATAGACACATCCACATACTCAAGGGCCCGTGCCAGGCACCCTCACGCTCTCTCGCACTCAGGACAGACCCACCAACGGGCACACACACCACAGGCCCGCGCTGTGCATGCAAACCATGTGGAGTTTCTTTTGAGGAAAAACACTCTGCTCCCAAGAAGGCTCCTGACAGGGTTGTTTTTTTTTTTTTAAGCGGCTGCATAAATTGCTTTTGTGCAAAAATAAACACAAGTGAACTGCATTAGCCGAGCGGGTGACACATCAGTTACAGATGCATGGCCTGTCAGAACATTGAGGGAACAGCTTTTATTGGGGAAGGGCTGGGAGACTCATAAATAACCGGTTGGCAATCTCACATAAACATTTGAGCGTTCACATAAACACCGCCTACCACAAATGCTGGCTCGGCTGCCAGGGAGGCCTGGGAGTCCCTGCCCCCCCATCCTCAGAGAGTACGGAGGAGGGGGGAGGGTCACAGGCCCCTTTTCTCCCATAGTCTCAAGTCCTTGGACTCATGCTCTGAGAGCTGCGGGATGGAGGGAGAGATCCAAATTCCATCCTGAGTGCTTGCCAATAAGCGGGGGAGGTAGGGTTGAGGCCCAGCCCCAGTGGGACAACTGGTCTACTTTCTTCTCTCTACACAGAATGGAAGAATAGGAGAGAATAAGGTATGCCATTGCATTGGAGGATGGGTTATTAGATAAAGCCAAGTGAGGAATTGTTTTTAAAGCTTCGAAATGCCTCCTTGGATACAACTCCAGTGGGAATGTACGATAAGGACAGAGGCCACCGAAGACGGTACCAGCCCTGCTCATTGATCCGGGGCAGGAGGAGCCTGGGCTTCCTCCAATTGGCCCTTGGAGATGCCCTTGCCTTGGGCCCTGCGGTTCTCTCCTCTGAGTCGAACACTCCTGAACCACATCTAGATGATCCCAGAAAGAAGGGCAAACAGGCCACATGAGTGGACAGAAGTCTGTCCTCTCTCCTTCAGTGGTGCCTGCCAACCCAGCAAGTACCTGCTATCCTCACACTCCACACCTCTCCCATGCAAAGCCCACTCTCTGGAAAGGATCTGATGTGCTTCTGTGCCCGGAGGTACGAGGAATAGTGAATGGCTGTGCATGTTTCATTCTTACCCCTCTCCCTCCTCCCTGTCACAAATGTTTAAGGCAAAAGGACAAAGGATGAAGTAGTGAGGATTTCAAGCAAATGGCTAACACTCAACAGTTTCATTAATTTTTTTAACTAACCATGAGAAAGGAAGAGTTGAGATCTTCTCAGGGAAGAGAACATGGAGAGAAGAAAATGTTCACTGGCCCCAAGATTGCATTCTAATGATCAGCTTCAAAACCAGCTCCACCCCCTGCAGCTCAGTGAGTAGCCACTGGCCCTCCACCTCCCACCGTATAAAAGGCCACAGTCCTTAGAACTGAGAGGCCTTTTCCTTGATCCATCATATTTTTTGATCTAGCCCCACCCCCCCTTTAATCTGATTTCCCTCTCTGCTCCTCCCAAGCCCAGGGGTCCAGCCAAAGCGAACTCACTCCACATGTTACAATTTTGCACTTTCTCCCACCAGCGTTCCTCCTCCGAGAAGGCCTCTTCCTTCCAGTTCCGCAGGTCCCGATCCAACCCATCCTTTTAGACTCAATTCAAAAGCCATCTCGTCTTTCTCTCCTCTGAACTCTGGGTGAACTTTCCCGTCCCTCGCTGCTGACGCTCCTTCTTGCTCTAAGTTATTTGTCTACCTGCGCTATTACCCTCTCCAGACTTTAGCTCCCCAGTCCATGTCCTACTGATCTTTCAGGTTTCCCTCCCTCCCAACCCCTAGCCAAGGCCCGGGATGTGGTGTATTGAATTCATGAAGGGATTTGTTGGTAGTGGTGGGGAGGGGCGGTGAGGAGGGAAACAGCGGCAGTGATGGAAACAGGCCGAGCAACCTTCCCTGGGGAAGCCTAGCTCTTGGCCTTCATCGTGCAGCCCCACACCGGCAGAGCTGTTGTTGCTTTGGAAGAAAAATTAAGATGCCGGGCAGGTACAGACAGCCTGGTACCGTAGCTCTATTGAATAAATCTCAGCCGTCTAGGCCCTTTCTTCCCCATCCACAAATGGAATGCTTTATGAGGAAATACTACAAAGCGCAGCCCTAGATAAAAATATCGAAGGCTCTTTGGCCAGGATATCCCCCAGGAGGGAACACAATGTAGCCATAATTTATTGCATTCAATATTTTCGTTTCCAATGTTATTTTTATAGACATTATTTCATAGGCTGAAGCTTAAACACAGATGGGAAAGATTGTGGCTTTGTAATAAGAGACGGTTTGTGGCCAGCCAGCCCCTGCTCTCTGTCTGTGTGCGAATCAGCGCCCATTACGGTGTCCTTAGGTGGGACCCGGAGGTGCCTGTGTTCTGTGTTCGGACTTTGATCCAACAACTCTGCCTTCATCTTTCTCCTTGGCCAGGCCCTCCGGATGCTCCCAAGGAAAGGAAGTGACAAGCCCCATGGTGGGGCCAGCGGGAGGAGGGACGGGCAGCCTTTGAAATGCATTCCTGGCTCTGGCTGGGTCAGCCATTCCTCGGGTCTTCAAAGGGCCTTGACTCAGGGACGCAGGCCTAGACCCCGAAGAGCAAAGTGGAAAGGAAGCGGACAGTGTGGTATTAAGAGACATGACTCTGCGCCTTGTGATGTGTGTTGTCTTCGTTTGCAGGGGGAGGTTAGGGAGCCGACCCATGCTGCCCATCATGCCTTAGGAGCTCCCCTCCCTCCACAGTGCACCGCAGGTGGTTTCGTGTCAAGGGACATTCTCAAAACCAGGGCCTGGCTTCCGACGTTCATAGTGTGCAGGCACCAAGGTCTGTTTAATCAACCTCATTTCATCCGGGGAGGGAGAGCACAGGAGGGGAGAGAGAAATGGAGAGAGCTGAGGGAGAAAAGGGAGAAAGGGAGAGGGAGAGACAGAGAAGGGTGGGAGGGAGTACCACCCAGCCCAGAGCAGGGCGTGGAGCCCCTGAGAGGAGTCCCAGCCCACCAAGTATGTCTTGGCGCAATGGGTGGCCCCCACACATCCACAGGCTCGCTGCTGGTGGGCAGCAGGCTGCACGGAGCTCGGGCAAGCAGCTGTGAAGACATACCGTCCAGCCCCTCCTTTCTTTCCTCATAGGGTTGGTTTTCAGCCAACTCTAGAAAGCCCTAGGAGTGCATGTGAGGAAACCCAGGGGGTTGGGGCTGGGGGCTGGAGACTGGCGAGGGAGCAGGGAGGAAGGGGCAGCAGCTACATTCAGCTGGAAGGGTCAGTGGAATGTGAATGGAGGGAGGGCCCCTGCGGGGGTATCTCTGGGAGGATAATCTGTCCTACTTGCCAGGCTTCAGGGGGATTCCATGTAAAGGAGTAGCTGTGCGAAGTGAAATGTTGTGGGAGGCCATCCTCAGGGGTCTCCATCCGTGGAGAGAGCCTGTTAGTAGGGCTGGGAGTCGGGGGGAGGTGAAATGACCCTCCCTGGCAGAAATGGTGTCTTTGGTGTTCCTCATACAGACTTCTATTTTGCGCAGTTGTAGTGGAATGATTCTAGGGGAGATGTCCTTGGAGACCTGGAGTCTTCGAAGGGACCTGGGGAAATGGTGATCCCCACCTATGAAGCCTCCCACCTCCACAGGACTGACTCAGGGCATACCAATCATCTCTGCTCTGCAGGTGATAGTGCCAGGGGCTTGGTGAGGGATTGGAAGCTTTGAAACAGGAGTGGGTGCAAAATCTGCTCAGGCAGCAACAGGTTCAGGAAGACAATGCCTACCACCTGGGCTGCTTGAGAAATCTGGCCCCGGTGCCCAGCACAACAGACTGAGAAACTGACTTTCCCAAAAGGTCATAACCAGGCATGGAGGGCGTGCTGCGTTCTGGCCGCCTACCCCGACCCCCTACTCTACAAGTCTTAGCGGGCCATCTGTCCATTGCAGGATCCCTCTGACCCCACCCCTAAAAACAAAGTTTGAGCTCTACATCTCTGCCCTTGGACTTCCCAGTTGTGGGGCGCAATACAGTTCTTCTCCACTATCTGAAAGTACAGTGTTCCTATGAAGCCTTTCTGAGGCTGAACTGGCAGAGTACAAAGAAGCAATTACTGTTCATTTATACGCCTTTCTGTCACTCCCCACTATCAAAACAATTATGTCCAGTTTTATGCTGGACATTACACCCTGATGAGCTCTCAGGCTTTTCTGACCTCAGGACACATCTTGCTAACAGATGCAAAGAAGAAACTGAGATAAAGCACGGATGCTCACAGACCCAGTTCAAAGCGGTGGCCTCTGCCGCTGTGGTGGGAGCACGGTCCCCGCGGAGGAGCCGGCCGGGCCACCTTCCGGGTATGCGCTGCCCTGCAACAGCTGCTGCCGAACAGAAGCTGAATGCTTTTTGCCATTTGTCATAAAAGCGAATATCCTCTTCAAATTTCTTTCGGTTACCAAAAAAAGGTAGTAATGAGTAATAATGCATGGTGTCAGGTGGGTACTAGATTTATCGGGGTGATCACCTCTAAGTTATATAAATGTTTAACCACTGGGTTGTGCACCTGAAACTAACGTAATATTGCACGTCAAATAAATTGGAAAAAATGTTTAAATAATTTAATTTTAAAAAAGAAAACAGGAACTAACACGAGTCTTTTGTGAAAGCAAAGTACGTAATGCAAACTCTCAAAAACTGGGGGATACATGTATAGGCTTTTGGCTTAAACCTGTTGGAACTGGCCTCCTGTAACCCACCAGCAGCTGATGACATCCCAGCTGACACACCAGGCTGAAACTGACTGTGAAATATGCTTCAAGCAGAAGAACTGAGTCACAGTGAGAACAAGTCGTCCGAGGATCGGAGTCCCACGGACCTTCAGGAGAGAGACCTTCTTTGGTGTTCCTCATACAGACTCCTATTTTGCGCAGTTGTAGTGGAATGATTCTAGGGGAGATGTCCTTGGAGACCTGGAGTCTTCGAGGTCTCCAAGGACCTCTCCCAGACCAGCAATGAACAGTGGTGAGGTCGAGAGTCAAATGCAGGTTCAGCTGGCCTATATGTCCCAGATGGCAGCACCTCCCGTCCCCTACCCTGCAGCTGGGACTACTGATGCAGGTACAATCTAGCTGAGCTGACGATACGTTTTTTCCAGATAACCTTCCCGGATGGTTAGCTTGGCTTCCATGCAGCATGGCAGTCTCAAAGAAATCAGACCTCTTGCATGCTAACTGGCTTATCCCAGAGTGAGCTTTCTAAGAGACTCTGATAGATGCCACAAGGCTCCCTAGGACTTGTCCTCAGAAATCATGAAGCATCACTGTCACTGCTCTCTAATGGCCAATAGTGAGTCACCAGGACAGCAAGATTCAAGGACCAGAGAGAGGACCACACAAGGTCACGAACACCAGGAGATGTGGTTCACTGGGCGCTAGCCTGCTGGGCCCCAATGAATCACGTCCCTTACATACTGAAAATACACTTACCCTCTGAGACCCCAAAAGTCTGCCATAAAGTCATCAGGCTTAGCCTCCAAATCTAGGACCTCAACCTCCAAATCAGGTCTGGTGCAGAGGAGGCCCTTCAGGTGTGATTCCTGGGAGAATGGTTCCTCTTCATCCAAAGGTCCGGGAACTAAAGAGACAAGTTATCTTCCCCGCAAACCCAGCCCACAACAAGGAGGTGGGCACAGGATGACCGCAGTAGACCCTCCCACCCCAAAGGGAGGAGAACAGTGTGAGAAGCAATTCTAAAATCACACCAGTTCCTGCCTCGGGGCCTGGTCCTGCTCTCCAGGAGTGGTTTTCCATGGCTCTTGGCTTCGCACTCTGACTCCACCTTCCTCTTCCAGAAGAAATGGTCAGGGTTAACAACCAAATAGAATTAGCCTCCTTCCTGCTCATTAAAAAAAGGGTCTTTTGTTTTTTTTCATTTTGAACTGTCTCTGTTTCTTTTGATCCAAGCTGATATAATTCTTTTAAAAACTTGTGGGTTTCCAATGTATCAAATTATAACCTACTCCACAAAAGCCACACCGCCGTTTGTTCCAGAAAGGCCACCTGTGAGGGTGCTGTGGGATTCTTAGTCCTGCTGTCCAGCAGAGAGGACCTAAGAAGTAAGCCCTTAACAGCCTTCGAAGCCCTGTTGTCTATCCAAGGAATTTAAAGACATGCCCTCAAATTTTTCGGAGGTCTTAACAAAGGGTCTTACAGCCACATCCTTGACTTCATCTTTAACTGAGACGACATTGCAGTGGAAAGACCATGGGCGTCTGTGAAGATGGCAGAATAGCTGGTGGTCACATGTGCAGGCTCTGAGGTCAGACTGCCTGGGCTTGAATCCCAAGTTCACCGATTACCAGCACTGTGACTGTGAGTCTACGTGACTCAATTCACCCATCTGTTAATTGGGCTAAGTTACAATATGTCCTTCATAAAGGTGTCGTAAGGACTCAATTGCTTAATCCTCTCGTATGGCATTAGAACAATGCCTACTGTGTAGTAAGTGCCCACTAGGCGTTAGTGACGATTACTGTGTGTGACTGTATGGCCACATCTACAAGTGTAGATTCAGGGCTTCTCTGCACAGGCTGACAGGCGTCTGTCCCTAAGTAGGAGAATACACACACCCCAGTGTCTGAGTCTCTCTACGTGTGTTTGGCGGTAGGAGGCCTTTCTATGCATGCAGTGGTAACAGCAGCTGGCATTCACAACGTGTTTACTGTGTCAGGCACTGCTGTAAGAGTTCCACAGGTATTCACGTGGAAACACACGTGCATGGCAACAGTGGAGCACATGTCCAGACATGTGCCAGTGAGCGCCTGTAAGTGTGGTCTGTCAGCCCTGCCTGGTGAGACCCCCTTTCTCAGTGAGCTGTGTGAGGGATGAAGACCCGCACCAGGGCCTGCCTGGCCACAGCACTGAATGGGGCAGTGAGTAATACACACCGCCCACCCGCCCACCTGCTTTCTCACCCTCCCAGCCAGCTTGAATTGCTTGGGTCTCCCTCTTCCAATAGGAGAGGGCAAAAGAGGAGCCTAAAGAGAGGCCCATCAATCACAGCCTTCCTTTCCTCCTGTGACAGCCTTGGTCTTGCCTTGGCCCCAGGGAGCAGCAGGCAGCAGCAGGCAGGGATTCCCGGGGTGGGCCATTTTTCACACTGTGTGCCATTTTTTACTGAGTGCCATCCACTTTTGACTGACTGTGTGTCATCCCTGGAAGGACAGAGTCTGACATAAGCAGGACAGTGAATCCCCCTGTGGATAAAGCCTTCTCATTTTACCTGCTAGGTGTCCTTTGTTTCCATTTTCCAACGTCAGTAACATTTCGAGCAAAAAGAATATTTGAAAATGTATGAATGTGTTTTTCTTTCTTGCCTTTTTGAGGACATGAACTTCATTCTCCTAGGCCCTGACACCCACACCTGCCTGGGGAGAGACTAGGATGCGGTCTGACCCGGGCAGAGTGCGCAGGAGAAAGAATGAGGCAACGCTCAGTGTCTAAGGTGCAGAGGAGGGTCCTGCGGCAGGTCAGGGTCTTCTGAACCCGGCTGTTCTCTTGAGAGCACGTTTTCTGGATGCCCTTGTCCCTCTCCTTGGGCATGATGGTGGAGTTTCCTGTAATGGATGCCCAGGCAAGAAGAGGACATGCTTCAATTCGCTCCTTCCCACCCAGATGGCGGGAAGGGACTAGAAGGAGGGCAACAAGGGGAACCAAGTAGTCGGATCAGACTTGGCCCCAGAGGGAGTCCAGGAGAGAGGCATCAATCCCAGCCTGAAAGGAAACAGCACCGCAGGCTGCTCGGACCCAGCAGAACCCACCCGGCCTCTGCCTCCAACGCCAGGGCTCCCAGAGTAAGCAGCGGAGTCTCAGAAATGCAGCCGCACAAGCCGACTTCAGTTCCCTTGGGCCTGGCTGCCCAGTGGTGGGCCAGCAGGCTGGCCAGGCCCACAGGCTCAGCCAGGAGACCACAGGCATAGGAGAGGAGGGGGCACCGCGGGGTCAGTGAGACACCCAGGGGAAGCAGCCAGGAGGACCCCAGGTGCCGTGAGCTGGTCAGCAGGGGCATCTCAGGGGCTCTGGCCAGACCAGGGGGGACCATACCATGAATCACAGCTCAGCTTCAGGGACAATTCGTGGCCATCAGGGCTGGGGGACTTTGCCTGGAATCATGAGGACACCACACCCCAGGGTCCCAACTCCTTGCTCCTGCCAGACGTCACAGAAGCTGCCCTGTCTGTGCACATACCTCAACACCATCTTGGTGGGAGAAGCTGAGGAAGGCCATCTGAGAACGAGCACTTTTATCCAAGAGAAACAAAACATCACTTAACAAGACAGGCTGAACTGTTGGGTCTCGCAACGTGCAAATCAAGTTAAACACTTTAGTTTTTCTCACTAATCATCCAGTGGGGTTGGGAGAAATGCCAGATTACTTTTAGACTAATAAATAAGAAATTACTGGGGGGGTTTTCTCTTGCGCAGAGGACTGTGAGCTAAATTTTCATCCTTGTTGCGTACACAAAAGTAGAGGACCCACCCTGTCCCCACTGAAATATCTTTCCAGCTAAAGACGATGACCCTAGCAGAGGTCAAGTCCCAGCCTCTGGATTCCAAGTTGCCTCCTCCAGGTGCTGTGGGGCAGGTCGTGGCAGACCAGGAGAAGGTTTCCTTTCAGCCTAGTGCTTACACCAGCCCTCTGGGGCTCATGCACATTGAGGCCCCTCCCCCTGGCTTATCTATGCTTTTCTGGGGTAAAAACAAGGTTTGAATTCTCTTTCTGGGCCCTTCCCGTCTAGGACATCCAGGTTCCGAGTACTGGCTGCTGTCTCAGAGGCCACTGAGATCCCTCCTTCCCCAGGGAGATGGACATGTGGGATATGGAATGAGTGCAGTCCAAGGTCCTATACATTGTGTTTTTAGGGATGGGGTGTGGGGCAAGAAACAGCCCCACTGGGGAACCATGTTCCACAGGCCTTGGGGGGAACCACTTCAGAATCTTGCACTCAGATGATTCATTTTCTTTTCCCTATAACAGCGTCTCATGCATTCCTTTATTTGCTCATCTTCTGGTTTGTTGGTTGGAGCAAGATCACCATCCCATTTTACAGATGAGAAAACTGATGCCCAAAACAGAACAGAGTGCTATCCGAAGTCACATGACTAGTGATGGCTTGAAGGCAACATTCAGTCTCCTGCCTCTCAGATAAGAGCTGTGTCCCCTCCTCAGCACTCAGACTAGGGTGTCCTGGGAAACGAGGAAGCCCCTTTATGAACAAGGTTGATAGGGCTATCCCCAACATCTAGGGAGGTGGTGTGAAGGGAGAAGGGGGCATCCACATCCTCCTGCTGGGATGGAGGGGGCTGAGGCACCAGGCAGTAATAATGGTGCAGCAGTTGACTCAAGGCCTCATATATGCACCCAGTGACTGTTTCCTAAGAATTCACACACAGGCTGCCATTTCAGCCCCTTGGGTACCATTTTCTAAAATGCCACAAAGGCAGGCTGGCTGCCAGGGAGACCTGGAGAATGCCTGTCCTGATTCACTGGGCTCTTCCATATCCCAGGGGGCCCACCCCACCTCCAACCCTGGTCAAGAGTTCTGTCTTCTGGCCTCCCAGGGTCTGGGTTCCAACTCTGCCCTGCCACCTGGTGGGCAAGCTGTGCCCCAGAATTGCCCAGATGGAGACACCTACACCTCAGACCAGCTGACAAGAACCCTGAGATTGTGACCAGAGTCTGCCCCGCTCCAATCCAGGTGCCCACCAAAGGCTCAGTTCACCCAGCCTTCTTCTCCAGATGGAAAGGTCCCATTCCAGAGGCTGGCCCCCTCAGCCTGTTCATCCTGCCTTGAAAAACTGGCAGATGGGGAGACAGTCAGATCTGGGGCCGAGGACTGAGGCCAACAGGCCCCCAGAGGTATGAGACTCAGGGAGCCACGCCCGCCCTGGGCTCAGCCCGTGAGCACATCACTTACAGCAACATCTCTGAGCACACTGGGAAGCCGTGAAAAAGACGGTTTAACTGCTCTCTGGATAGGCTATGACCTTCCAGGCAGAGAAGAGATCCGTACAGAGAAAGACGTGGTTTAATAAAAGCTGAAACTGCTGCACCTGAAAAATATCTCAACATTAAAGTGAAGCCAGCCTCAGAAGAGCTTTTACAACTCTAAGGGTGACGTCCTTAACACTTCTTTTTTCCACAAATTGTCTTTTAATATCCTTGCTGCTTATCTGTTGGGAGCATTAGGTTGTCTGTTTGTTTATATGTTAAATAGGAAAGGTTACTTACTTTAAACCCTTTGAATTTTTAATCTGTGAGTATATAATCTATAGAATAAAAAATGACTTTTAAAATATAAATCAAAATATTTTCATTGATTCTATATCAATGATGAGTTGATGAGTGAAAATTGAACGTAAAAATAATTCCCAAGGAGAGTTTTTGCTACAGCCCTCCCAGCCCGGAGACCAGGGAAAGAATTGTAGAGTTAACTAAATTGTCTCCAGCAGCCCCGATCCTCTGCTTTCTGCTTCCCTATCCCACATCCAAGCAGAGCCCTTTCCAAAGCTGTCCTTTCCCTCACTCTTCCTCCACTTGGGGCACCCGGGACTCCTGGCTCCTCTTTGCCCCCAGGTTCTTCCAGCCCAAACCTTCACTTGGTCAGCAAAGTCTGCAGCCTCTTCACTGCCGAAGCCATTCTCCAACCACACCAACCACAAGGGGGAAAGTCCAGTTACCCTGATGCGTTCTGCACATGCTGAGAGATGACTTGGGCCCAAGTTACGAACCCATTAGTCCCAGAACAGCAGTTCCTGTCCCTCCTCCTGATAGCTGTGCTCAGCAGTCAGCCTCACTGTTAGGATTCTGCATGGGCTCAAGCCTTCTCCTCTCCAGACCCCCTGCCCATCTCTCCCTCTCTTCTTGGCCCGGAAGAGCCTGGGAAACGCAGAAAGCTACGGACAGGCCTAGGTTGCCCTGCAGCCTACAGGTATAATAAGGCTAAGAGGTTGGTCTAGTGGCTGCTCTTGAGGCTAGCCCAAATCCTGCTCCAGTGCAAGGAAAAGGAGCCTCCTAAGGCAGAGCCACAGCGCCACCTCATGGTACAGTGCCATCTATGCAGCCAGGCCAGAACCAGCCCAAGAAACTCCCTGGGTGTCTGTTCCTTAACTATCTCACTGTCTAGTCGCTGGGTTCTTCCCTGGATCCCAGGAAAGTCCCCTCCCTGGGCTGAAAGACAACTGTCAGGCTGAGGTCCGAACCACACCTCTAACCTTTCCCCCACATCTCTAACTTAGCAAAACACCTAGAAAAAGCCAGGCCTTCTGTATTAGGCCGACTTTGTCACTCCCATCTCCTCCATGTGGCAGACATCTGAGCTCGGGCAATCACACAACCTCAGGAGTCCTGTGCCCTGCCTCTACAATGGGAGCCATAAAAAGGCTGCTGAGGAAGCGATTAGGTAATAAAGCCCTAGAGCAGCAACTGGCTCATTGCAAGTCTTCAAGAAAGGGTGCTTTCCATTCCCTTTTGTCCGGACTAAGTGTCTAGATTCTAGGTGTCTAGGTGTCCTAGATTCACTCAAAGGCAGGGCGGAGGGGACAGCGAAAACCCAAGGCCTAGGGTGAGAAGCATTCTACCCCGGCTCCCCCAAGAAACCATTCCGAGCTACTCCATTCTGTTTGCCCCTCTGAACCCCTTTGGTTAGGGTGACCAACTCACCTGGTTTGCCATGGATTGAGGGTTCCAGGGAGTGAGGGACCTTCGGCACTAAAACTGGGGATGCCCCAGGTGGTCACCCACTTCTTTCCTCACAGTCCAGTTCTAGAACTTCACAATCATTGGGCCACAGCCCAGGAAGTGGCATCATCACAGTCCCCAGGCTATTCTTACAAACACCAAGTCATTGCCCCAGCACCCTCTGTTTTGTCATTGGCTTGTGGTGGGAGCACCACTCTTCCACTAGGCAGGAAGCCACCTGAGGCAAAGCATGCACTCAGGGACACGACCTGGGGACAACTTGAAGAACTTTTTAAACACCAGGTTCCAGACGTCAATCTGCAAAGTAAACCAGCAGCGACAGGGCCCGTGTTCTCTACTCAGCGTTATAGTTTGTGCCCATGTGTTGCTCCTCCTCACTATTCTTCCATTCATTCATTCAGTATTTATTGAACACATATGGGCTTGACAAGTCGGAATTTATATCCTAATATGAGACGCAAATATTTACCACTTATACAAGCACAATAATTTTAGCTAGTAGTAAACACTACTATAGTACATTCAAAGGCATCTCTGAGGAGGTATGGTTGAACTTTGAAAGTTGAAGAGCCAGCTACCCTAAGATTTGGGTGAAGGTGTTCCAGGAGAAGGAATGGCCATGGCAAGGGCCCTGAGATGGAAACGAGCACTAGAAAGACCAGAGTGGCTGGAGTAGACTAAGCCAGGTCAGGGTGATAGGACCTGAGGTTGGAGAGATGGGCAGGGGCCAGTTCAGACATGTGGGCCTTCTGGACCACTGAAGGCATTTGCAGTTGATTCTGCAGGCAATGGAAAACCATCGATGGTTTTAAGCAAGGAAATGACATGGTCTGCTCTGTGTTATTAAAAGCTCATTTGGGATTCTGTGCAGAGACGGAACTGGAGAGAAAGAGAAGACGTAGAAGTGGAGAATCAGTTAAGAAGCTACTGCAATAGTCCAAGCAGGAGACGCCAGAAACTGCAGATGGAGAGAAGTGCAAGGACGTAGGACGCACACTGGAGGGAGACACAGGACTTGCTGATGGGTGAAACATTGGGAGCAAAAGGGCACAGTGAAGGCTGCCTCCTAAGTTTGTCACTTAGAACCCAGGTGGGTGGGTGGAAGGACCACTGTGTGGGATGGGAAAGACTAGGGGAGGAACTGGTTTAGGAAGGGGGAAAAAAATCAAGTGTTAGGCTTTGAATGAGTCATCCAGGTGGAGATGGGGAGTGTGGTCACAGAGGAGGCTGCGCTTCCTACAAAGGCACAGGGAAGTATCAATTACCTTTGTCCCCAGGCCAGTTTAATACTTTCAAAGATTAGAGTGATTTTTAGTTTAGCCAGAAATGGATGCTACCTTTTCCTTCTGAAAAGAATTCTTAGAGAGGAATTTGAAAAATTGGTCATCAGTGTCAAGTGGATGTTTTGTACAAAAACATTTGCATCAGTCAAGACTCCTTTTGGTCACGAGCGACAGAAAGCCAAGCCTAACTGGCTGGTGTAGAAGGCCACGTTTTGGTTCCCACAGTCACACCACGGGAAGAGGGCTGGAGAGGCCCGTCTTCAGAATCAGAAGCTCGGATGCTTTCAGACCTCCAACTGCCGTCCCTGCTTCCTGCTAAATGCAGCCTTCCCTCTCCTGGGCCAAAGAGCTCAACTGGAAGGACGCGTGCTAGAAAGATACCTGACGGGAGCTACAGGGAGCTCTGGATTTGCATTCTTTACGTTTCTAAATGGAAAGAGAAAAGAGCTCTTCCCAGAGAGCTCAAGATAGAAGAAAATCCCACGGAAAGGACTCTGATGGGTTCATTTTGAGTCACATGCCCATCCCCAAACCGAGCAGTGTGCCATGTGGCCAGGGGATGCTGTAGCATGTGTGACCCAGGCTGCTCATGGGCTCACTGTGTTCAGAAGGGCACAGGATGTTACCCTAAGGAAGGGGAAATGGATGCTGGGAAGGTAATAACAAAATCTATCACACAATGTCACTTTTCTAAAAATAGAATCTTACAACTGAAAAGAACTTAGAAGCCTCACCAACTTTGCAACCGATGCAAGACTCTCTTCTACAATATTCTGGCTTCTGCTCCACCATCATTAAAGCTGGGAAACACAGAGTCAACCCAACCATTTCTCAACAACGCTAATCGCTTAAAAGATAAATTTGCTTCTTTGTCATCATTGCCCATGGGCCCTAGGTTCATGTTTTTTCCTCTTTGTCAACACTAAATATATATACTCCTTTCTCAAATATTTGAAAGCAGCTCATGTATCCCTCTTCAGACCACTCATCTCCAAGATCCAGATGCCTTAGAGTTTCAACTGTGGTCCCCACAGATGACTCACTGTTATGGGAAATGGGAGGGCCCTCTGATCGCCTAGATCCTTCAGGTCCGGGGTTGTAATATCAGGACTGTGTGGGGAAAGGAAGGGGGAAAAGCTCCTCCTCCCACCAGCGTTTCCCCCAGCAGGGGCTCTGCTGGAACTGCTAGCCTAGGTGCCCAGGGGCACAGCCAGCTGGCAGAAGCCTGAAACTCTTAAAGAGAGTCCAGTTTTACAGTTTACATTAAAAAGAAAATAGATGAGATAAAATTAAATTTAGAAGAAAAAGTTAAAAAGAAGACTGATGAAATAAATGAAAAGACTAAGAACAAACGGAAAGTTTATAAAGAAAGAATATACTCATTAACAAGAGGGTTTAAAGGAATGAAATGGTTAAGATAGAACAAAAATTTTTTAAAGATAAAAATAATTAAGAAACATTCCGTTAATAAAATAATAATCAGTTAAACAAAATAAAAATATTTTTTAGAAGACTTTAAACATGATAAGACAGCTAAAACAGGAACAGTTTAAGCAAAGGGCAGCAGGATGGTGTCACAGGGCCTAAAGGACCCGTTCGCGGGGTCTCGTGGGAGTTTTCTAAATCTGGGGCTCCCTTCTGGGCACCCCTACAAGCTGAGATCCTTGGCCAGCTAGTCCTTATGTCAGAGATTCCAGTCAGTGCCCCTTCCTCAGCCCTGGGTGGTGCCGTTCCTGGGCCGGTGGACACAGTGTCAGTCAGCCCAGGGCCTTCGCCCATGGCGCTTAGGACGTGGGTTCTAGAGGTCTCACCCTCCTGGATCATCACATTAGAAACCCTCCGTAAAGATGATGTCACACCTCCGTAAAGCATCTACTTATTATATATTTTCTTATCTATTATATATAACATATTATATAGTACCATACTTTGTATAATATAAATTATTATATACATAGCTATATATACTTTTACACATATTAAATATTATAGATATTCATTCCCTGGATCAAAAATCCCACATCAACAACCTATCTCAAAGATACACAAAACTACACGAACACATCTCTTTACTGCCGCACCACCTACAAAACCAGAAAACCGGGAAGACCAGTAGAGGGCAGGTTGAATAAACAGGGCTACGTCCACGTGAACAGAGCACTATGCAGTTGTGATAAGGAGTATGGAAGAGAAAACATGTGGATCTCTAACAAGCCTCAAAAAGCCGCTCAACATTATTAACGCAGTTCATTGTATGTCAAATATAACTAAAGAGAGGCTGTGAGATTAAAAAGAACACCAATTGGCCACCTTTGGGACTTATTAGGGCATTAACTCATTATCCTAGAGGCCAGTAGAAAAAGGAAGAGAGTCCAGCAATATTATCCAGCCTTTCTGCATGAATTATGCTTTAGGAAAACCAAACAGTCAATGGAAGCAAGGGTGGGGTTTTTTTTTGTTTTTTGTTTTTAGTAATCAGTCATAATTACAGAAGGAATAATAGAATTAGAAGACCACTATTGCATAATCCTGAATAAAATAATAAATCTGGACAAAGAGCACTGGTGGCTGCTAAAACCGTTCCATTAGAGGCTGGTGTGGAATTTTGTAACACTGGATTTGGCTGACCACATCTGAAATCATCAATAAAATTAGCATCACTAAATGTGGAACGACTAGAACCACCTAGAACATATTTCTGCTAAATAAATAAATAGGATCTGAATAGTATCGAGCTTCTAGATCTAATGGGGGGATTGACGAGCTCATTAAAGAATGACTTGAGGATGCAATTAGCCACATTCTGTGGAAAATTCTTCAGGTCAACAAATAAATACCATAAAAGGGAGCACAAAGTGGGGGAACTGATAAAAAAGAGACTTAAAAGACAGATTGATCAAATGCAGTGGGTGGACGTAATCTGGATTAGGACTCGAACAAACCAACTGTAAAAATACCTGTCAAAGATAAGCTTGGAAACTCGAACACAGGCAAGGTATTAGATGACGAGGAGGCACTGTTGTTGGTCTTGCTGGGTGTGATAGTGATACCGTGGTTACGCTGTTTTTAAATGTGGTGACCTGGTGTGTACACATACTGAAGTATTTACAAGTTAAATTAAACCATACCTGGGTTTCCTTTCAAACACCCCAGTGCCTGCAGGCGTAGGGAAGGAGATAGATGAAACAACGTTTACAGTCCTTGAAAGTCCTGATGATGGATGGTTACGTGGGGGTTAAAGACATTATTTTCTCTACTGTTGGGTATGTTTGAAATTTTCCACAATAAAGAATTGGGGTTTTGTTTTGTTGAATTTTAAATGGACTGTGTCCCTACAGATCACAGCCCTGAGGCTGTGTTCTGACCTAGTGCGAGTTCAACAGTCTTCCCTCTTTTATCCACAGTGAGGCCACATGCCCAACGTCTGTAGGGCAAAAGTGAGGGAAATTAGTCAGGGGTTAAGAAAACAGAAAAGCAAGCCGTGAGGGGAGAGGGGAGGGAAGCAGGGGTGGCTGGCACCCACCCCTGTGCTGGGGACTGATGGAGAGTGGTGAGACAGGGGCGCGGGTAAACAGAAGATCACACGCCCATCCAAAGGCTGCAGCCAGTGTTGCCATGTGGGAATAAGGGCCCCAGATAGCCAAGTCTGATTTTTCATTACAAAGTTGAAATTTGGGCATTTTGTTAAAATCTCCCAGGTTGTAGGCAAATGATCCACACACACACGCAAAATTAAAAAAAATCTAAACGCTTTGCAAGTCAGTGCCAGAAAGCCAAACAAAACCTGTCTGGAGGCTAGATTTGTTCCACAGACTGCTGTTTTGCGATCTCTGACACCAGGCCATGTCATGCATTATACAGTAATGCATCAATAATTGGTTGACATTCTTAGCCGTTGGGTCACACGGCTGGGACAGCTGAGATTGCACACATCTGAAATCCCCAGATCCTTTACATGCAAACAGCTGTCCAGCTGGGCATCCCCCACACCGAACTCTGAACTGAACATAGCCTTACAATTGTCTCTATCAAATTGCATCTTGTCATTTGTCAGAAACATTCATCTCTGGATTGGCTCTACTGTTCCTCCAGATACTACTGAATTTGCTCTCCCTCTGGCTTCATATCATACAGTTTGAATAAGCCTGTCTTAATCCAAGCCATCTACAAAGCTAATGCCAGCCTCAGAGTATGGCAGGCTTCTCTCCAGCTAGAGATCGGCTGTAAGTTCCACCTACATTCACAGTTCATCTACTCATCTCCCCACTTAAAGCTACCATACATTAGACACACATCAGTCTTGTGGTAATAATAATGCCACCTCCTTACATCTGTATAGTACTTTATGGTTTTTAAAGCATTTTCCCATAATTTTGACTTGATCTTTATCACCCATCATAAGTTTAAAATCACTAGAACATTAAGATGTTGGATTACAAACCTGCCAATGGTCTGCTTGTGTGTCACCCCCTGATACTTTCCTAGCTGGGGATTTCTAGAGTAAATAGAGAAAGAGCAACTAATTTGGCTTCCTGCCTTCTCACCTCACCAGAAAAAGAGTTCCCCAAACCACCACCTTTCCAGTAATAACCAATAGGGACAGAAAAAATATTTAAGAGGAAGAATGTTCTAACCATGAAGAGTTGACAAAAATAGAATGTGTTGTCTTGTGAAGAAACTACATTTTGAAGCCAGAAGTTTTCAAATAGGAGCTGGGGTTCCTAGGTGGATTCCAAAGCGGATAGAAGTGGGACACAACGATCTTCCATTCATTCATTTCTGTTCAGATGGGGAACCGCTCTGCGCTCAGCTTTCTGAAGTACCTGACCATTTCTTGCAATAGATAACTTCTAGAGGTCGGGAACATACACTAAACAAATCTGATCATTTTTATGTTTTGTACATTTTAAAAATTAATTCCCCCTTTAAAAGCAGTTTTCAGCAAATTTTTCTCTTTAAAGTGCTGACCATTCCATATCATGGAATATTACTCAGCCATAAAAAGAAATAAAATACTGATATAGG
Organism: Tonatia bakeri; assembly: GCA_004024845.1. Classification (NCBI taxonomy): domain Eukaryota; kingdom Metazoa; phylum Chordata; class Mammalia; order Chiroptera; family Phyllostomidae; genus Tonatia; species Tonatia bakeri. The sequence goes on from PVIA01002780.1 coordinate 144,966, forward strand.
GTAGGGTGTGGATGAATCTTAAAAAAACCAGACTAAAAGAAGTCAGTCACAAAAGATCACATACTATATGTTCCATTTTTGAGAAAGTCCACAATAGGGAAATTTATGGAGACAGAAAGCAGATTACTTGGGGATGGGATGGGAGGCTAGAAGTGCGCTAAGGGTCACACGGTTTCTTACTGAGGTGGTGACAATGTTCTCAAAACTGGCTGTGGTGATGAAAATGTCCTAAAATTATGGTGATGGTACACATATCTGTGAATGTATAATACTAAAATCCATTGAAATGTGTGCTTTAAATAGGTGAATTGTGTGGTATGAGAATTATATACCAACAAAACTTTTCTTTTTAATTTTATGGAGGTATTTGTTTCCAGGCCCGACCCAGATTTTTAAAGGGGTGTTCTCACCACCTGCTGAGTAGAAGGCCCAGGTTGGCTGAGGAACTGCAGCCAGGTTAGGTGAAGTGGGCCGGCCTTCTCACAGTGCCCTGAGCCTCGCCACTCTAAATCTGGACTAGGGTATAGCCGAGGGGACGAACAAGAACTCCACCCACCACCCACATTTTCTCTGAGCTGTCTAGGTCTAGCTTCTCACCACTCCAAGTAATATTTCCATCCCAGGATTTAACTTCCATCACCACCATAAAAACAGCTGAAACCACTCTGGGGAGAACGCATCCAGGAGGCTTCTCACCCTAACTAAACATGTTCACTGACTCACCCACAATTTCTGGGCATGTGGGGCATCCACCCGCCCCAAGGCACCCACCTGACCCTCGGTAAAGCCACCCCCACGCCTCAGAGAGGTGCTCTAGTGGGGGGTAAGGATGGGGAGGCAGATTTCCTGGCCCAGCCCCCACCTCCAAGACTCTGAACCTGGGATTGGTTGCTTGCATGAAAGGGCATCAGCCACTCGGATAGCACTGAAAAATATCTGCTCTCTGGTTTACCAAAGAATACCACCACTCCAGACTGACACGGGGGACAAGGGACACAGAACCGGGAGAAAAAGACGCCCCAGGCACACTTTCCAAAGTCTGTAAATCGGACCAGATTTGTCTACTAAGAAAGGGCCCGCGCGGTCTAGGGGTCGCCACAGATAAGGGGGAGGGGTAATGATCGGGTATTACTATTTAACGGAGATGGGATGGGCTGTTCCACTTGCGCCCCCGTGCGGGGCCTCCGGCCCCAACTCCCGCGAGTGGTCGCCTGGCTCCCGCCCCGCCACCCAGCGCGCACCGCGCCACGCCCGGCCCTGGATGAGGAGCGACAGCCGGGAGCCCGGGGCTCCTCCCGTCGCTGAGAGCTCGGGCACGCCCTATAGAGTGGGGCGCCCAGGATTTTCTAACTCGATGCCCAGACAGATCCCCATCACGGGTGCATCGCCCCGGGACCTCCGAGCCGCATCCCCGGTACTGTACCGAAACTGGGTGCCATTAATGGAAACGCCGAGGGGTTAAACTAGGAGGTAGCAGTAGGTAAACCGAGTTCGAGCAGCTCGATGGTGCACGGGGTAACTTAGAAAGCAAGTAAGAATTACTATCAGCGTCCTGCCTATGGGGAGGGGTACATGCTCTTTGAGCTGTCGAGCGACAGGAACTGAGAGAGGGCTAAAGAGAGACTACCTCGTTCCCTTTGAAGGAAGATAAAAGGGGGAGTTTGATATTCAAAAGGGACGTGCTCCAGGTGAGGCTCGAACTCACAACCTCGGCATTGCTCTGCATGTACTGCTGTATAAGTACCGCGCGCTAACCGATTGCGCCACTGGAGCTCCGCTGAGTCGGCCTCGCGATGACTCTATCAGGGTTTACCCGGACTGGTGCGGGCGTCCGCGGAGCATGCGCACCGCGACTTACGGCTCGGCGGGAAAGAGCTGAGGCCAGAGCTGCCCCGCACCTTCAAGCATGGCCGCCTCCAGAAGAGTAAACCGGAGGAATCTCGCGAGGGTCTCCCTCAGGGATGAAGGGGTGGGTTGGCAGGGCCGCGAGGGGTGGGCCGCTGGGGCCTAGAATAGAGCGCAGCCCACCTCCTGAAACAGTGCGGGAGGAGGAGCCCCGGCCTCTGCGGTCTGAAACCACCTCTGCTTCCGCCGTGGAGCTTCGCCAACCGGAGCGGGCTGCGTAGGTTGCAGGCCCTAGTCCCCGAGGCTGGGCTGGAAGCCGGCGGGCGGGCCTAGCTTCTGCCGTGACGCGGGCCGGGGGGTGGGGCCAGGCGGGGCGGTGTTGGCTCCTGGGCCGCAGCTGCCCAGAGTTACTGCTCGGGGCCCCACGCCCCCGCGTGACCGGTGAATGGGTGGACCCCTGCCCTGGAAGTCAGAGGGAGTGGGCAAACCCTTGAAAGTGCGAACCAAGCTCCTTCCAGTGGGGCAGCTAGGGACCACCCAGGTCTAAGAGAGAGAGAGAGTGGTCGGCGACCGAGCTTCGAAGACCGGACAGGGCGGGGCTTCGGCATCAGAGCCTTGTACCCTGAAGGTTTTCCGGGATCCCTTCTAACCATCCTGAGCAGGTTGCAGGGGCACTCCAGGCAGAAGGCGTGTCCCAGAAGTCATTTGAAGCAACGGGCGTTCTGGGGACATGATGATAGCCCTGGCCTTCGACAGGATGCAGGCTAAGCCGCGTGCGTGTTTTATTGGGCCACACATGTTTTGCTTAATTTTAAAACTAGCTCCTAATATTTAAAATAAAGAGGTCTCATACAAAGATCTAGATACCATTTCTTTTTTAAAAACCAGAAAATGTAAACACTGTACCCAAGGCTGAATTATGATTATTCTGTGCCTTAGGCACTTTTGCCTATGTGGGCCCTCCCTTAAATTTTTTTAAATTTTACTTTACTACTGCAAAATAAAGATAGGTATAATCCAGGCTGAAGTTTGATGCCATTGTTACTTTTACTGTTAACATTTTTTTCCTACAGGTTTCAAAAGATGTTTCAGTGTAAACATTTCGGGGGACTCTAGGCTCTGTTCTCCTGTAACCAGTTGACAGCTCCACCGGGAACCTGCATCCCCCTGGGAGAGGAGCTGCAGCCACCTCCACAAAGCCCCTACTACTCCCCACCCCCCACCCCCGACCCCCGGTCTATTCTGTCATGGTGGCCTCACTGGATTGTGTCCTGGGCCTCTGTTAGCATGTTGGTCACTCTGTGTGGTTACCCGTGCTTTCCTGACAGATCCAGAAGGCCAAACAACAGGACACTATGGCAGTGGATTGGGGAAACCAACTATTGATAAAGAAGTGATGGGGCAGAATAAAGATCATGTATGTCATTACCTTGATGCTGACTTATCCACAGTAATGGGTTGTGTTAGGGCAGGGATTTTCAATTTTAACACAGCACACAAACTAATTATTAAAATTCTGTAGCACATGAAAAAACATATTTTTTTGCCAATCTGACCAAAAAAATAGGTATGATTTTGATTCACTTACACCAGATAACTATTTTTGTGTTGACTGTTGTTTTTTTATTTGATAATCTAAGGAGAAAGAGGTCAGTGTCCCTGACTAGTCAGGTATTGCATATTTTTAAAATTCTTGCAGTGCGCCCTTTGAAAGTACCTGTGTTAGGGTGACTAGTGCTGAGCAATAATAGGATTGTAGAAAGTCTTGAAATTGAACAGAAGAGATTAGAGTGATCAGCAGGTGATGACGAGGCAGTGACAGGTTGTGTGTAAGGCAGGGGCTTCCTGAAGATGGTGCTTTTAAGAAGTTCGATGCCGTGTGCAGACCTGAGTTACCCAGAGAAAGGAGGTAGGTGAGGCTCTCCAGATGTTTTGTAAACTGAGAGACCCACATCCAGAGCCAGAGCTCAGAAAGGGCACCATCGACAACCTTGCAAGATCCTATCAGGCACCAGGCAGGTGGTGGGATGCAGAGTTGTTTACAACATGCCAGGATTAGGGCTCTGGAGCATTCATGGTCAAATACAGGATAAATCAAGGACAGCACAGAGTGAGCCTTTGATATAAGTCCCTCCCAAAAGCTGGAACAGCTGTAAAGTTAAATGCAGGGTATGCTGCAGAGTGGCAATAATTTTTCCCCTAAATGGAAAGGGATTAATTTCCTGAAAAACAACAAAGTAAGTTGTGGACCCTTACACAGTGTCTTCTCAAATCCAGTGGCATTTGCAAAGTTTGCTCTTCCTCCTAAGTCCCTCGAGTAGAACCCACCTGGTGAGGTAAACTGTGAGCAGCAAATCTGGCCTCTGATGGTCCAGCTTCCTTTCTCACTGCCCCCCATTTATAGATCTACACCCTTATAGGTCCAGCAGATATTGACTGATCTCCAGCTGTACGGGAAGGGAAGGCAGCACCTCATAAAGCCTTTGAAAACCAAAATAGCTTAGTCCCCAAGGGCTTTGGGGGCTCTAAAGGTGGAAACTAGTGAGGCCAGTGCTGAGCCTTGAGGGAGATGCTATCAGAACCTCTCTTACCAGAGAGATTTTTCAGTAAGAAGTCTCTGGAGACCTTGAAATGACTTAACTTCATATAGACTGACTCTGAAGAGCGATGAATTAAAAGTCTGAGCTGTGGCCGTCCCTGGCTCTGTGACTGTAAGTAAGTCTCTTTTCTTCTCCGGGCTTCAGTTTCTGCATCCATTCATTGTGGGATCTTGACCAGATAGCTTTTCAGCCTATCTTGGCTGGAGAATTCCTTTTACCATGTATATTCTTGCCAACACCTTGAGATTATTTAACCATTTAATAATTTGTGTGATGTTAATAAAGAAGGGATTTTTTAACTAAAACTTATATGTGTGTGTGTATAATTTTAAAACAGAACAATCTTGAATAGTAGCCATAATATAAAAAGTCTAGTCTCAATCCTTTTCCATTTACCATGTAATAGAAAATGTTTGATTTAGTTTAAATTAATTGCATAAGGGAAAATCTCTGCAACAAGAGGTTTGTTAACAAATAACTTTTAAAAGAACATACACATAAATCTTGGTATTGGGACAAATGTATATTAAAATGTATGGAAGTTAATTGACGCAGACTCCAGCCCTCCAGAGTCTGTGTGTTGTGAATGCGGTACACAAATTCACACGGACTACCAAGTCCTGTGGAGAAAAAGGGACGGCACGGCCACCCTCTCAAGGGGAGAGCACCCCGACCCTTGCCTGGACAGGCTTGTTTTCCAGTTGCATTACATCAAAGAAGGTTCTCATTATTTCTAGATTTAGTTAAGTGATTACTTCTTACAGATAACAGAAAAGGAGAAAAGGTTGCAAATGCAAGGAAACAATAAAAATGATTGATTTGGTTACATTTAGTCCTTGGGACATCTTAGCACAGACTTTAGGGAGTTGCTTCAGAGATATACATTAAACAGCTGCAGTCTTAACTCAGGGTGAGGGAATTTCAGCAAAAGCAAGTCTCATAGCAGCCTAGGTACACTGCCGGCCTGATTCCCCATGGGAGAACTGATCTGCACGCCTGGCTCCTGTGTGCTGCCTCACATTTGATCGATTTTCTGGATCTATACTGGGCTACATTCGCCATTGCCATGCTGATCGGTTCCCTATAGATAATGACTCATTGTAGCATCAAAAAAATGAAAATTGCTTTCCCTGATGAATGGAATTTATAATTTTTTATAATATAAAAAACTGGTTGTTATTATTTTCATGTTTTTATATCTATATGATGAGATAAAACTCAAGAATTCAGGCTGCTATATGCAAGCACCGTTTTGCAAATGACAAGAAGTGAGTATGGCTAGTCTCTATTCCTAATAATTAATGAAAGGTTGAATTGGGTATAATGGTCACTCTATCTTCTCTTTTTTATTTTGGCTTCTGATACACAAGAGACATCGGGGTGAGCCAGATAAACATTTTGATCAGCTAAATGCAATTTGCACATCTAGTGAATAAAGATCACCTTGAGTCAAGTTGTAGAATCCTCATTGTATGATCATTACTTTATTTCAGTAAACTTTTTATGTTTTATATTTTTAACCAGTATAAAAGAGACTCCCAAAGTGATTTTATTTTAATGGGCCAAGAGGTTGTCTAAATAATTATTTTAATTATTATTTTTCTAAATAGAAATTTCAAGGATGCCACTGCCACTTGTAAAAATGCAAACCATCGTGAATGCCTTTCAGAGCCCCAGGGATCTGCAGCATCTAAGACTCCCTCCTATCTTAATAGTGCCTGTTCCTCACCAGCACCATGTGGGAAAGTGACCCTTTATTTTCCCTTAGGAGCAGAAAGATGTTGCAACTCTAGGGAAGAGTGGTGCAGATCTGAACAAATCACATGGAAGAGTGAAGCATGATGATAATTTGGGGAAGCACAGATTTTTTTTTCACTGTGTATCAAAGCTTAAATGAAGACTTGGGGAGAGCCTGTCAGATGAGAAAAAGTGTAAAAGATTGGACATCAAAAAAGGACTTCCAGTCAAGATGGAAGCGTAGGTAAACATGCTTCGCCTCCTTGTGCAATCACAGAAAGAACTACAATTAGACCTCAAAACAAATAACACCCAGAACCATCAGAAAATTGAGCTGCATGGAAATCTGACAATCGAGATTTAAAGAAGCCACATTCATCTAGATGGGTAGGAAGGGAAATGGGCAGAGAAGCATGGTGTGGCACAGAGAGGCAGCAGCGAGGGAACAGGCAGTCACACATTCACGCATGGTAGATAAAAGTTGGGAGGGATACCTTGGGAGTGAGGATCCTAGCCCCAGGCCAGGCCACACAGCTTGGGGTTCCAGAACCAGGAAGATAAATCCCCATAACTTCTGGCTGTAAAAGTCAGCAGGGGTTGGGGCGGTGGAAGAAACCACTGGATTTTCAGGAGACTCCACTTAAAGGGCCCACATGGCCTTAGAACGTCCGAAGACCCAGCCCCTCTGGGATTCAGCATCAGGGCAACAGCTAGAAGGGTACCAGTTGCCACCAATAAGTGTAACTAGAAAGGTGAGGACCAGGAACCCAGGCAACAGCATTGTCCTCTCTGAGCCCTCCACTCACACAGAGCCACAAAACAGTAAAGTGGGTTGCCCTACCCTGGTGATTACCTAGGCTCTGCCCCACACAATCTACAGGTGCCTTTTCTACATCAGATTATGTTACTAAGACGGAGTCAAAGCAGCTCTACCTAACAGAAACAAACACGGGGAGTCTGTCAAATTGAGGAGACAAAGATATATGCCCCAAATGAAAGAATGGAGCAAAACCCAGAAAAAAACTAAACAAAATGGGATAACCAACCTATCAGATGCAGAGTTCAAAACACTGGTGATCATCATGCTCAAAGAACTCATTGAGTACAGCAACAGCATAAAAAAGACCCAGGCAGAAATGAAGTTTGCATTAAGTGAAATAAAGAAAAATCTACAGGGAACCAACAGTGCAAGGGATGAAGCTGAGATTCAAATCAACAATTTGGAACATAAAGAAGAAATAAGCATTTGATCAGAACAGCAAGAAGAAAAAAGAATTAAAAACAATGAATATAGTATAAGGAGCCTCTGGAACATCTCCAAATGTACCAACAACTGAGTTATAGGGATGCCAGAAAGAGAAGAGGAAGAGCAAGAAATTGAAAACTTACTTGAAAAAATAGTGAAAGAAAACTTCTCTAATTTGTGAAGGAATTACAGAGAGAAGGAGATGCAGTCCAGGAAGCACAGAGAGTCCCAAAAATGTTGAACCCAAAGAGGGCCACACCAAGACACATCATAATTAAAATGCTGAAGGTTAAAGATAAAGAATCTTAAAAGCAGCAAGAGAAGAGTAGAGAGTTACCTACAAAGGAGTCCTCATAAGACTCTCAGCTGATTTCTCAAAAGATACTTTGCAGGCTAGAAGGGACTGGCAAGAAGTATTCAAAGATGAAAAGTAAGGACCTACACCCTTGATTAGTCTATCCAGCAAAGCTATCATTTACAATGGAAGGACAGATAAAGTGCTTCCCAGACAAGGTAAAACCAAAGGAGTTCATCATCACCAAGCCATTATTACATGATATGTACTTCTGGCCAAGATGGAGGCATTGGTAGACACACTGTGCCTCCTCGAAAAAAAAAAAAGAAAAACAACAACAAATTTAAAAACATAAAACAACCAGAACTGACAGAAAATCAAACTGTATAGAAGTCTGACAACCAGGGAGTTAAAGAAGAAACATTCATCTAGGCTGGTAGGATGGGCAGAGACCAGCAGCTGGGCAGAGAGGACTTACAGCAAGGCAGCGGCTGGACCAGGCGAGGTGGCAGCTGGAGGACTGAGTGGTCCCACATTCACGTGCAGATAAACCGGGAGGAACAACTGAGGAGCAACATAGACCGAGCAACCCAGGATTCCAGTGCAGGGAAATAAAGCCTCAAAACACCTGTGGGGGATGCAGTGGCAGCAGAGAAACTCCCAACCTCACAGGAGAGTTCGTTGGAGAGACTCACAGAGTCCTAGAACATACACAATCCCACCCATCTGGAAATCAGCACCAGAAGGGCCCGATTTGATTGTGGGTAGTGGAGGAAGTGACTGAAAACCAGCAGAAAGTGGAACAAGTGGCATTGTTCCCTGTTGGCCTCCTCCCCCTCGTAACACAGGGACAAGGGTTGCCCCACCCTGATGAACACCTAAGGCTCCATCCCTTACTACATAAGAGGCACACGGAGACCACCCCTCAAAAAAAAAAAATAGCCCAAATGAAAGAACAGATCAAAGCTCCAGGAAAAATACAACTAAGCGACGAAGAGATGGCCAGCCTATCAGATGCACAGTTCAAAACACTGGTAATCAGGATGCTCACAGAAATGGGTGAGTATGGTTGCAAATTAGAGGAAAAAAATGAAAGCTATGAAAAATGAAATAAAGAAAAATGTACAGGGAACCAATAGTGAAGGGAAGGAAACTGAGACTCAAATCAATGGTTTGGAGCAGAAGGAAGAAAGAAATATTCAACCAGAACACAATGAAGAAACAAGAATTCAGAAAAATGAGGAGAGGCTTAGGAATCTCCAGGGCAAGTTTAAATGTTCCAACATCTGAATCATAGAGGTGCCAGAAGGAGAAAAGGAAGAGCAAGAAATTGAAACCTTACTTGAAAAAATAATGAAGGAAAAGTTCCACAATGTACCAAAGGATATAGACTTCCAGGAAGTCCAGGAAGCTGAGAGAGTCCCAAAGAAGTTGGACTTAAGGAGGAACACATCAAAGCACATCATAATTACATTAGCCAAGATTAAAGATAAGGAGATAATCTTAAAAGCAGCAAGAGAAAAGGAGAGAGTTATCTACAAAGGAGTTCCCATTGGACTATCAGCTGATTTCTCAAAAGAAACCTTGCAGGCAAGAAGGGGCTGGAAAGAAGTATTTGAAGTCATGAAAGGCAAGGACCTACATCCAAGAATACTCTGTTCAGCAGAGCTATCATTTAGAATGGAAGGGCAGATAAAGTGCTTCCCAGATAAGGTCAAGTTAAAGGAGTTCATCATCCCCCAGTCCTTATTATATGAAATGTTAAAAGAACTTATCTAAGAAAAAGGAGATAAAAAAAATGACAACAAACTCACAGCTATTAACAACCCACCCTCCCCCACCCAAAAAGCAAAAAACAAAAACAAACTAAGCTTACAATTAGAACAGGAATAGAATCACAGAAATGGAGATCACATGGAGGGTTATCAGTGGGGAGTGGGAGGGGAGAGGGGGAAAAGGTACAGCGAATAAGTACCATAAATGGTAGGTAGAAAATAGACAGGAAGAGGTTAGGTATAGTACAGGAAATGTAGAAGCCAAAGAACTTATATGTACGACCCATGAACATGAACTAAAGGGGGGAAATGTGGGTGGGAGGGGATGTGTAGGGTGGAAGGGAATAAGGTAGGGGGAATGGAACAACTGTAATAGCATAATCAATAAAATATATTTAAAAACAAAAAGAAATGTTAAAGGGACTTACTGAAGAAAAAGAAGATCAAAACTATGGACATTATAATGGCAACAAATTCACAACTATCAGCAACTGAATCTGAAAAGACAAACTAAGCAAACAACCAGGACAGGAATAGAATCATACATATAGAGCTCATTTGGAGAGTTATCAGCTGGGAGGAGACAGGGAAAGAATGGGGGGAAAGGTGCAGGGATTAAAAAGCATAATTGGGACCTGGCTGGTGTGGCTCAGTGGATTGAGTGCCCACCTGAGAAACCAAAGTGTCGCTGGTTCTATTCCCAGTCAGGGCACATGCCTGGGAGGGTTGAAGGCCAGGTTCTCTCCCTCTCTTTCTCCCTCCCTTCCCCTCATAAATAAATAAAATCTTTAAAAATAGAAGCAAGAGGATGTTAAGAATCTTATGGGAAATGGAGAGCCAAAGAACTATGCACTACCTATGGACATGAACTAAGGGGGAAATCCCAGGAGGGAATGGGAGTACTGAGTAGACGAGGGAAAAGGGGGAGAGATGGGGACAACTATAATAGCATAATCAATAAAATACAGGATCTGGCACAAATAATGCCCTTTTATTACAAAATCATAAGCATGTAATTCTGTAACATAATATCACACTCAAGCAGGTCTTACTTCTGCTGGACCCTGTTTGTTTTTTAAAAAAGATTGGTAACGTCAATGTTCTTAAGAGTGTGCAGAAAAGGACCCTATTTTGTTTTGTTAAGACAGTTCAGTAGAATCCACCAAACGCTTGTACCCTTTGGTCTAGCAGTTCTGCTTCTAGGAAGTTCTCTGGCAGAGACACTCATGTGTGTGAACAAAGGGACCGGACGTCCTCAGGCCCAAGGTGCCCTGAACTGGAACGCGAACTGTTAAAAAAGCAGCCGCCATTGTAACTCCAATTATGCTTTCATATCACGTAGACTGTTCACTTGATGCTTATTAAAAGACTCAATTGTACATTTTTTTCAACATCAGAACTACTATTTTCTATTCAGTTTTTCAGGCCCTGCGTTTCTTCCACTTACACACCAGCCAAGGTTTCAAGGAGGAAAGCAGCTCGGGGGGCCATGCTCACCTCATGGCATTTCTTTCCGCCCTCAGATCTTGGCCCCTCCACCCCTGGATGGCCTTAGTAGCTCTTTGTTGCCTTCTAGCAGGTGTGTGTGTGTTTGTGCCCGTGCATGCACACGCATTTGCTGTATTTCTAGCTACTTTCAGTGAAAGTAGTTTGACAGATGTTGATGTGTTCAGAGCTAGTGTGACCACATAATTTACCTCCAAACAGGGACGTTCTAAGAGTGGAAAGGGGCACCATTAATAACACTGGGCCACCGAGCATGCCTGTGACCGTCTCAGACAACCAGGAACACGGGGCCACCCTAATCACAGCCCTTCATACTGCTATACATACATAAAACGATAATAGGAAAGATTTCCTGCTCATTGTATTTTTAATTATGACATCCTAGACGGGGTGTGTGCCAGTTATCAACTTAGTGCCTCTCTGCTCCAAATACACCCTCTCGTCAGCCAGTGCCGCAGTTAGGCCTTGTCTGTGGAAGGTGCTAGAGGAATCCAGGAGCTCCTCTCCCTAGTTCCAGAGCTTTCTTCTGGCTCCTACAGCACAGCTGCCAGTGGGCGGTCTCCCAGTGAGATTCTGTCGTCACCCAGCACGCAGCTTCCTGCCTGCCAGCCCTAGCCTGCAGCGCCTCAGCAAACTCCTCTGCCATCCCGTGGGCCAGCACCACGCCCTCACCTCTGAGTTCCGCCAGGGAGCGAGGGCCATTTCCCAGTTTATTCTTCCTGCGGGCTTGCTACGTCATCTTCGGAGATAGTGGCTGCTCCCTGTATAAGTTATTATTTATTCTTTAAAGTACTACTTAGCCCTTTTGGTCATTAATTCTCATTTATTAAGGAACAACTCTTTATGTGGCATGCTCCCTGTTCAAATGACTGGTGTGGTTTCTGCATCCTGACTGGATCCTGGCTGATGCAGAATGCATTATTTCCTTTACTTCTCATTTGAGAACAAAGCCTTTCAAAGAAAATGGAAAACATAACGGTAGGTAGGTAAAAAATAACACACCATACACTGTTTACCATGTGTTGGGCACTGTTCTAAGAACTTTACATCTTTTGAGCTAATTTAATCCTCATGCCAACCCCATGAAGTACGTGGCATTACTATTTCCTTTTACAGATGAGGAAATGGAAGCGCAGTGAGGGGTAGCGCTGGGATCCAAATACAGATTGTGTGACTTATGGGTCCATGCCCTGGACAGTGCACAGAGCAGAGTGCGCCGGCCACTGGAGGGGGAGGCCCGTGACAGTGCCTGGCACTTCGAACTGTGTCTCTCAGGGGTTCCCCTCAAGAGGGGCACTGATCAGGGCTCACAGAGCCCCTGAGTGATGGCGGCCACAGGATCCTAACTTGAAATATGAGAAAGACAAAACAGAACTAGGACCACTAGAGAGATGACCACTGGGGCCCAGCTATGCAGGGATACCCAAGTGCCCCCAGTGCTCCTGCTGAGAAGATGGGGTAGTTCCTCTGTCAGTCATGGCAACAGCTGGACCCAAACCTAGTGCACCAGGTGCAGGATGGCAGGTCTTACAGACAAAACACAGGTAATGGCGGGGCCTTCCTTTTGGGAGGAAGACAGAAGAGTCCTAGCAGAGGCAGCCATGGACCTCCAGGGTTTCGGTAACCCTCGGGGCTGTCATTAGGTCAAAATTTGGGGGTGAGTAGGAAAGCTCACCCTGTGGAACTGAAGAAAGACTAGGAACTGGAGTAAAACAACCTCATTCCTATCTGTGTAGCCAACAACTGACTGAGTGGCTTCGATTACATTTCTTCACATGTGTACAGCGCAGCTGGGTTGCCATTCCAGTAATGGACATTTGGGGTCATTTCCTGTTTGGAGCTATTGTCAGTAAAGCTGCTAAGACCAGTACAAGTCTTTTGTTTTCCTTTCTTTTAGGTCAATACAGAAGTGAAATTTCTGAGTCATCAGGTAGGTTGATGTATAGGTTTTTAAGTTATTTTTTGTTGTGGTACAATACACATAATGTAAAGTTTGCCATTTTAACCATTCCGAAGTGTGCAGTTCAGCGGCACTAAGTACCCTTCACATCATTGTGCAACCATCACCACCACCCACCTCCAGGAATCTTTCCTCTTCCCAAGCTGAAAGTCTGTACCCATTCAACAATACCTCTCCACCCCCTCTCCCCTCTGCCCCTGGTAACCACCCTTCTACTTTCTGCCTCTACAAATGTGAGTATTCTAGGTCAAATAAGTGGAACCATACAATATCTGTTCTTTTGTGTCTGGCTTCTTTCAGTTAGCATATCGTTTCCAAGGTTTATTTATGTTAGGTCTTGTGTCAAAATTTCATTTCTTTTCAGGGCTGAGTAGCATTCTGTGTGTGTATATATCACACTTTGTTTATCCATTCATTAGTCAGTGGACACTAGGTCACTTCTCCATTCTGGCGATTGTGATGGTACTACTGTGAACACGGATGCGCCCACATCTGCTCATTTCCTGCTTTTGCTTCTCCTAAATAAATCCTCAGGAGTGGGATTGCTGAGTCATGCGGTAATTCCGTTTAACTTTGTGAGGAAATACCATCCTGTCTTTCACAGAAGCTGTACCATTTTATATCCCCGCCAGGAGTGCCACCACACCCTTACCAATACTTGTTTTATGTTTGGGAGTGTTTTGGTAATAGTCATCCTAACGGGTGTGGAGTAGTATCTCATTGTGTCTCTGATCTGCGTTTCCCTAATAATTCATGATATTGAGCATTTTTTCATGAGCTTATTGGCTGTTTGTGTATCTTCTTTGGAGAAATGCCTGTTCAAATCCTTTGCCTATTTTTAAATTGTTTTTGTTGTTGTTGTTTAGTTTTGGGAGTACTTTATATATTCTGGATACTAAGTCCTTATTAGATATATAATTTTTTAACATTTCCCATTTGGGAGGGTTGCCTTTTCACTCTCTTGATTGTGTCCTTTGATGCACAAGTTTTTAATTTTGATTAAGTTCTATGTTTAGTTTTACAGAAAACTGCCAGTCTCTTATTTCCAAAGTAGTTGTGCCACTTTACACTGCCAGCAGCAATATAGTGTTCCAATTGGTCTACATCTTTGCCAACACTTGGTATTGCCAGTCTTTTTAATTTTAGCCATCCTGCTGAGTGCATAATAGTATCTAATTGTAGATATATTCATATCTTCCTGATGACTTATGGTGTTGAGCACTGACTATTTGTATATCTTTGTGAAATATTTGTTCAAATCTTTAGCCCACCATTTTGTCAGGGTTTTTTTTTTCTGTTTATCTTTATTTGGGCTTTGATTATGTTTTATTAAATTGTAACATTGGCTGATATTTTCCAGTTTCCTTATTTATAGGTAGCAGGTGTGGATTCCTCCATGACACCTGGGCTATAAGAAATGCCAGGCTCAGCTACTGTCCATTGTGTCTGAAGTCATAAAAGCCCACTTATGAGAAAGTACATTCACTCCCATTCAAGGCATGGAGGTCCATGCCAGGAAGAATGAGGGGGAGGCCACAGGATGTTGGGGTTTGAGGGGTGGGGCAGTGGGCAGTGTCTAACAGTGCGATTTGAAGTGGGGTTGTATTCAGTGATCCTGGCAAAGAAGGGAAAGATCACCCAGGAGAAACTGGGAGTGCCCAACTCCAGAAGCCCAGCTGCCGAGATGTCCTACTTGGTGGTATGTCTTGCCTACCCCCCACTCTGAAAATAACATGGAGTATAACCCTTGCCTCTTCCCCTCAGTGAACTGTGCAAAGAATGTCACAAAGAATTTGCACAAGGATTATTAAACATTTGAGTAAACTCAATATCATCAAACAGAGACAAGCCAAACCTTTCCCAGACTCCCTTGAGGTTAGGTGAGACCGTTATTGACTTGGTGTCAGCCAATGGAATATGAACGGAAGTGTGTGCACCACTCCTGGCCTGATCTGGCTTTTAAGCACCTCCACTCTCTCTTTTCCTCTTTCTGCCAGCTTGTCTCCTGGGCTTGGGCACTCTCGGCTTCTTCTGGGTGATCCAGGCCACCTCAAGTGCTGCCTTGTGTCTCTGCTCTAAACTCCCATCATCCCATCATTGTTGCCTGGGTTACGACGGAGATGCATAGGGGGCAATGCTGCCTGCTCCTGCTTCAGTGCCCCAACTAGTTACCCAGCAGTCTTTCCTGGGTCTCTTCCCGCATCTTCATCCCCTTTGGGACTGGGGCATCCTAATGGCTGCTCCCAGCACCCTTAGAAAGACCCACTTATTGACTTCTCTAAGCATCATGGGCTAAGATTTCCCTCAATCTAATTCTGCCTTCTTTTAGTCACGCCTTGCAAGGTGATGTTAGAAGTTACATGATGAAGGAGATAAGAATTCCGTGTCGACTTCTGTCAAATTAGACGCCTAAGTGTGCGGGGCAATTCTGCTTCCCCACTGCATTCATAGGAATGAGAAGTGAACTTTCTTTCATGTGTTAAACTACTGAGTTTGCAGTGGATTTTTTTTTTCTGTTACAGCAGTTAACATTGTCTTCACTAATAGAAACTTTACAGTTTTTTTGAAGAAATTAAGGAAGCATATCACATCCATGAAATGAAGATAGCCAGTTGTAGGAAGGAACCAATTAAAGAATCTGTAAATAAAAATCTGAAACCATGACCTGGCTGGGAGGTTCAGTTGGTTGAAGTGTCATCCCGCACACCAAAAAGTTGGGGGTTCGATTTCTGGTCAGGGCACATGTCTACATTGTGGGTTTGATCCCCAGTCGGAGTGTGTACATGAGGCAACCAATCAATGTTTCTCATGATGTTTCTCTCTCTCCCTCTCCCTCTTTAAAATTAATAAACATGGCCCTGGATGGGCAGCTTGGTTGGTTAGAGCATTGTACCAATACATCAAGGTTGTTGGTTCAATCCTCTGTCAGGGCACATACAAGAATCTCTCCCCATTCCTCCCTCTCTAAAATCAATAAATAAAAATTTGAAAAAAAACTAATAAACAGCCCTGGCTGGTGTGGCTCAGTGGATTGGGTGCCGGCCTGCAAATCAACGGGTGGCTGGTTCAATTCCCAATCAGGACACATGCCTGGGTTGCGGGTCACATCCCCAGTAGGGGGCGCGCCAGAGGCAACCACACTTTGATGTTTTCTCTCCCTCTTTCTCCCTGCCTTCCCCTCTCTAAAAATAAATAAAATCTAAAATAAACAAACAAACAAACAAACATATCCTCCAGTGAGAATAAAAAATATGAAACCATTGAAATTCAAAACCCAATAGATGAGATGAATCTGGTTACATCAATTTGAAAGAAAGAAAGAACAAAAAAATAGTGAACTGAAGGATTTGGCTGAAGAATATTCCCAGAATGCAGTCAAATAGTGCCCCAAACCCAAGTTAGCAAGCTTGCCAACTGAACAGACATGGTGATTCATTTATGCAGCACCAACCAGAGGGCAGATTTGACAGTGACTATACAGCAAATTATTTAGCTTGTGTTCAGGATTCATCTGGATAAATTCAGACCCCAAATGATTCATGTTATTTGACTAGGTAGATTAAAATACAGAGTGACTATCATTCTTCCCTTTGTACTATGTAACAGAACATCTGTTGGTCTGAAATCATTCACTTTTCCTTTTAGTGTGAATCCTCAGGCCTTTATCCACCCGCCCACCCATTCATCCATGTAACAAATATCCGGACCTAACACACACACCCTAGATCCTTGGCGTTGCCTGTGTCACTGTTTGCATCTCGCTGATTACTTAGAAATGAGAAAGATTAAAAATGTGGTTTGAGTTATTTCGGTGCCAAACAATATTCTAGAAAGAAATGCTCAGCTAAAAAGTTCTAAATAAATAAACTAAAAATTGAAAGGAGGGAGAAAGGGGAAAGGGGGATGGAGGCGTGGAGAGGAAAGTGCAGGGTCTGTGCAAGCAGCGGTGTGTGGGGATCTTGCTTCCTGTCTGGGTTTTGATTTGCGGGGAAGAGTTCCGGGTCTGCGGGCGCCGAGAACACCAGCCCACCCACCCCACGCAGCAGGGAGGGGACAAGATGGGCTCTGGGGGCGGTGGGCAGGAGTTGGAGGAGTTTCCAGTTTCTCGAACTTCCTAATCTGGATTCCGGTATCCGAGCCTGAGCTTTTTCCTTCTCCCCCACTTACCAGCTCCCCACCCCACCCTTCTCCAACACACGCCCGCAATTTTCCTAAGAACTAGGAGTTAAGAAGGAAGAGGAGCAAGCAGGTGTCGATTGTCTTTCCCGCTCCTCCGCACACCAGCCCTTTTTCTTCACACCCACACACCGGGTGCCGGGTCTTCCTGAGCTCCCAGGGTAAAGTGTTAGCGCCCTCACACGGGCTGCACCTTTAGCACAGGTTTGTCCGCCCTCCCAGTCCCGGCCCCCGGGTTCCTGCGGCAAGGACACCCCGTTTTTCATCTGTGAAACTCCCCGCTGCATTGTCGTGGGACCCCTGTCCTTAAGGCACGGAAGGAGCTCCGAACAGCGCACCTTATCCGTGTCTGCCTCCTCTGGCGAATGTAAGCGAGGGGACCGTGCGCTCCAGTCGGGCCAGGAGGGTAGCGGCCGCGCGCCAGGGACCCCGCAGCGCTGCGCCCATGCCGCTCCTCGCGCCCCTGCCGGACCGCTGCCAAAACCTGGGGACTCTGGCCTGACTCCGTCCTCGTGACAAGATAGCGGATGACACGAAGCGGGCCAGTGGCGGCCACTATGCAACCCTAGGTGGCTGCGGAGACATTCCCATTTTTCAGACGAGGAAACAGGCTTCACTCCAGTGCCGGCACTCTTGGACCCAGAGGCTCAGGGTTCCAAGCCGCCTGCCCCCCACCACAGTATTTCTTTGCCCTCCGCCCCCCCCTCCCCGCCCCGGCCCAGACGGAAAGTCTGGTGACAAAGGACCAGGAAAGTTCTCGATCCTGAGTCTCACCCCTCTCTCAGGCTCCCAACCCCCGCACGGGTGTGAGGGGCGCCTCCCCACGATGTCCGGCGGAGACGAGCTGGTACGCGGTTAGGGGGCAGGGGGGCGGAGGTACCAGGGCTCTCTGACCACAGGCTGACGGGGGCCACCGCGCGGGTCCCCAGCCACTGCACCGCGGTGTCCAGGGGGTTGCCCCGCCCTTTGACCCCCGGAATGCTGATTAACGAGCCAGCCAATAGGTGAGTGGGCGGAACCGCGCCTCTCCGAAGGTCCCAGAACACAGCTGGGAGCACAGCTCCCCGGACGGCCATGGAGCATCCTGTGAGAGTGAGGACTTGGGTGGCGGAGAACCGGGCCTCCTTCCTGCCCCCCGTCTGCAACAAGCTCCTGTGAGTCCCAGGCACGCCTCCCTCCTCCTGCCCCCTGTCCTCACCTCCTCTTCTCTCTCTGCGCCTCTCAGCCCTCGCCCTCCAGCTCTGAGTTTCTTGACCCAGAAGCCAGGGGGGCTGTCATCAAGATGTCTTCAGAGAAGTAGGGTGGGCTGTTCCGGGTTCCACCGCCCTCGTTTTGTTCCTGTTTCTGACAACTCGGGCGTGGAGGCTGTGACCTTGACTTCTGAGGCCGCCTGGGTGAACTGAGGCTAGGAGAGATCAGAATGGCAGGTGGCAGCCCTTCCTGCCACCCCAAGGCTGAGAAACTTGGCTCTCCAACCCCCAGAGACTCTCAGAAGTTTGGACCCAGAATTGCAGTGGAGCCTCTGTCTGGGGATAGCCTAATCACGCACCCCGACTCTGTCCAGGAAGCCACCACAGGCTTATCGTGATTTATTGCTTTTCCTCGTTCTCCTCTCCGCTGGCAGGCACATACACACTCACACTCATGCTCAAGGATGCACATATTCTGTCTGTCTGTCCCTCTCTCTCTCTCTGGCTCTCTCCCAGCAGACCTGGCTGATCTAGCCAGTCTTTTTCCAGCAGACCTCTCAGGCCGTCCCAGTCACCTCCCTGCACTCCCACGGACTCCTTCCTCAGGGTCACAATCCCGTGTTAGTCATTTCCACAGGACATCTCCAACATGGTGGCACCTCGAAGCACACAGTTACAGTCCCTCATACTTGGACAGGCCGGAGACTGTGCCGAGTGTTCTTACATCATCTCATTTGATTCTCACAGTAGCCCCAGGAAATGGGATTTTAATAAGTAACTTTCCCAGTGTCTCAGAGTTACGGTGGGACAAGGTCCTCACTCAAGCCTGTGGACGGGTATGACTCCAAAGTCCACACTCTCGGCCGCTGTGCGCCACCGCCAGGGCTAACAGGCAGCATCTACCCAAAGCCTTCACCTCTTTCCCCACCTCCACCATGTCCACAGCCTCATTCTCAGTCCTCTGGTTTCTCCTCTGATGGTGTCTCATACCCGCCTGCTCCTCTTCAGCCCCATAGCCACTCTCTGGTTCCACCCTTGTCACCTCCAGCCTGGAGAGTGGGAGCCACCCCACCTGCAGGCCCACCCACCCAGCCCTCCAGTGCTTCCCCAGTATTAGTAATCACAAAATGCAGGCCCTCCCTTCAGTCACTCAGCAGCTGTTCACCGAGCACCTGCTACATGCCAGGCGCTGTCCGGACACTAGCAATCCAGCAGGAAACTAGTTGACAGAAGTCCCTTCCTCGGGGAACTGACTTTCCAGTGGGAGGGGGCAGCCGATAAATAAAAACAAACAGGGGGTGGAGGCCCAGGCAGACCTGCGGGGCACAGGACACGGTAGGACTGTGGCTGCACCCCTCTTCACCCCGTGTTGGCAAGGACTGTGAGGGAGACTCTGCTCCAGGCCTGTTTTCGCCCCTGGTGTTTGAGTGGCGATCTTTGCTTCCCTTGGCTTCTGCTGCATCACCCCCATCTCTGCCTCACTCTACATGGTGCTGTCCTGTGTGTCTGTGTCTAAATCTCCCTTTTTTAAAAAAGATCTTATGTATTTTTAGAGAAAAGGGAAGGGAGGGAAAGAGGGAGAAACATCAATGTGGCATTGCCTCATGAGTGCCCCCTATCTGGGGCCTGGCCCGCCACCCAGGCATGTGCCCTGTCTGGGAATTGAACCCAAGACCCCTTTGTTCACAGGCCGGCACTCAATCCATTCAGCCAAACCAGCGAGGGCAAAAGCTCCCTTTTTATAAGGACTCCATCCATATTAGATTAGATGTCCACTCTACTCCAGTCAGACCTCATGGTAGCTTAACTGAGTACATTAGCAATGACCCTGTTCCCAAATTAGGTCACATTCTGAGGTACTGGGGGTTAGAACTCCAGTGTGGGAGTTTGAGTTCACCCCTATGAATTTGGGATGGTGGCAGGGTTGGCAGGGGGGGGGCACATATGAAGCTGCTGGAAGGTTTTGAGCAGAGGAAGGTTATGATCTGGCTGATGCACTCTGACGGATGGGTTGAAATAGTTCTTGAGTGAGCTTATTCAAGAACTTTCCACATGTAGCTAGATCATTGATTTGCAACTGCTGTGCCGAAAGAATTTTTACAACGTGCAACACCTGGCTGTTTAGTCAGGGGCACTGACCTCTTTTCCCTTAGACTGTCGAATTAAAAAAAAAAAACACACAACAATAGCTGTCTGGTGTGAATTAATCAAAATTATACCTATTTTTTTGTTATATTGGCAAAAAATACCATATACTTTTCGTGCGCTGCAGAATTTTAGTGGTTAGTTTATGTGCACGAGATGAAAAGGGCTGAAAGTCACCGGGATAGATTAGATCTCAGTAACAATTACTAAAAAAGAAAAACATCTTCCTAGGCTCTCAGGCACCCTGTAGGCCAAGACCAAACTCCTCAGCCGAACTGTGGAGGCCTGGGGTGACTCGTCCCCCATTCTGACCCAGCCTTTCTCCATCGCTCCCCAAGACACTTCCGCACCACCAGGACCCCCAGTGCTTCTGGCCTCTGGGACTCTGCACTGGTTTCCCCTCCCCTTCTTAAAGCAGGTGCCTCCGAGCTGTAGCCCAGCAGTTTGCGGGGAACAGAGAGTCTCATAATCAGACAGCTCTGTAGGGGGCAGGAGGTAGACAAAGGTTATTTTACCTCTACAGAAAGCAGGGCCTCCAGCTTGCCCTCCTGTATTTGGAGATCTTGAGTGCAGCCCAGGGATCCTGACTGATGAAGAGAGACATTCACCCACTACTGGGTCAGAGCATGTGGGCGACGCACACAGAGGAACTGGACAAACACACACATGCATCCACCAAGACACAGATGCAGAAAGACACAGGCACACATACAGTCTCAGACACATGCAGACTCTCGGACGTGCACAGGCACCCTGGGATGAGAGTGGACGGGACAAACGTCAAAAACTGACGGGGCAGGATGCAGAAACAGCCCTGTTGCCTCTCCCAGGTGTGCCCCCCCCCACACACACACACAGGATGCTGCTGTATTCTCCCATGAGCTGGTTCAGCACCTCTCCCCTTTCCTCCATTGTAGGCATAAGGAGCAGCTCAAAGTCATGTTCATCGGGGGCCCCAACATCAGGAAGGACTACCACATCGAGGAGGGTGAGGAGGTAGGCATGTGGACTGCCCCTCCACTGACACAGTCCTGGACCAGGGGGCCACTCCCCAGCCAAGACCAGAACCTATAGACCGGAGACATGGCTGATGGGTGAAGGGCGCTCAACTGAGGTCATGGGCATCAGTGTTGCCTGTGTGGTGTAGGCGCCCAGTGGCACCTTTGACAGCTCCAACCTCAGAAAGAGCCCAGCCTCTGCGAGCAGGAGAGGCTCTGGCTGTTGGCATCACCCCTGGACACAGGTGCTGTCCTTGCTCCAGGTGGGAGGTCCTGGCCCCCTCCCTTCAAACCTGAACATGCCAGACTGGCCTCCAAAGGGAGACCCAAACACTGAGAGGGACCTGGGTGCTCCACTATGGTCCCAGGAGCCTAGTTCTCCAGGAAGGGCTGGGGCTAGGAGGCCTCTCTGTATCTAGAGGGTACAAGACACATCAGCTGCTAGTATCTCCTGGGGGTGGCAGGGGGCGGGGGACAGTGAGCCAGTGGGAGGGCATATTTGCAATTTGCACTGAACACCCTTTTGAACTTTGAATTTTGGTCTGTGTTTCTGTGCTACCTCCCCCAAAGTAAATAACCAAGAGTAAAATAAAGAGGAAAAGATGGGCCCTCTTAAGAAGAGACACAGATGGGTTCCCAGCTATCAGAATCTGGTGGCAAAGGATCAGTATGGTCCCCCTGCCTCTCATCCCGGGGGCCTGGCCCTGGGGTTCAAGGTCCAGAGTCCAGTTTAGTCACCAGCCTGTACCCCCACTGCTGGCAGCTCAGCCACAGCTGGAGACTGGGCTCACTGGAGAATCACTCACTTCACAAATATTTACTGAGAACCTACTGTCGGGGCGGGGTTGGGGGGGCAGTGGGGCTGAGGATCCGGGGCCAGCAGAGAGCAGCAGCCTCCACAGGGGGAGCCGCCCAACCTCTCTCCTCTCACACTTTCTGGGCCCACACCTCCCTGGCCACTCCCCCTTATACCACACCCCCTGGAGACCACTTTCCTTTGAAGAAAAACCAGCAGAGAAATCCAAAACTGCAGGGGAAGGGCAGGATTGGGTTGGGAGCTGCCATGATGAGGGGACGAGGCCAGTTGCAGGGTCTCTCCTGCCCACCTCAGTCGGACTCGGACGCCCGCATCTTGTCTTCCAGAGGCTTCCACTCGGTTAGCCCTGGGTGCAGTGCCCACCTCTCTGTCTCCTTCTCTTCTGTCTCCTACCACCCCTTCACCACCCCCACCTCAGTGTCTCCCCAAGCCACTCTGATGGATGGCTGTTCACTTAGGGACCCAGGCCAAGCCCTGACCTAGCTGGGTGGCTGACAGATAAGGAGGACTGGCCTGAGCAGCTGTCCCCATGCAGGTGGCCTGGGAGAATTTGGCTAGAGGTGGGTTCATGAAGGCTTGGTCCCAACCGGAGGCAGAGGAGAGTTCTAGGCAAAGGCCCTGGGAGAGTCAGCATCCTCTGTGTTCCTGCCTGTCCTCACTGAGGGAAGCCTCACCCAGGGAGAGTTCAGGCTGCGCTGCAGGAGCCACCCAGCCCCAGGGTCCAGACTCCTCCCGGGGTGAGAGAAGGGGGTCACTGAGCCAAACTTTCTCCTCACTGTGCTCAGGCCTCAGCCACAGCCCCTCGGGTGCCGCAGCTAACCCACCACGCTTGCTCCACATACCCCAGTCCTTCCCTTCGAGGCACAGATGTGAGGGGGCCCGGGTTGTACATGTGCCAAGCTGGTAGCGAGTCTGACTCCCCCTAACCATGTGATCTTGGACAGGTCACATTGTGTCACCTCTCTGTTTCCTTAGGGCACATGGGAATACTGTATCTGCCTGGCGGAGGGGTTCAATGTACACAGAGTACATGCACAGAGCCCGGGGCACAGGAGGTACTTAATATGCATTGGTTCTCTGTACCCCCAGCCCCTCTCCTGCCTGTTCTGCCTGTAAGGCTTTTCCAGGCACCAGAGCTCGGATTCAATTTAATATCTGCCCACAGGGACAGTTAATCTTCTAGCCAGCATCAGGCCCCCAACATTATTTACTTCTAAATTGAACATAATTCCTTTTGGATTGCCCAAGGCTGTTTGTGATCTGCTGCAGTTCTGGATCTGCACCTCTGCTCCGGGCCAGGCCTGTCCCTCATCACAAGGAAGGCTTCTGGACTGAGAGACGAGACAGAAGAATTCCACTTCCTTACTATGGTTTTGTTTGATGGCTACTAACACCTTTTACCTGCCTGCACAGGGTTTGAATCTGACCCAGACCCCACTCCAGCCCCTACCTCACCCCAGTTCTCCCCGACATTTGCAGGGCCTGAGGGCTATGGCCCCTCCCTAGGCTCTCTGGGCTCTTCCTGCCGCTCCCCCTACCGTGAGAGAACCCCAGCCCCATCCCCACAGGTGCTTCCTCCCAGCTGGCTGGTGGATGGGGTGGTGCTGCAGAATTTCTCCCTATGGGAGGTTTTTTTTTTTATTGTTTTAAATAACTTGCATGGGTTGTTTTTAATAATAAAAGTAAATATTGTTTATTGTAAAAAATGTGAAATATAGAAAAACAAGTGTATACCTCATTTGTAATCCCACCGCTCAGGGAATCTGACCACTGTGGACACCGCTTGGGTTTACACACGCTTGGCTACATAATTGGAATCCTGCTGGGTGCGATTTTGGATCTTACTTTAACGTGATAGTGATAACTTTAGCATTTTCTGCTTTGCCACCTTATTAACAGTTATTCAAAAATAGTTTTTAATGGTTGCATAATGTGCCGTGTTTTGACTCTATCCTAAAACAGTGACAGTTCCCCTATTATTACTATTAGCACTATTTTCTTACTCCCGCCATCACTGATACATTGTGAGCAGCACCCCAGGCAGACCACACAGCAGCTTTCTGAGTAGACGCTGTCATTTTATGGATGAGGAAATAGAGGCACAGAAAGGCTGACAGAACTAACGCAGGGCACACGGTGACCCGCCTGAGGGCCAGGTGACGCTGGCGTCCGTGCTTTTAACCACCAAGTGCAGTGATGACACAGCCTTGCATGTATGACGTGTGCCAGGTGCATTCACTGTAGCACCTGCCTGGAGAGGGTATCCCTGGCTCAAGAGTGTGAGGTGGCCAGTGTCCTGGCTTGTCCTGGACTTTGTTGGTGTCAGCACTGAAGGTCCTACACCCAAAGAAGCCCCTCTGGCCAGCCTGCAGGGCTGTGGGCTGCAGAGGCTCTTCCTGCCCATTGCCCAGTGTCCTCCACAGGGGTTGTGTCGGCGTGCCCCACACGGCAGTCCGTATGGCCACATTCCTCTAGTTTCCCTGAGCTCAGCTTGATTTCTCTTAGTAGATGCTGGGACAAGGACCTCTATCACTCCTAACTCCTTATATGATAATAATAATTATTATTAATAACACCCCTTCAACTACACGGCTGAGGCGTTTAACACCCATGCAGTTTATGACTGGTGGGGAGAAAATGCGTCTGCCTCCCCCTCTCAGCTCCAAGGGGTGATCTCAGCCAACACGTTTATTGTGTACTTAGGATGGGATAGGGGAAATGCAGTAGGAGCCCCCCACGCCACCCCCACCCTGGGGAGTTAGCAGGAGGTGAGACCTCCCATCCCCCATGACCCCAACCAAGCCCAGCCCAGCAGGGCACCCACCCTTTACACAGTGGCTTCCCGAGGGACCTGGACAGGTGTGGCCTCCTGCCCCCAAGCCACACACCGACTGTCATGTCCTGGGTACTTTGGTCATCGCTAGCATGTCGAGATGTGATCCTTGTGTGTCACTGGCGCTTCTGTCCGTGGCACACTTCAGGGGAGCCTGGGGCCTCGAGGCAGTAGTGACAGAGCTGCTCATAAACTCCAAGGGCCTCAGGAACTTTCTCGGGTTTCCTCGTCAGAAATCAGGCCAAGGACCTAGAAGCAGTGAAGGGGGTCTGAACACCTGTCTGCTGTCCGGTCCCACAGGTGTTTTACCAGCTGGAGGGCGACATGGTTCTCCAAGTCCTGGAGCAAGGGAAGCACCGGGATGTGGTCATTCGGCAGGGAGAGGTGAGGTGGGTCCCCGAGGGTGGGAGGTGATGGGCCACCAGAACAGGAACTGACCAAGACCACTCATCCTGGCTTAGGTCAAGATCCTGTCCTCCCAACTTCTTCTGCCCTCATGCCCACCTGCCCACCTGCCCCGACCCCACCCTCAGGCATTCCCTCCTCTGCACTGCCCCATCCTCAGCACCACCCGACATTTTCTCCGGCTCTCTGGTAGAGGCTGGGCAGAGAGGTGAGCTGGGCTGGACCCTGTGGGTCAGCTGGGAGGCCAGGACACTATAGGCACTGAGGTCTCTGCTGGGGATCACAGTCTTGCCGACACCTTGTCCCCACCACCGCAGATATTCCTCCTGCCCGCAAGGATCCCCCACTCTCCGCAGAGGTTTGCCAACACTGTGGGGCTGGTGATTGAGCGGAGGCGGCTGAAAACCGAGCTAGATGGGCTCAGGTAAGTGGGAGAATGGGGCAGAGATGGGGGTGGGGGATGGGGTGGGAGGGGTAGGCAAGCAGCCAAGGAAGCGATCTGAGATAGACCCAAGAAAGCACTTCCTGGCCACTGAGCAAGAATGGGGAGGCCATGGAGATCCTGTATTTGTCAGCTGATGGGGAGAGGTTAGGGTGGGTGGTGCGGTGGGTTTGATGATGGAGGTGGTAGGATGTTCTCGGTGACCCCTCCAGCTCGGACCAGAGCCTGTGCTTTCTGCCCTGAGGTCTGCTGAGGGGTTGGGAAGGGTGTGGACGCCGAAGGCGGACCCAGCTGGCCCAGGGCAGGCGCAACACCTCTGCTCCTCCAGCATCCGCCCCCGGGTGTATTCAGTCTTCGTCAGGGCGCTGCCGCCCAGGCTTCCCTGCTCGACTCATTCCACAGCCAGCGCTGGCATTTGCATTGCACTTGTTCGGGCGGGCACCAGCCCGAGCGCTTTATGTGCACTTCTATGCAGTTAGTCCTCACAGTGATCCTATGGGGCGGGTACCTTTATCATCTGTACTTTACAGGTGAAGAGACTGGGTGCGGGGAAGTCGAGTTTGCCAGAAAATGGCCAAGCTGGCATGACACATACAGAGGAAAGGCCAGGACAGGTGGGGTGGGAGCGGGAGTCACCCCCAGAGAGGGGCCGACCGCCCCCAGCCGGGCGCTGTTTCCAGAGCTGACTTCCGGTTTGGTTCCCATCAGTTATCCAGTTACTATCTTCCGAAATCGGGGCGCCGCCTGTGGCTCAAGGGGACATAGATTTTTACAAAAGCTAAATTACTTTTCATATGTTTTACTAAGAAAATTAAAAATTTCCAACAAGTTACTGACAGCTGTTATAACATTTTTTTAATGTTTTCCTTTTTTCTAATTATCAAAGTCATACACATTCATTCTTGAAATCTGGAAAACTACAAGAAGGCATGAACAAAATTAAAATTACCTGTCAGGGGAAGGGTGACTGTTAGGGTATGTGAATGTTATCTCAGAAAGAAAATTCAAAACACACACAAAAGAAATCCAAAACCCAAAACAAACCAACCAACTCCCCCCACCCACAAACAATAATAAAGAGAAAAGAAAGGCAGTTGTCATCCCACCAATTAAATCTAACAAAGTGCTTAAGCTTCCATGTTGTCGTTTTTCTTGTGCGTATCTGCACCTTCCGACATTACAGTCTTAATTCAAGCATGGGTTTGAGTTTTGCCTTTTTTTACATTAAAAAAAAATTCACGAGTATTTCTTATAATATTAAATTCCTTTTTAAAAGCACCATGTTAATGACTGCCCGCTAGTCTGCTGCATAATAGTCTGTCGTAAAAGCAGATGCCTGGCCTTGACCTCTAAAAGAAAACTTTCTCATGGGGCTTTATCTGGAGAGTCTTTAGTGATGGAGAGGACGGTTTCCTCAATAACATTTTTATAGCAAATTCAATAACAGATTTCATCTGGCTGCTCTGACCTTTAATAAAAGCCAGGGACTCAACATTAAAATTCCACTCTGAAGACAATTTCTGGAGGACATCACGGCCCAGTTAGGAAGCTCTGTGGCAGCCAGCTCCCAGGGTAAAACTGAGGGTGCTGGGTGGGGTGAGGCATTGTGTCTGTGAGCAGAACTCCTTCTCCTTCTGGGGAGCAGCTGGAGGGCAGGCAGAGCTGGCCGGGCTCTGGGGGCTGAGCCTGGGGACTCGGCATTCAGTGGCAGATGTGCTGCACACACAGGGCCGAGGTACAGCCCTGGTCTGCCAGGTGCTCCTTCCGCCCGCTCCCTGAGCCAGGCCGGGGGCTTGGGTAGGCCCCAGGGAGTGCACTAGAGGCTACATGTACGTGCGTACGGACCTTCCTCCTGAGAAGAAGCCCAGCGCTTTGCTTCAGTCCTCAAAGCCCTCCATGACCCTGAAAGGGGAAGTCTCTCTCATCTGGGGGGCATCTTCTACATGTTGGTTCCTGAGGGTTCCATGCGCTCTGACCTAGAGTGCCAGCAGGCAGATGGAGCATCCAGCCACAAGCCCTGCATTCAGGGTCAGCCTCAGCTCCGTTTCAGAAAAGTGAAGATACTTGTCACGATGCTCTCTACGCTTCTAAGATGGTCTCTAGTCTATCCTGCTTTTGCCACTTACAGGCTGTAATCCCTGACAAACTGCCCAGCTTCTCTGAGCCTCAGAGTCCTATCCACTTTGAAAATTATCAACCTTCAGGAACCAGGAAAAGCATGCAAATGGGGTGGTTAATTGCCCTCTCACTTTGGCGGTACACATTGCTTCTGGGAGAGCCAGGCATGGCCACTAGGTTGCGTGCTAACAGGGCTAGCAACCGGCTCTGCAGGGTCTGCAGTGCCTGCAGCCAGACCCAGAGAACAACAGGCAGAGCTGGTCCGGAGGGAGGCTTCCCTGAGGCTGCCCAGATGGGGCGCTGTTTACCCATCCTTCGCTTGGGCAGGTACTACATGGGAGACACCACGGATGTCCTGTTTGAGAAGTGGTTCTACTGCGAGGACCTTGGCACACAGCTGGCCCCCATCATCCAGGAGTGAGGCCCATCCCAGCCCCGCCCCTCATTCTTCTGAGGCCCCAGGCTCTGGCTGGGCAGCTGGCACACCTGAGAAGTGCTCCCACAGCCCTGGGATTTAGGGAGAAAGATTACCTCTCCCAGGGTGGGAAGCCCAAGCTGGAGACCCCCTTGGGGAGGGAAGGAGGCTGCTCCACGGGTCTGGGAGTGAGCAGATGGCAGATATGAGTCTTATGAGGGCCCCACAAGTATGTGTGGCCTCCAACACCCCAGAGCATATGTGTGTCTGCCTTACTGACCTCTCAGTCTGGAACGCTGGCCCCTCGTCCCCTTGCCCACATGTCCCTGCAGGTTCTTCAGCTCTGAGCAGCACAGAACAGGAAAGCCCAACCCTGGTAAGTCCACCGGAACCGCCTTTCTCCCCACTTCCCTCCCTCCTTTCCCAGGGTAGAATGGGTCTTGGCCTAGGGTACCAGGGAGTCCCTTTTTGAGTACTCTGCCCAGTACTCAAGGTATGGGAAGATGGCACCAAATAGTACCTCCATATGGCTGCTGGCTCCTTGGCCTTGGTCCAGAACCCATTTCTGCAGCTGAGAGCTGGGTCCCCTGGGAACTGGGTCTGCTGGGACTGGGAGGGCTGGACCAAAGGACACTGACCACAGCTGGACCATGGGCGCAGACCAGCTGCTCAAGGAAACGCCATTCCCGCTGAGCACACGATCCGTCATGGAGCCCATGCTCCTGGAGGCCTGGTTGGATAGCCACCGCAGGGAGCTACAGGGGGGCACACCCCTCAGTCTCTTTGGGGACACCTATGAGACTCAGGTAATGCAGCCCTGGGAGTCCACCCAGCAGCTCTGGGAAACGGAACTACACACACACACACACACACACACACACACACACACACAACTTCAGAAGTTGCAGACATAGGCATAGGTCTTCCTGTTTCTTCCCTGACTCAGGAAACAAAGGCTTTACTGTAGGTGGTCCTGAGCAATCTTCCTTTGCCTTCAGAGTAGGGGGCTGTCGCATCCAGTGATAGGTTTCTAGGGCCTGGGGTCATCCCCCTGCTAGGGATTCCTGAGCCTTTGCCCAGGCACAGCCTTGGGAGTTGGAAGGGAGAGAGGTGTTGGGGGTGAGGGTTGGGTGGAAAGGTACACAGAGACCCAAACGAAGCTGGCCTTCTTTTATTCCACACTTACTAAGTGTCTACTATATTTCAGGGAAAGTGAGATAGAATTGCTGCCACAAAGAGTGTACGGTCTGATAAATGGACAAGTTAATCAACAATCACCACAATCGTGATGCAATATATTTGGTAGAGAAGCTTTAGGAAGCCACAGGAGGATAAAAGAGGAACCCACACTGGGAGGGAGGTCAGGAAAGGCTTCCTGTAGGATGTGACGCATAAGCTACATTTTAAAGTGAATGTAGGCGTTTACAAAAAAAAAAAAGGGAGGTAGTGAAAGCATTCTGGGGAAGGGAGAAGCATGAGCAAAGGCCTGAAAGCTTGGCACAGGCTGGCCCTGCAAAGTAGCTAAGGTAGGCAAAAGCCAGGGCGGGGGAGTAGGGGCAGCCTAAGTAGCAGGCACTGCCCAGTCCTGGTGGGTCTCCTGAGGCAGGCAAAGTTCAAGGACTTATCCTGGAGACAACAGAGCTTCACCCAAGCACTGAATCAGGGGGATGATGACGCTGGATGGGGCGGCAAGTGTGGGGGCAGGGAGACCTGCTGGGAAGCTCGTACTTGCTTGTGCTTTACAGTGTGCAAATGGCACGTCCTTGCTGTGTGAATCACACAGCCTCATGGAGGGTCGCTCACTGGGTGCAGACTGCCCTCGGAGGCCTGAGCTTAGCAGGGCTCTGAAGGCAGGTGCACATGGCAAAGCACCTGCCACCTGTCACGGCATTCAGCGCCACGCTGGCCTCAGGGCCTTGCCTTCCATCTCTTTCTCACCCCTACTCCCACCTGCTTCAGTTTATGCCAACAAATACCCACCAAGTGCACCCTGGGCCCGCAGGAGCGCGGCCTGGGTGGTTGCTGCGGGCTTCCAGGCCTCTTGCTCTGGCTCATCCCTTCCCATCACCCTCCTGCTCCTTAGGCCAAAATTTCACAGTCAGGGAGATGGGCACTCTTTGGGGAGCTATGTGTGTGTGCTATGTGAGTCTGCGCTATGCCATGCACGTGTGTGAGTGCCCCTAGTAGGTATGCCTTCCTATGGGTGAGCGATAGTTGTGGCATGCCACAGAGGGACCAGGTGTGCGTGTGTGTGTGGAGGGCTGGTGTGTGTGATCCCAAATGGCCGGTGGACAGCACCCACCGTGATGGAGGCAGCAGGGAGGCCTGCAGCCTGGGCAGCCTCTGCGTCACAAAGGGAGACACGGCTGCATTGCAGGCCCACCCCTGCCCCGCACTGGTCTGGTGTCTGGGGGCCAGGTTTAAGGCCATCTCCTTTGGGTGGCAGGAAGCACCAAAAAGATCTGTGTCACTTCCTCCCAGGCGATCGTCTATGGACAAGGCAGCAGCAAAGGCCCAAGACAGGATGTGGACTTGTGGCTGTGGCAGCTGGCAAGTGGGGTCCGCAGGAGAGGGTGGCACAACCTCCAGCCCTTGGGGACTGGGCTGCTCCGGGGCCTGGTGCTCCCACACTCCAGACCGGCTCCCAGGGCCTCCTGCCAAGGCTGACTCAGGACTCGCGGACAGGCACTGAGGCTTGATAGTCCCCCTTCAATTCTCCTGCTCTTCTCCTCCAGGAGGGCTCCTCCACAGTTACCGTGGCAGGACGGCGCCTGAGCCTGACCCCTGATGAAAGCCTCCTGGTGCCCGCCGGGACCGAGTGAGTCCACGAGGAGGACTTGCCCTGGGCTGTGGGACTGCTCTGCTCTCCCTGGGATCCTTAGGGCCCGGCCTTGCCTGACCCCTGCCCACCTGTGTCTCTGCAGGTATGCCTGGGAGCGAGGTCAAGGCTCTGTGGCCCTGGCTGTGACCCAGGACCCTGCCCGCAAGAAGCCCCTGGGGTAATTGTCTCAAAGCAGCCACAGTGCCACCCCTGCAGAACGACTACTTTCCCAGCCCCTGATGCTTCTAGGTGCACTGCTGCTAAGTGACTCAGAGCCCCTGCCGGGCCCTGGACGTCCTCGTTGTCATCCATTCTCCTCCTGTCCCCTGGCGCCAGGCTCCTGTGGGGCCAGTTGCTCCCTCGATGTCCCCGCAGACTCAGTCCAGCACTTGTCTGCCACCAAGAAGGCCCTCAATAAAGGCTTCCTGCTGGACGGGCACTTGTGGTTCTGTGAGGACAGAGGCCATGGTCGACAGCTGACCCCATTATCTGGGTGTGGGGAGGGTCCGCTGGGGGTGTCCCTGTTTGTCAAGGGGCCGTCGTCACTGGGCATGTGGCCCGACGCACACAGGCATTATCATCCTGGGGGCACAGCTGGCATCGTCTCTCTGCTTCTTTCCCATGCATTCTTTTTACATAATTTTAAAAAATAGCATCTGTTCGATGTTTTCCCCCAACAGCTGGGGTGATTTCCGCTAATAGGATCAGTGGAAAACACAGAAATACCTAAAACCCCCGAAGCTCCCACTCAGTTCAGCAGTGTTAACACACGAAGGCCATGAGGGGCCCTGAGAGGGCTCAAAGCTGTGTGAGGAGGCTGGCCATGGGGAGGGGTGTCTGGCCGCCACCCCCCCATGCTCACCCTGCTGGGTGAGGCACCCCATCCTCACACTCAGAGGGCTCCTGGGCAAGGTCTGGGACCCGAGTGCCGGGAGCCCCTGAAGCAGCAGTGGGTGGAAATGAGACACGAAACCTGTAGTGGGGGATCTGCACTCAGGATCCTGGGACTTCACTGAGCAGGTGATGAGGGGCAAGCAGGGGCAGCTGAAGCTGGATGTAGACAGAACAGGTTCCTGGTTAGAGTCAACATTTCCTCTGAAAAGCTTGGGTTCTGAACGCTGCCTTCTCCACCGTGGCCCAGCAGCTCACTGCTTTGACACATTCCACTGAAGAGCAGAGGGGAGCCTGACTTTGCAGAAGAGGCTTCTGGCCCTGAAGGATGTCTACTTCACACACCTCTCTCCTGCTAAGGGGTTTCCTCTCCTGAACGCAAGGAAAAAATACCTTCAGCCTCCCCCAAACTTGCAAACAGTCCAAGGCAGTGAGGCCTGGTGTGTGCTGGGGCTGCAGCCATGTGTGGCTCTGTGCGGAAGCTGAGACAACATGGCAGTGTCCCAGGGAGGCCTTCAGCAGGGTTCAGGTGGCCACGAGAAGAAGGAGTTTGTCCCTAGTGCCTAACCCAAGACAGAAAATAATAACAATTAGGTCTTCTAATTCTCTGAAACACTAGTTCTGTGCCAGGGAATTCCCTAGAAGTTTTTACATACATTATCTCATTTAATCCTCACAACTCATCAGAAAGGGGGTAGCTCCCCACTTTAAAGATGGGGCTCAGAGAGGTTTGTAAAGCAGGCAGCTCTGTGTGCAACCGAGGCCTGTCTGCATTCAAGGCTCAGGCTAGGGGTCTCACCACCCTGCACCCTGTAGTTGCAGCCTGTCTGCCCTCAGCTTTGGCCAGACAGGGGCCCAGGGCAGGGGCATCTGAGGGAAAGGAGTCAGTGGAACACTGTGCCTGAAACCCAGAGAGCGCTGGCAGCACGTGGCACACCAGTTAGTTGGCAAGGGTGGGTGTCGAGTCCTGGAGCCATAGCCTTCCTTTGAGCTGCCCCAGGTCATCGGGAACCGCAGGCCCTCCTCTTTGCCCTCAGGCTGGGCCATAAGGCTGCATGAGAACACCACGCATCAGGAGAACAGGACTTGTATGTGGTCCGAAGCTAGCCCCAGCCTCCCACTCCTCTCTCTTCAGTGAATGCTGGGTGGAGGAGTGCGGTAGTGGACACGGAAATTGCAGGATTCTCAACATTGTTCCATTCCAGGGAGAAGTCCCCAGGTCCCCAGATCATGGCAGTAGAAATCAGCAAGGGAGCCCTCTCTCTGTGGGATGTATTTCATCATGTACATAGACTTGAGACCATCACAGACTTTGGAACCATCAGGAGTCTGGGCGTAACTACAGCAGCCAGCAGAGCACAAACAGGCTGACCCCATAGGCCATGTGCACAGTCGGGCATAGACTCGACTACCCACCTCATTCTGCCAGAACACAGTCCTGCTGGACCCCCAGTCCCTCCTGCCGCAGCAGGTGGGGGCAGGGCGGCGGCTGGCCGTCCTGCACACAGGATGGAGGGCTGGGGTTGGCCAGGGTGGCAGGGTGAGGCTGAGAGCTGTGGGTTGCCAGAACCAGCTTCCTTCTTCAGCAAGCTGTCTGACCACTCAGAGCTGTGTACACTCTCCCCCAGCTCACCCCAGGAGGGCCCTCCTCCTGCTTCAGGGTCCCGCTGGGCCTCCACCTCACCCCTGCTGTGCCCTGCTTCCTCCTCTTTCCTCAGGGAACACAGATGGTCCCTCCAGTGTGGGATCAGAGGCCTGGGGGAGGGGTCATCGCCCAGTGTGGGTAGGGGAGGCAGGGAGGGAGGGCAGGCTGCAGGGTTCCCCTTTGCTAGCAAACAGGAACACTGGCTATTTCTTAGTGGCTTCCAGGACGCTGAGTCACTTCGGCAGCCAGCAGACAGACAGCACTCACCCCCGAGCTCTCGCACAGCGGGAGAAAGACTGCAAACTTCTCCGGGTCCACGGCCCATGCAGCACATGGAATTTCATAATCAGAGCGCTCCCTCTGCCCTTCCTGCCCTTCCTTCTCCCTCCCCCTCCACTCTCCCTTCCGCCCTCCGTCCCACTCCCTTCTTCGCTCCTTCCACCCTCACCATTACACTGGGGTCATCAGCCCGCTGCAACCCAGTCTCTTCCCATTGGGTGTCTGAGTTCCTGGCGCCAGTCCTGGGTGTGGAGTTCATCCTGGGCCTGGTGGGAAACGGCTTGGCCTTCTTCATCTTCTGCGTCCGCACGCGGCCCTGGTCGTCCAACGTGGTGTTCCTGGTCAGCCTGGTCTTCGCTGACTTTCTCCTGATCGTCAATCTGCCCCTCCGCGTGGACTACTACCGCCGCCACGAGGACTGGCGCTTCGGGGAAGTCGCCTGCAGGATCAACCTCTTCATGCTGTCCACCAACCGCACGGCCAGCGTGGTCTTCCTCACGGCCATCGCACTCAACCGTTACCTTAAGGTGGTGCGGCCCCACCACGCACTGAGCCGGGCCTCGGTGCGGGCAGCCGCCTGGGTGGCCGGGGGTCTCTGGGGGAGCATCCTGCTCCTCAATGGGCACTTGTTCGTGATCACCCTTCACAGACAGTCCTGCCTCAGTTACCAGCTGGGCACGAACTCCTCGGCCTCGGCCTCGACTCGCTGGCACCATGCACTGTACTTGCTGGAGTTCTTCCTGCCGCTGGCGCTCATCCTTTTCGCCGTCGTGAGCATCCGGCAGACCATCCGGCGCCGTGGACTAGGCGGGCAGGCAGGCCCCCGGAGGTCCAAGCGCATGCTGGCCGCGGTAGTGGCCGTCTACACAATCTGCTACTTGCCCAGCATCGTCTTTGGCATAGCATCCATTGTGGCCTACCGCCTGGATGCCTGCACCGCCCTGAACATCTGCTCACAGCTCTTCCACAGCTCCCTGGCCTTCACCTACCTCAACAGTGTCCTGGACCCCGTACTCTACTGCTTCTCCAGCCCTAACTTCCTCCGCCACTGCCGCACCCTGCTGGGCCTCAGCCAGGTCTCACAGGACCCAGACAGCGATGAGAACTCCTGCCAGCCCCCCAGCCGCCTCCAGGAGGCCTCCAGGATGGCAGAGACCGTAGGGAAGCTGCAGGCAGAGGGCTCACCGGAGGTTTCCCTGAAGTAAGGGAGTCCCCTCCTGGGTCTGCAGGGCACTCTGGCATGGAGGGAAGGGTCACTCCTGGGCTGTGGTCAGCACAGGGTGCCTCAGCCAACTGCATAGGAGCCAGGTGGGTGGCAGGGAGAGACAGAGTGTTGGCCTCATGGAGGTGTGTCCCTGGTGTCACCACCAGAGTGCAGGAAAGTCTGATGGAGATAGGCAGGGGCTGTGGGGGCTGCAGCTCAGCTGCCCAGCCCCGCCCCAGTGGCTCCTTACTGTGAGAGCAGAAGTCTTGCTTCAGAAATTGGACAGCTGCATGTTCTGGGATCTCCAGCTCTACCTTTCAATATTAATAAACTTTCTTTGAAAATGCAAGCCTATCTTGGCTGTCCTTTCTTTTTAAATTATATTTTATTGATTATACTATTAGAATTGTCCCAATTTTCCCCCCTCCACCAGCACCCCCACTCCCTCAGGCCATCCCCACACCATTGTTCATGTCCATGGGTCATGCATATAAATTCTTTGGCTACTCCATTTCCTACACTGTACTTTACATCCCCATGGCTATTCTGTAACTACCTATTTGTACTTCTTAATCCCCTCACCTCTTCACCCTTTCCCGTAGAACCCCCTCCCACCTGGCAACCATAAGAACATTCTCTGTATCCATGATTCTGTCTCTGTTCTTCTTTTATTAGTTTGTTTTTTAGATTCAATTGTTGATACATATTTATTGCCATTTTATTTTTCATAGTTTTGATCTTTTTCTTCAAAAAATCCCTATAACATCTCATATAATAATGGTTTGGTGATGATGAACTATTTTAGCTTTTTCTTGTCTGGGAAGCTCTTTATCTGCCCTTCGATTCTAAATGATAGCTTTGCTGGGTAGAGCAATCTTGGCCATAGGGCCCTGCTTTTCACAACTTTAAATATTTCTTGCCGATCCCTTCCAGCCTGCAAAGTTTCTTTTGAGAAAGCAGCTGACAGCTTTAGGGGAACTCCCCTGTAGGTAACCACTTTTCTCTTGCTGTTTTTAAGGTTCTCTCTTTATCTTTAACCTTGGCATTTTAATTATGATGTATCTTCTGTGGTCCTCTTTACAGCTGTCCTGTTTGGGATCCTCTGTGCTTCCTGGACTTGTGTGTCCATTGCCTTCACCAAATTAGGGACATTTTCTTAATTATTTCTTTATTTCTTATTGTTTTCATCAGTTGTTTTTTGCTTCCTTATGTTCCAAATCATTGATTTGATTCTCGGCTTCATCTACTCTCCTGTTGTTTCCCTGCCAATTGTTCTTGATTTCAGTTAATGCATCCTTCATTTTTGACTGTATCTTTTTTATGCTGTTAAGGTCCTCACTAGGTTCCTTGAGCATCCAGTGTTTTGAGCTCTGCATCTGATAGATTGCTTATCTCCATTTTGTTTAGTTCTTTTCCTGGAGTTTTAATTTGTTCTTTGATTTGAGCTTTGTTTCTTTGTCTCATTTTGGCAGCCTACCTGCGTTTGTTTCTATGAATTGGGGAGAGCTGCTTTGACTCCGTGTCTTGGCAGTGTGGCCTAATATAGTAGTTGTCCTGTAGGGTCCGGTGGCACAGCCTCCCCTATCACCCGAGCTGGGTACTCGAGGTATGCCCTTCATGTGGGCTGAGTACACCCTTCTCTTGTAGTTGAGCCATGATTGCTGTTGTCAGGTCAATGGGAGGGATTTACCCAGGCCAGTCAGCTGCTGTGGCCATGTCAGGTTAGTGGCTATGACCACTGACCACCAACTTCTGCCCCCCATGGAGGATCAGTTGAGCAGGGGCAGGATGGAGGTGGTCTGATGTGGTCTATAGATGTCCACTGTGTGCACAGGCTCTGGGGTTTCCTGGGTAGTGCAGGCCAGGGTCAGTCCCCAACTGTGTTCTGCCTGGGGCACCCTGCATGAACTCTAAAGCAGTCTGAGATGGCTGCTACTTGTGCTGGGCTTGGAGAGTCCCAGGTGAAGCTAAGCTGTGAATCTAGACTGACTCCTGCTAGTGCTGGGCCTGGGGCCACTTAGCAAGAGGTACTGGGGTTGATAGGATTTAAGAAATTGTGAAGCATGAGCCAAGACCAGCCATTCATATGGAAAAGTCTCTTGTTAGTTTGGGTGGGCCTGTAAATTGGGTGAGATGGAATCTCAGGGTATCTCCAGGGAGGGGCAAATAGTGTTAGCAAGGATGATGGAGTCTCAGATATGGCACCAGCCTGTTGGCTCTATGGCTCTGTGGCTTCAGAAAAAGGACAATGGCCTATGCATGCCTTTCTGTCTGGGAGAAAACTGTCCTCCAGCTCCCACCTTGATGCCGGACACTTCAGTTCTTCCCTATATGATTGTGGTGCCTTCCAAGTGGTGACCCTCGTGCTAGAGCTCAGAGGGAATGAGTCTAAGTCCAGGTGTAGATTCTTTAAGAAGAGCAGCTTGGAACTCCAGAAGTTTCTTCCACTGACTCAATCCCCACTGGTGCTGTCACTCAGAAGTTATGGGGACTTATCTTCCTGGCACTGAAACCCTGGGCTGGGGGATGTGGTATGGGGCTGGGACTTATCGCTCCTGAGATATCCCTCCCAAATTTTTGTCCACCATACATGGATGTGGGACCAGCCCATTCAACATTTCTGTTACTCCTACCAGTCTGAATGGATGTGGTTTAATTCTGTAGTTGTTAGACTCCCATTCAACTTGATTTCTGACAGTTCTGAGTGATGGATGGGTATAGTTCAGTTGTAATTTTGATGTGGATGTGAGAGGAGGTGAGCTGTGTTTACTTATGCCACCATCTTGACCAGAAGTCCTCCTGTCCTGGCTGTTCTAAACAAATCTGAATAAGTATGTCTTTGGGTTCATTCAGTTCTGACAACGGTAGGGTTCAAAGTGAGTGTCCTAAGATGAAGGGAAACTCTGTGGACAGAGTGGGAAGCTCTCCAGGGCACGATCCTTCCACACTACTGGAGCCCTGGACTGTCCTGAGTGTCCTTGGGCTCATGTGAGACACTGCCCCACTGGATCCTTCGGAGTTCTCTGCTCCTCCCTGGCCTTCAGCTTCTGTTCTGCAATCCTCAAGATCCTTCCCAAAGCACAAGGACTGGGCCCTACTCTGCTCTCCCCTAAGACAATGTGGAGGTCACCACCTCCACCACCTCCAGCCAGTCCAGGCTCTTGGCTCAGCTCCAGCTCCCCTCCCTCCCCTGCAAGGATTTCCTCAGCCCAAGTGCACTACCCTGGCTCTAGAACCTGTGGTGGCAGCCACAACACCAGGACACAACTGGTGTGAGAGCCAGGGCCTCAAGGTCACCAGAGCTGGCTCATAGCTCTCCTCCAAGACCATCTTGCCCGCCTCTGCCCCTTTCTGTTCTGTTCAATATGCCTGTGGTTAGTATCTGAGACCATTTGGGCTAACTCATCTGTTGGCCTGGATCCCCCAAGCACAGGTGTGTACCTGGCATGAATCAGGCATTTTTTCTTGTGGGGGTGGGGTGCTGGAAGATAGTGGTTGTCTCTACTGTCCAAAGGGGAAGTCACAGGGCAGGGGCATAGCCTTCAAGGCCCGCAGAGGACTACTCAGAGGTCACTAAAGCCCCAAACATGTACCTCCCGAACCCTGTGTGTCCCCAGCCCTGGCCACCGCAGGAGAATGAACACTCCCCCACATCAGATGTGCACCTCCCTGCTGGGGAGACAGAAAGGGCCGGAACTGGTTGTCCATTCACCTTGAACACAGGCATCTAGGCCTTGGCTACAGGCTGTGATGACAGGGACCAAATGCTCCCTCTCCAGTTCCCTCCACTAAGTCCAACCCTGTTAAATCACAGACTGGGATGCTTTCCCATGTCTCGGGAATGGAGCCCAAAGCACCAGAGAGCCCCCATGCCCCAGGAGGGAGACATCCAGGAACAGTGTGGATGTTGGGGTGGGAGATGGCCAGAACATTCCAGAAGGAGGGAGGTGGCCTGGGAGACGATGGACTGGACTGACATTAGAACCCATATCCTTGGCATATCTCTAGTACTCTTCCCTTTTCTGAAAGCTCACCGAGTGCTCTTAGAAACCCACAGATAGAAGAACCCAAATCAAGTGAGAGAAAGAGGTATGCCTCCGGGCCATTCCAGGGTGGCTCCTCATGTCTCTCTGTCCCCAGGGCTCCCTGCTCCATTTGTCTTGTGGCTTACTTTTCACCCTGGTACAGCCACTCCCAGGGACTCCCTACCTCTCCACCTTCTGCCACCATAGGGAGAAGCAGGCCAAGCCCGGAGCAGCCCAACTTCAGGCTGAGATTTATCATTTCTGAGTCAGACACTTTTATGAGAGGCCCAAGCACTCCTGGAGGCTGGGGACTGAACACTCTCTCAAGGAGTGCCCACCCCCCAGGCCAGGGCACTGAGTGAGGAAGACAGTAACTGGGAAGGGGGGAGTGAGAAGGGACAGGGGAGGAGGAGGAGGAAGAGGAAGAAAAAGAGGAGAAGAAAGCAATCTGTGCCAAAGTGCAGGATTTTCTACAAATTGGAGGGCGATGCCCGTGGCGGTGTATGGTAAGGTAAAGGCAGGCTGAATAAAGACCCATGTCCTGTATTTGGGTTCCCAGTAGCATTCTGACCCTTGGGGCAGGCTGCTTTATTCACTGTGACTACTGAGTGCGCCTTCTTCTCTTTCTCTTAATGTAACCTGCTGTCAACCTGAGGGACAGCAACTGGCACCCACAACTCTACGCCAGGGACTCCTGGGCAGGGAGACAGCAGGCAGAGCTGGGCTGATGGGCCCGTAGCCAATAATCACCCAGCATTTACTGGGTACCCACCAGTGGCCAGACACTAAGCTATAAAAGCAAATGATACAACTCTGACCTTGAGCCTCTCCAGGCCAAGATGAAAGAGACAGACCTGCAGATGGATCAAATTCGACCCCAGCCAGGGCAATGCAGGGTATCTGAGGTAGCAACGCATCTCTGAGAGCACAGAGGACCGAAGA
The DNA here is from genome assembly GCA_004024845.1 of Tonatia bakeri. Classification (NCBI taxonomy): domain Eukaryota; kingdom Metazoa; phylum Chordata; class Mammalia; order Chiroptera; family Phyllostomidae; genus Tonatia; species Tonatia bakeri. The sequence goes on from PVIA01002780.1 coordinate 185,276, forward strand.
GCTAGCTCTGCCCAGGTGTCAGCGAGGTAATAATGTATGTGAGCTGAACCCTGGAGGGTGAGCAAAGTAGTGAAGGGAACGGCATCCCTGACATGGGCAAGAGCAGGAACAAGGGCACCGAGCCGTGAAAAGACTCGGTGTGCAGGGAGAGGTGAAGAGACCACTGAGGCAAGAGAGGAGCAGGCCTAGGCACAGGGTAAGGAGACAGAGAGGACAGGCGGACTGGGCCTGCAACTCAGGAGCCTGAGCTGGTCCCAGAGACAATCAATATGGCAGGAAGGAGCGTATGTGTGAGGTTTTTAAGAAGTCGAAGATGGCTCTGGCCAGGCAGCTCAGTTGGTTGGAGCATTGCCCCCATGTGCCAAGGTTGCAGGGTTGATCCCCGGCAGGGCACATATACAAATCAACCAGTGAATGCATGAATTGACCGGAGCCACAAATTGATGTGTTTCTCTCTCAAATCAGTAAAGTTAAATTTCTCTTAAAAAGTCAAAGATAAGCAGTTTTGCACTGAGGTGGTATGGGAGTCGACTTAAGTAGGAAACAATCTGTATTCCAAGCAAGGACCCGAATAAAGGCAGTGGGGAGAGTGGGAAGAAGCTGACACAGAGCACGGGCTAAGTGACGGGGAGAGGTGACCGTGGGTGGTGGGCAGAGGGGGACACACTGAGGACACGGGTAGTACAGCAGGCCAGGAGGAACAGATGACGAGTTCAGACAAGTTGGAGGGGCTCGCAGGGCCCCCAGGTAAGCCTGTTCAGCAGCACTCTTGGGGCTGCTGGGACAATTTCAGAGTCTTCCTCTTACTATCGATAATCTGGAGTACAGTTTATGGGAATGGATGGGGTCGCCTGGGCAAAGAGTGAAGACGACTAAGAATTATGCTTCAAAACAAATTCCCACCAGTAAGAGGCTCACAAAGGAAGACCCAGTGGATGCCCAGAAGAAACCTTTAGTAGGAAGAAAACCAGGAATGTAAATAGCGGGAAGAGCATAAAAAGAAGTCAAGGTAATCTCTTTGCCCAAGTGTGGAGACTGCCCATTAAAAAGAACAGACTAGAGACACTTTTTATGAGCGTAAAAGTCAAACATAAAATACCCAGACAGGCTGCAAAGTGCCTCGTACGAGAATATGACATTTAAAAGACTCCTAATTGCATGCTGAGGAAAGCTGATCTGAAAACCATGGCGTGTGTCTGACGCTGTCTGGTCAAGCACCTCCGACTGACACCCTGGATTGACAACGCATCGTCGGGTACCACCGACAAGCTTCGCAAGAAGCGATGGACTGTCGTTTGCATAAAGTTTAATAATATGCAAAACACATTCTACCTACAGATAGAATCCCACGCATTGGGATGACAAACACCAAATTAAAGAGAGTGCTTGCTTCTGAAATGGAGGGACCTGGGAAGGGGGTCCACAGGTGATTACCACTATCTCTGAAATTAATCTTTGTAAAAAAAATCTGAAAAAATAGTGATGAGCAGTATCCGAATGTTACTTAGAGTTTCTCTGGGGAGAATTAAGGGGCCAGTGTCATAAACAAAGAAAGTAATATGATGACAACAGCTTCAGATGCTCAAGAAAACTCAAGTGCAATGACTAAAAATAACATTGGATTTGGCCATCAGGAGGTCACCGGTGCCTTTACCCACAATTGCATGAGCGGTTGGGAGTAGGGGAGGAATGGGAGCCACAAAGTACTCTGTAGGTTGAAAAATTAACGAGATTTGAAGCAATGGAGACAACGCTTCCCTCTTCCAACAAATGTGCCAGCAGAGGGAAATAAGGCAATGGCATCAGGTGACGCTAAACAGAGGACAGACCCCGGGAGGGTGGGTGGGGGGGGCTGACTTCTCTGCTGTTTTGTTAACGGGATGGAGAAGTTTAAATGCAGTGGTGGGAGAAGGGAGACAAGGTGAAAATGAGGGGCAAGGGGAAAAAATGATGACAGAACAACAGTAAATACTCTGTCCCAGGCCCTGCACTAAGCCACTTTACAATTTATTTAGCCCTGTGAGGTAGACACTATCATCCCATCTTACAGATGAAAAAACCAAGGCTCGGAGAGGTGGGGTAACTTGCACGAGGTGACACAGCCAGTAAGTGGCAGTCTGGTCCGAGTCGGGACATTCTTCTGCAAGGCCCTAGAGGGGATCAGGGAGGAATCAATTCTGCACGTGGGTGCCAGGAGGACCCTCTGCAGGCCAAGGAGCACCTCCTTGGGTTGCTGGAAAGGTGCTATTACATGCAGTCAGCCTTGGGAGCAAGGGGAAGGCAGGTGGAGGGATGCTTAGGAGGCTGGGCTCCCAGCGGGTGAGGGCTTAGGGGTGACAAAGGATTGGAATGGCTGGCTCTGAGCACAAGAAAACAGGTGCCTGAAGAACATGTAAAAGGGCCACTAAGCAGGCAGTCCAAGTACCTGGTTGAGTCAGGCACCCACAGCGCTGGGGTAGCAACAGTCCCTGCAGGAGGTTTGGGTTCCTCCAGCGACCCCCTGCAGTTCGGGAGCAAGATCAGAACAAATGGAAAGTAAGGCTGATCCAGAGCAAACCTCCCGAGCAAGTCTGATCCAAAACCCCCAGTCTCGGCAAGGGAACGTAACATTGATACACCTCGGGAGACAGGGCACAGGGCACTCCGAGATCTACAGATCGGCCTCCAGAAAGAAGGAAATCTGAGTCAGGATAACAAGTCTTAATAGAAAGACACCAAGAACCACAGGGCACCTTAGGGATTTCGTGGAGGTGGGGCTTCTGTGTTCTACCTCTGCTTCCACAAATCCTTCCCTGACCACCGGGCTGGCCCTACTGAGCCTTCCATCCTGGACTCAGCCAGGTACCCACACAGCCTCAGGTACAACCTTTTCTGTTCCTTAGTAACCTCATGTAGGTATGTCTTGCTTCTCCAGTGAAACTCTTGGAAGGAACTTGGACTGACTCTCTCTCTCTCAATCTCTCACAAATGCCAGCAAACGAGAGTCACAAACAAACGGGCTGGAGGAGGCCCAAGTGAGCCTGCAATGGTCCCAGCACAGCGACCGAGGCAGAGTCTACACTGCAGTCAGACAGGTCGGAACCAACAAAATACACAATGGAGCATGACGTCTACCAGGCGGGCTTTGGCACCTAGGGCCTGGGAAAAAAAGGGGGACTGTCAGGCATTTGGAGTGGGCTCCCTTTACCTTTTGAGTCAATGCAGACATTATTTCTGACTTTCAGGCCAGAGGAGGACGGTGTGAGAAGGGGTGCTGGGCCTCCGTCTGTGGGGCGTCCCGCCCCGTCTGCGCAGGAGCCTTCCTCTGGTACAGGCACACCCACCTCAGCTCACCGCCCGGGGGGCCGGCAGTCCTCCACCACTGGCACTGGGCGGAGCAGGGCAGGGTGGCTGATGGGCAACAGCTGCCTGCTGCTCCTCACACCTCCAGGCTTGGGGGACACAGGGGCACAGGCCACCTGTTGCAGTGACCTGGCCTCACAAACCTCCACTTGGCTTATGAGACAGCGGAAGAAAATGCAAGTCCTGGGGGAAGCTATGTGGGGGGATGCAGCACCTGGGACCAGGGTGCCTGACTCCGAGGGCTGCGGGGGAGGGGAGAGTGCACCCAGCCTGACAGCCGAGCCCCTGTCCTGGCAAAGGACAGCATGAAACGAGGCATAACTTCCAGAAATTTATTGGAAACACAACACAAATTGATTAGTAGATGGCATGTACCTACAGACAGACGGTCACACTGTAATATTCTATGACTGAATTATCCTGGGAATACACTCACAACCACTGAGGCATGGACTGGGTCCATGTTCTCCGGCAGGGATAAGCGGAGACTGGGGGAGAGCTATGGGAGGCTGCAGATAACTGGGGCACAGCTTTCCTGAGGGGCATGGTGAGCTAGGGCTGTTAAATGGGTGAATTCCCCCAAAGGAAAACAGGGACGGCTGTCAGGAGTAAAGATTTCCTCCCTCCCTCCCCAAAGCACTTTTCTCTCCAGGTAGAGAGAAAAAGAACCTACGAACACCCAGGGGGCAGCTCCTCTGTCTCCCCTCCCTGGGAGCTTAGGACAGCATGGGCATGAACACCAGGCTGGGACGTGACACACATCAGACCAAGGCCACATGTGTCCTCGCCTGCTTACCCCCCACCTGCTCTTCACCCTCCCCTGCTCTGCTGAGTGGTGGTGAGCTGACTGCTGCGGGTTATCTGTCCCAGGCCCCTAGGTCAGCAGGCTCCCAGCTGGGTGTAGCTAAAAAGGGCACCTGCAAACATCTGGAAGGCACAAGCCAGGGAGAAGCCAGGCCATTTCTCCCTGACTCTGCCTAGGCCCATGACTCGTGGCCGCAGCTCACGTCAGACAGGCCCTCCGTGTCCCTGCGCCCCAGGCTATAGTGACACGGCCTCACCCGTGTCCTACCAGCCTTCCGACTCATTTCTGGGTGGCTCCTTGCTCCCGTTTGGCCTCAGCTTTCCCTGTGTCTGTGCTAAACAATGACCTGGATTAAAAACCCCGTTTTAAGTACTTAGAGTGGCTTCTGTGTTCCTGGTGGGACACTGCTACAGGACCTGGGCTGTGGGCAAGGTGGACTTGTGAGAGGCCTGCTGAGAAACCCGCCTGTGTTGTCCTCTCTGGCGCCCCTCTAGGGAATTGGGGGCTGGGGGGACAATGGAGGAGAGGAAGGATGACTTGCAGAGCCCGTGGGATGTCACCCAAGGGAGCAGAAATCAGGTTCAGCACGGCACCCATGCACAGGTCTGCTATGGGTCCTGCAGACACTCTGTATGTCCACACCACAAGCTCACTGCACTACAGGGACATGCCACCAACACACTAGTGGTGATACCGTGGCCCCAGAAAGTAGGTGGCTAGGAAACCCTCTCAGTACCAAGTGCCAGCACAGCGGAGGCAAATGCTAGTGGCTGCCTGGCGCCCACCCCTCTCAGTTCCTGGAGGGCTCACTCAGAAGGCCGAGGGGCTTCCCAGAGGTGAAGTGAGAGTGTCTTAGTCAGCATCCTCTTCGTAGGAGGGTGGGGCTGCAGAGCCAGCAGCTCCTGCTACCAGGCGGAGGAAGAGCTTCCTTGGTACACTTGCCTCAGAACAAGCTGCATATGGCCCAAAGCTAAATGTGACTTGGAGCTGGGGTGGGCTTCCCTGCTCCTCCTCCTGACCTGGCCCCGCCCCTGCCTCCAGATCTCCCGGGCCTGCTAAGGAGGGCCTCTCCCAACAGGCAGAGGGAATGAAGCTGGCGGCAGAGTCATGGGCAGCTAACTGTTTCTCGAACAACAGTCACATTTCACATGGGTTAGGAGAGGAAAGTGAAAGGGCAAGGGACAGTCCACCATCCATATGTGACAACCAATCCAGGGCAAGGGCGCAGAGAACTCCCTTTCCAGAAGAACACACCATGTGGCATGTCATGAGGAGAGCTAGCTGCCCCCTCCGCCTGGCTCTTTTCCGAAGAGGCTTCTCTTAGAAAACCCTGAGGGCAATGCCTGCCACCTCCACAGAGCTCACTGAGTGCCTCTGACACAGGCCTGCCCTCGGGGTCCCAAGCCAAGACCCAGAATAGCTCCAAGAGTTGGCAGGGGTAAGAATGTCCCCAGGTCACCCCCGCAAAAGCCTGAGATAAGAACCAACTCCTCAGAAGAGGAGCCGCCACGACTGCAAAGCCAGAAGAGGAAAAGGCAGCGCAGGCCCCAAGCATCACCTTTAGCGTGCGCATGTCATGTGCTCTCAGCTGAGCTGAACCCAGCTCTGGGAATCCCGACGCTGAGAGTGCCGTCATCATTTCAGTGATACCCCATTCTCCTGGGGACTGGGGGGAGAGGGGTCAATACTCCATGGTAGCCGCTCTATCCTGCACCCACCTGGCTATCTGGGGCACCTACTATCAGCCATTCAGCGACCTCCTAGATGCAGACCTCAGGGGCAGCTGGGAGGCCACTCTCCAGTTGTCTGTCATGGCGCTGTGACTTGGTGCCCTGCAGCCTGTCCCTGCAAACGGAGGGCTGGGGAATAGCCAGACTCACATCTGCTCGGGGAGCCAATAGGGCACTCAGTGCCCGTCCCGCAGCTGCATGCAGAGAGCCGCAGAGCAGCAGCCTGTGACACCATGAAGGGCTGGAGCTGAGAGCAGACAGGAAGAGCCCACGCCGAAAGAAACCGGGGTGCAGGCAGGTGTCCCGGAGCTCGGGCACATGTGCTCACAGGAACGTCTGGGCTGGGCATGGGGGCTCATGGTGGCCCATTCCCAGACTCACCTGCAAACACGGCTCTCCCACTTCACCTTCCTTGGCCACACAGATTCCATCTGCTTAAAATGAACCTGGTGGTCTGTCACTTGCTGCAGGACCCACCTGGCCGGTCTGGCTGTAAGGGAACAGGACAGCACCCAGGTGGCTTGTCACAGTGATACGCATGGCCGGCCCAGTTCAAACACCTGCTCTGGAGAGAGCTGTCTGGGACCAGGCAGAACCGAGCAGACACCAACTCTCTTCAATGGCAAAATACAGACACTAGGAAGAGCTCACAGGCTTAGCAAAGATGGCTTTCTTATCTTTTTCAGAACCTCAGGTAATTCTGGGCCTGGGAGGGGTAGGGAAGGTGGGCTGAATATACAACGCAGGGAGTAAAGAGGGAAATTTCCCATTTAAAAAAAATAACTATGAAGCCTAATGAGAAAAAGTCAGTGACAGTAACAGCCAGGAGAGGGGAAATACTGTGAACGGCATAAACTCTGGCACATGTGTTAAGAAAAACCCATTGAGAAAGAGGCCACGCCCCTCCTGTACACAGTCACACAGCTTACGACAGAGCTGAGCTGGCGCATGCAGGGCAGCGGGGGCTCTGAGCTCTCAGCCGCCCCGCTGCCCCAGGAGCCGCTGTGCCCGGGGTGCAGGTGCAGAGAAGGGCGGAGACACAGTGGCTCCCTCCTCCCCTTAATTCGCAGGCAGGTCTTGCTGGGACAGTGAGGTCTCTGAGAGCAAAGCGAGGTGACACTGATTCACACATGGAGACTCGGCTTTTGGGACGTGCACTCCTACAGCTTCTTCCCCTGCCCCACCGAGTCTCCAGGGGCTGCACGGGGAGGGCTCCCGCTGAAATGGACTGGGAATGGGGCTGCCTCCTTCCCAGGCACGGCTGTGAACATTAGCAGGACAGTGTAGCAAGTCTTGCATTACAGGATGAAACAGGGATAGCTCAGTCTGACACGCAGCATGTGAGTTCTGGAAAAGGAAAGAAAAAGGGTCAAAGTTAAACGAGGCCTGAAGGTGGGGGCAAAGTGAGAGAAGGGATGGAATCAGCCCTCCCACCAACATCACGACCTCCGAGGAAAGAAGGTTGGGCAGGAACTCCACGGCTTGCGGTGTGGGTTAAGGCTGGACCAAAGGAAACTTTCATTGAGGCCAAGAAAATACAGGAATAACAGTGAAGTGCCTTAAAGCTGGGTTGTGGATGGGTGGAGTCAGTCATCACGGGCAAGTGCCTATGTGCTAGCTGGACAGAAGCCACAGCACTCTGTGACCAAGGCTCAGGGACGGGGGCCACCCCTGGCCGGAGGAGGCACAGCCAGATCCGAGATGACCATAATTAATCATAATGATGTGGGCACCCAGATGCTAGGAACACGATTCTTTGTAGGAGGGGAATGAACCTCAGACACCCACAGCACCACAGTGTCCCTCACCCTCACCCTCTCCACTTCCCCCGAAGACCTTAACTCTCCTGTCCCAGAGCTGGGCACCCATGGACTCTCGGTAGAAATGAGTAAGTGAAAAGCAGAAGTGGCTGAAAACCATACCATCACCGTCTGGTATTACCAGTGGGCTGTGAAACCTTCGGCTTGGTTAGTAGGAGAGTGTCTGGGAGGGAGGCAGGGGTTGTTTGCTGAGGTGGGATCAGGTGATCCCCCCAAGGTGGCCCTCAGATACACTCCCATCACACACGCCACCTGCCACCTGGAGAGGACACAGGGGCGCTCTCCTTCACAGCCTCTGGCCATCCTGAGGAAGGTCTGCAGGACGGAGCAGAACCGCACCTTCACTTCAAAGAGCCTTTCCAGCACAGGGGAGATCCAGGTACGCAGCCTGGTAGGGCTCAGCAAATACGTGTTCGAGAAAAACACAGGTAATTCCATTTGGGCTTCAGGCTAACCTTCGCTTTACTGAGCCTCCTATAGATTAGGTAACGAACTTATTTAACTTTGTACCAGAGCCTTGTCTGGGTGAGAAAGGTCAGGAACTTGCTCAAGGTCACACAGTGAGTAAACTGAGGAGTCAGGATTTGAACCCAGATCTTTTTGAGTCAGGTCAAGTTTTTCCTACTACACCAAACTGAGCATTCTCCCTCTAGCACACTGTCTTC
>PVIA01002781.1:0-193950 GCA_004024845.1 Tonatia bakeri
AATCTACCTGGGGGGGTCCAACTTTTCCTAGTACAGAGTAATAGTCAACCAGAGTCAATAGCAGGTAATAAGTGAAACGATCGATATTAACTTCGCAAAAGAGGTTAACAGATTTGTCCCGTGTCACTAATGAACCTGCAGACCACAACCAGGTCAGCATATTCCCTCTCTGAAGATTCTACTGAGAAAACATCCAAAATTTGTACCTTGATTCTGCCCACTTTCTACCAAGCGGAAGTACTGGGTGCAACTGTAGGGGCTTTTTGAGGGCTCAGCAGCTCTGCTGGAAGTCATCAAGGAGGCTGTTTGTGTCCTCCTGTAATTGGGACTTGAGGCGTTTGTCTCAGGCTCCTGGTGATCGGGGACAGCGTGTTATGTGATGTCGTCCAGGCCCTGCCACTTAGGAAGTTTTGCTTATGTCAACATTATGCACCGTACACATTTTTTTTTCTTTTGCTGGGGGCAGCTGAAAGTAAGTGACACTAATTTCTATTCTGCAGTTATCCAAATATTGCACTCACAACACAATCCATAAACGTAATGACTACTCATCAATAAAGCAGAGAAATCTCTGAAAGCCATAATTGTCACCGCCCCCCCAAATTTAAAAAATAAAAAGAAACAACAAAAACGCTGGCAAATGGTAGGTCCCTTATCTTAATTACAGGCTTATTTGCATTTAAATGAAGGTTATTCTATAATTACTACTGCCTGTTTTGTGTTGGAGTTGAAATACCACTCTGCAGGCTGTCAGCCCATTTCCTTTTCATTTTCTCTTGTCATTCTTCTTCTCTGTAATCACCTGACACAGGCAGGCGCAAAGAGGTGCTGGCTCTGAATTCCCTTTTCAAACACATCACCACCTCAGGGCACCTTGTGGATCCTGGGGCATCTCGCTGCAGTCCTGCAGCTTGTCAGCAGAAGAATAAGAAACGTCCCTCCACTCACAATAAACAACTTCAGGAACTGCCACCTTGTGAGTAGAATTACAGATTTCGCCGTGTATAATGCGCACCCACATTTTAGTGCCAATTGCCGTATATAATCCGAATTGTACAAGGGAGTTAGTACTATCATGTATATATAATGCACATCCTTATTTTCCCTCAAAATTTTGGGCAAAAAAAATGCACATTATAAAAGACAAAATATGGTAACTTGGTCTGACTAGGCACTGGCTGTGATGCTGAGGATCCCCACTTCCCCCAGCGCCCCCACCCCACCCTGTACAAACTCTGACATTTATCAACAAACACAGTCTATTCTCGTTATTTGAGATAGGGGTGTTCTATGAAGTCACCACAAACACTGAGAGAACACCCGACCAACACCCCCAGGGGAAGCCCAGGGTTCAGTTCCTGCAAGCCTTTCTTCACAAGATTTTTACCAACCCAACAGCACAAAATCTTGTTGATGCTTACAGACATCTTCTTTAATATGTTGTTGATCCATGAACATGAAACTTGCAGCCTGTAATACTATAAGTCATGTCTGAACAAAGCTTTTCTGACACACGTATCTCTATGTATGGCACCTGGCCACCTCCTGGCTGCCAGGGTCACTTAGCGCTGCAGCACCATGCTGGAAATGAGGACCATTTAAACAGCAAAATCACCAACAGAAATGTGAACAAGCATGAAACAAACCACCAAAGGGACCTTGCTTAAGCATGAGAGCTGAAACAAGAAGGCAGAGCATCACCTTGTTTGAGCTCACCTGGGAACACACATGTGGAGTGACTCCAGCTTTTGGGTTTGTACATGTCTGGGAATAACTGCAACAGCACAGTGGTATTGATTTGGGAGGTCATGAATAAATCTCAGTGACCAGGTAAATCCACTCGTAATGAGGCTGGGTTCTACTGACTGAGCACTTCCGTGTGCCTGTCACCCTCTGTGAGATGCTCTCCTCGGGTACTACGAATAAAATGCTGAGTAAGATGGGGGTGGCCCTGCCTTCAGGTGTCCAATGGGGTGGAGAGGTGGGGAGCAGGTTGCAGAGAGAGAGAGAGAGAAACTGACCAAAAATAAATAAATCAAAAAATAATAAAGCAGTTTCAAGTCATAACAGTGCTATGAATAAAACAAACAAAAAAGTTTTGAGATAAGGGATGATGAGGGGAATAGGGAAGGGCTTGTTTTAGGTGTCAGGTTGCATTTAGATTTGAGAAGCCTTTTGCAGAGTTGCAGGAGAAATGGAGAGGGAGAAAGGAACATCAAGCAGGAAGAATAATGTACGCCCTACCCCTGGGAAATGTATGTTCTGCACATTTGACCAATGGGACTGGACACTGCTGCAGGGGAAGAGGAAGAGACAGAGAGGGGGACAGGGGCTTGGTCTGGCAGGACCTTGAAGGCCCACTAAGGCAGGTGACCTTACTTATTGCTGTTCCTACCACGCAAGGGCAGAGGTCTCCTAGGCAAAATGGTTTCACACACAGTGGGCACTCAGCAAGTGTTGGCTGACTCACCTACGAGACTATCTGCCAAACAAGAGGGGTGTGTCAGTTCAGAACTGAGTTGTAGGGCATGCAGACAACCTCAAAATACTGTAGTTTAAACAAAACCAGGGTTTCTTTTTCTCACTTAGTGAGAAATCCTGATCTAGGTAGTTGGGGGTATTATTCAACCCTGTCAAAGCTAAGCTCTCTGGAATTTGCTTAGTCTTTGCCTCATGACTGCAAGGTTGCTGCTCCAGCTCTAGTCGTCACACCCTAGTTCCAGGTTGAGGAAAGTGCACAGAGTGTATGTGCCATCTGAGTCTCATCCCCTTACATAGTTTTCCTGGAAGCCCCACCCAGTGACTTCCGCTGATACCTTACTGGCCGCAACTGTCATGTGTCCACCTCCCTGTGCAAAGGCAGCTAGGAAATGTATTTTTTATAGTTGTGTATGTCACCATTTCTGACACAATCCTGTTTGCTAGGAGGAAGGGGAGAATGGAGTCGTCTCCAAGTTTCTGTCCACTGAGGAATGGGGGCATACATTCCAGCCAATGCCTTGGAGGTGGTAGAGTTCTCAGAGACAAGAGGACCTGTGGGGACATGGTGGGTAACCCTTTCTGTGAGGGGATGAGAGTCCTCACAAACCAGTAACAAATGCCTGAAATTCAAAGAATTGTCCATTTCCATTTGCTTAAGCCAGAAAAATAATATACTTAGCTATATATTCAGTCCTAACATTAAATTTCGAATGTGTTTATTTATGGCTTTTGTCAGTCATTTAACGAGTCCTTAGGTCTCGGGAGCATGCATCCTGGCACAGACAGGTTTCGATGCAGAAAGAAGGGGAAACAGCGAAGACTTAAAACAGGGCTATTGCTGAAGAAAGAAGTCACAGGGAGACCACAACATAGGAGGATCGAAGCCAGTCTATAAAGTTGGGAAAGGCTCTTCTGAGGACATGACACATTAGCTGTCACCTAAGGAACCATGGGATTCAATTAAACACAAGGATAAGGGAAGAGTAAGCGCATCCCAGGCCCAAAAGGCTTTGCAAATGTCAACAAATCAAATTACAATCAGGGCAAATGCTGTGCTTAAGTGATAAGGGGAGGGAAACTCAAACCTACTGGGAAGCTGCTTGGTTTCTCGGCTTCTTAAGGTAATTCCTGGGCAGATGCCAGTGCTAGGGCTTTTTGGTCACCTTACCTCTCTTGTGTTCTGCACTTTATGTCCTTTGAGTTGAACGTTTACCACCTAAGCCTCAAGGGCAGGTTGGAAAGCAGCCTACTGTGTGCCTTGGCTCAGATCTGCATGAAGCAGGTGGCTCTTCCTCTGTGTGGGACAGAGGAATCTAATACCCTTTGCTAGCACCTGCAAATCCTGCTCCTGCCATGCTCCTACCTGCTGGACCTTGTCCCTGTGTATAAGCAGGTAGGCACCTGGCACAGCAGATGTACCCAAATGACCACAGTACAGATGTCCCCAGGCATCCATGTGTATGCACCCTCTACCTAGCTGCCAGGAAGGGCTTTCCAACCACAGGTCCCATCATGCCATTCTGCTACTCAGGAACCTCCAGTGGCTCCTCTATAGAATAAAACTTCATCTCCTTAGCATGACTTAAAGATCCTCCTCCACCTATGCTCAGCCGAATTTTCCAGATTCACCTCCCACATTCATCTACTGCTCTCAAGCCTTGCTGAGCTCCTCACCACTTTCTAAACACACTGTGCTCTTTTCTGCTCTGTGTCCTCTTTCTGGCATGGCACCCTTGGCCCACTCTCCTCATCTGGCATTTTAAGACAAGGGTCTCATGTCACCTGCTCTGTGAAGCCTCTCACAGTGCTCAGCTAGCTTTCCTCTTTTTGCAATTATTCCTGCAAACATTTATTTGTGTATCTGTCTTCCCTGCTGCCCGATAAGCCTCTTAAATACAGAGGACAGTTATAAATAACCATTTGTGCATTCTCAGCACCTTGCATACTGCCCGACACATCCTAGGGTTTCAAAATCACTTGTTTTGAAATTAACCATGCTCCAGTGAATGTGTATGACTTTGCGGTATGCGGTAGCATCTGTCTTCCTTAGAGCCGCAAGCCCTCGTGGTTCACTGCTGGTCCCCCATCCTTCCCCAGGTTAGTGGAGATGTTACCAGGCAGTGCTCCTCCTGGAACTCCCCATTCCACTGTGGTAGCACAGTTCCATGTGGCACCTCCTTCCCTCTGACACACTCCCAGAGCCTGAGTCCTTCAGCTTTTGGAAGCCCCCATGGAATAAGCAGCAGCTGAAGGCCTGAGGGGGCTTCACACATGGGTCATAAGTGAATCTGGGGCTCCCTGACCCAGCCTCACCCCAGGCTATGACTTCTATAGCTCAGGGCACGTGTGGCGTGGAGTGGCAGTGAATGGCTGCGAAAAATACACCATCCTCCACAGCCTCTCCTCCCCTCCCAGGCCCCACAGTTCACTGAAGTTCCACCTTGCACAGAGGGAAGGAAGGGCAGTTTCCATCAGCCTCCCAAGGAACTGGAGCTTTGTGCCATTGTCATTCTCCCTCCTCTCCTTCCTGCTTCTGTTATTATTTTCCTCCATGCACACAGCCTCTTCATCTCCTCCGCCTTTGAAAGAAGCTGCTGCACGTCCTCCCCTTGCCCCGACAGGTGTGGGGAATGACCCTGGCCCTCCGCCGGGGGCCGTCTGCTTTGATGCTCCAGCTTTAGAGAGTGTCATTTGTATTCTGTCCTTCCCTCTCCTGCTCTTGCCCAGTGTGTTTTGATGAGCTCCTCTCTGCAGTCATACTGTCTCAGTCGTTAACCACCCATTTGCAAGTCTGTAATTTACTTTTGATCATTCACTTTATGAGACGCACAGGCTAAAAAGCCGATTCTGTCCTTTCCTTCTTCTTTTCCTACTTCCTCAGTCTTGTTTCTCTCAGCTAACGATTCTCTCCAAGTCCATACTCTGTTGCCTTATCATCTCATGGAGAGGCATGTGCTTGCTGCCTTGACCTTCCTAGGAGAGATTTTCCTTCTGCTATGCGTTCTGATGTGGTTCATTAGCTCTTTTCTCCCCCCTTAGGGATTAGCCTCTCTGGGAAATGGAGTAGTTGGTAGAGGCAATTATTTGTGGGTCTATTGATATGATAACCCCTATTGACAGCAGGGGGAATCACTGGCAGAACTGATAGGATTGCTCTGCCAGGCGCTAAGCCCTCGGGAGGAGTTGGGAGCAGAGGCCCAGCCATGCCTTTCCACGCTGACATTTCACAGCCAGTTTTGTTCCACAGGAAACAGCAAGGAGGCAGCCGCATTCCAAACAGACACTCTGAGTATCTGTCTACATTTCACTCCTTCCCATGGTCGCCGAATTTTCAGTGACTAAAACGTACTGTCTCTCTCTTACCAGAAGAGAGAAGAGATGGTGGCAGGAGAGGCAGACTCATAAAGCCCAATTCAAGCTCAGCTTCTCTTTTTCTCTTTGGAAACAAACACTTTTCCTAAAGTGGACATCAGTGCTCACATCAGGGACTTTGCTGAGAAGCATTTTGTGGCTGGAGTGGTCCACTGGTGACCTCTGGGGCCTGCAGTCAGAAGCCTGCACAGCCCCAGGCCCCAACCGGTACCCAGGCACCCCACCCCAGGCTCTGCCTTCCTTCCCTGTATGGCTCACTCAGCCTCAGAGGTAGCCTCATTTGGGCGATCACATGTTTTGTGAATTTCATTGTATTGTCCAAACAGGAAACTTTTAAAAATAAAAGGAAGCACTAGCCATAGGTCTACAAGACAAAACTTCAAACCCTGCACTGTCCCTCATCACCCCACTTCCAAGTCTCACTCCTGGGGTTGACTCAGTGTAGAGAGAAAAATCCGACGTCACCTTCCATTTCACAAGGCTGCTCTAACAGGGGTGTCCAGAGTTTTGGCGTCTCTGGGCCACATTGGAAGAAGACTTGTCTTTTAGGCCACACGTTAAATACACAAACACTAACGAAAGCTGATAAGCAAAAAAAAAATGGTTTTAAGTACATTTATGATTTTGTGTTGGGCCACATAGCTATTGTGGGCCATGGGTTGGACACCCCAGATGCTTGTTTTGACTTGAAATTCAAATAAAAATAACAACATCAATGTTAGTTATATTACATAGTACATTAAAAGCTGTGAGCTCAGCCCTGGCTGGTGTGACTTGAACCAAAGGGCCACTGGTTTGATTCTCAGTCAGGGCACATGCTTGGGTTGCGGGCCAGGCCCCCAGTAGGGAATACATGAGAGGCAACCACAGAATGGCGTTTCTGTCCCTCTCTTTCTCTCTTCCTTCCCCTCTGTCTAAAAATAAAGTAAATAAACCCTTAAAAGAAAAAAGCTGTGAGCTCAGTTTTTCCCTTTAGAACACCATCTGGGTTTACATAAAAATTTTCAACATGGTATCACCCTCTACTGTGATACAACAGCTTTGTTGCCTGGGTGTTTGTTTGTTTGTTTGTTTGTTTGTTTTTAGATCCACAGTTTGTCCCAATGGTCTCAGATAATGCACTGCAGACCGTTGCTTGTATCTGCAGTAGACACTGGGGAGAATGAACATCTGAGATGCAGTTCTGAGCTGCAACAAGCCTCAGCGCCAGAGTTCTGATGATGAAATAGCATTCTACAGGCAGGACATTTTTGACTTGGGAAGCCCAGCATCACAACATCTCACCCAAGAAGAGCGTGCTAAGTGTGCATTTTGCAGTCCCTGAGCAGAACCGGAACATGATTCCAAAGACACCATCAAAATTTTAAGTAGGGCAAGGAGCTTATTCACAATCTCTCTTTATTGGGAAACCAGGCAATCTTTAGAAGAAATATCCTTAGGAGGAAATTAGTAAATCTAACATATCTTCATTGCTAATTAATACCTCTGAATGAAAGAAAGAGCTTTTTGAGCAAAGGAGCCTAGAATATTTTCAGTCTAACCTGCACCAAACACGACTTTGTGAAATTGGCAGCATCTTTTAAAACATAAAATACCCAAATCAAATGATATCTCAAGGCTTATTCTTAACTGTCCCTCACGACCTGGCCCGACTCCGTTGCAGCCTGGCTCCCCGCAGGCCACAGCATGCATTCCCCACCAGGCTTGTGTCGGTCGGACCAAACATCGTCTATTTGCTCCCCCAGCAACTCGGTGCGTTGAAGAGTAACACACCCTCAACACCTGCATTCCCTTTAGGACCCAGGACCGGCTCTGCATCCTGGCCCCCTAAGGACCTGACTGCACATTGTTCCTCCCTTAGCAATCCTGGTACATTCACCCTCCCCTGGTCCCTGCCTGTGCAATATACGTCCACTAAGCAACTCAGATGCTTTTATAGAATCAAATGTTAGCAATTCTGTATAAATAAAATGAACTTAGTTCTTTCTCTTTCCCCTCATTCTCCGCCCCATATCACTAATGCTAGGCACGGCACAGGGGTTTGGTACCCACTAGTTAATAGAGCAATTGATTCAGTGTTTGAAAACACCTTCCATCTAGTGCACCCAGATATCTGACTATCTAGTGTGGATGGAACACTGCATTGTGAAAACTGTGGTAAATGACAATGCCTATGTACTCTAATTGGCAATAACTTCTCAGTAGCTGGACCCTGGGTGAGAAGGGGGCTCCCAGAACACCAGATGAAAGGCTCAAGCTCCTGGTTGAAGGTTTGAAGAGTAGGGGAAAAAGAGGAGAATGAGCAGGTGGGGTGAACTGTGTGGAAAGTGAAGACTTGATTAGACAAGTGGCTCAGAGACTTAGACCTGACGCGCTACTATCCCTCCTTCACTGAATCCTAAGGATTTGAGGATTTGTGGGACATGTAGCCCATGCCACTCACTTGCTAGGTGTTGCATGCATGTTGATGAGCAAGGCAGAGACTCTGCCCTGGGGGAATTCCCAGCATGCTCCGGGAACACATGGAAACAGCAGAGCCTGACCTGTTATAAGAAGGGCTGTAACACACGTGAATAAAAAGGTATAGTGGGGGGAGGAAATAATTAATTCTTCCTTGAGGAACCAAGGAAAACTTCACAGAACTTTGGAGTTGGGTCTTAAGGGATGAGTAGGTGTTTGCCAAATGGAAAACCAGGGAAGAACATTTCAGATCAAGGTAGCCTCGTGTGCGATAGCAAGAGAGTAACAACCAGGAGCAAGGTGGTAAACTAGATTTGCATAGCCAGGGGCTTAGAGAAGCAGAAGAAAGGTCAGTTGGGATTAAAGGATAATCGGAGGCATCAGGAGAAGAAATAGAGAATCTCAAAGAGTCAGGGAGAAAGAGGCAGAGATAAGATGCTTATGAGTGGCCAAAGAGTCCAGAGTGACAGCTCAGGAAGTTGCCTCCAAACCAGGTCTTCGGTCTCCTCTGGACCCAGACTGCCCGGCCGTGCTCCAGGCATACCTGGGCTGTGCCCTCCTACCTGTGTTCCTTCAGGAGTATAAAATAGCTCCATGTCCTAACACCTGTCCTTAGAGGTATATTTAGGTCCCAATACATATAAATCATGCTTAAGCTTAGGAATACAAAGTCCGAGAACACATACTAGTAACAGGTGTTGCGATGAGCTTGTGGTCTAGTGCGGGATACAGAGAAGTCAAACCACTTACACAGTGGGAAGGTGAGAGCAGGTACAGCAAATGACGAGGAGTCAGAGGTGGAGGTATCAGGAAAGAGCCTCATAAATCCGTGGTGCCTTCATGTAGTTTTAGTCATCGCTTTGCTTATTTATTGCTGTTAATGTGGAAACTCAGACTTCCTTCAGCCACACCCTACCCCGTCTGCTCCCTGATAAGATCTGTGGTTGCCCAGTCAGGGGGTTCATGTCTTTAAAAACAATTCTAATAGTTTTATCTTTGTCTATATCTGGCTTCACAATACAGAACACAATTTAATCTTTCTTTTCTCTCTTTCCCCTTTTCAGCAGAACCGCCCTCCTAAAAATAAAAACAAACTATTAAAACAAAGCAACACTTTTCCTCTGAGGTTTTTCTTAAACATTTATGTACCATATAAGGTATTTTGGGCTGTAGGATACATGTTCTAAGACCCCTGGAAAGCTGCTTTTAGAAATACACATATTTCAGAATTATGTGTGTGTCTGTGCATGTACCTATGAATCCAGGAAAAAAAGGGGGGAGAAACTATTCAATGTTAAAAATTAAGACAAAATGATTTGGGCAGTATTTCCTACTCACTTTTTCTATACTTTATATACTGTCTTCCCACCGATGCATCCCCTCCTTGCCTAATACACTGTTTGAATCTTTTTTTTTTTTTTCTGAAATAAAAGAGGGTTGAAGAGGGGAAGGAGGAGGAATCATCCACAGGCCTGTCTCCTCCCTTGAGCCACGGTCTTCTCTCCTCATAAGAGTCACTGACACTTCCTCTTTCCATCTCTCCCGTGAAGGCCCCTGTGGCAGATGTTGGGTGACCACCCAGCTTCCATCTGTTCCTTCCTAAGAGGATTTAGGAAGGAACTGGTCCAGGAACTGGTCCTGTAACTGGTCCAGGACTCCGGTGGCCAAGTGCTTCCACACAGACTGGATGTCTTCCAAACCCAGGCATGAATTGTGTTTCTTTAAAACAGCATTTCCCAAACTTTTTGTTCTCGGGATCCGTTTACACTCTTCAGAGTAATTGAGGACCTCAAAGGGTTTTGTTCATGTGGATTATATCTATTTACTTAATAGAATTTTAAATTGAGAAACTTTTGAATACTTGTTTATAAATGTGTCCTAAGAGAGCAATAATAAATTAGTATACACTCACATAAATAACATATTTTTAATGAAAAAAAACCCTCCATCTTCCAAAACAATTTGGTGAGACAAGTGGCATTGGTTTACACTTTGGTAAGCGTCTTTGATGTCTGGCTTCATAGAAGACAGCTGCCTTTCTGCCTCTGCTTCTGCATTCAGTCTGCTGTCATATTTGTTTTGGTTGAAGTACGTGGAGGAAATTTAGCTTTTAATTACATGGGTATATAATTTTAAAAAGAGAGGCGTATCTGCTTTTCAGTTAATCGTGGATATTCTTCTTTGATATATTAAAACTTGTAAGTGGTGGTTTCTTTGAGCTTAGTTGCAATGTAGAACTTAAACCAGGTTTATTGGGACCTAAACCAAGTTTTATTGCACTAAAATCCATGGATTCATCTTGTTATTTGAGTGGGTCATTTACCCATGTAGAGTTTTATAACAGCATGTTTTGCTCATTTGGAAAATTCTGGTTCATTAAATTATGCAGACCTTCCAAATGTTGACTTATTTCCCCATAGAATATTTTTTAAAAAACAAGCCCTTGTTAGCATCACCTTTAATTTCATCAGCAACGTCTTTAAGTATTGGGAAACTGTCAAGCTGATGGTAGCAAATACAGGTTTTTACAAAACCCTAATTTTCATTTTATCATCGGCAACAAATACTGCCAGTTTTGTTGTTGTTTTTTGAAGTGACATTTCATTTGAGGGAATATTTCTGCCAAGTCTACAAGCCTGAATAACCATAGCCTGTCATTCTTTCCAGCAAGGGCGCTGTTCCGTGATTCTTCAGGTTTCGACTCAAATGGCCACGTCTGTTTACGCATCCAGACGACTGCCGTACCTCAGAACGCAGCGGACATTCGTCATGGGCACGTCCCTTCTTGTCACACAGAGTATCTTTAGGAAGTATTTAAGGGCCAAGAGTTAATGAAATTAGTCATTTTGACTGCTTCATCAAGGACATTTTTAAGTGAAACTGGCATTTTTCTTTACAACGAGCTTGTGACAGCAGAGAGCACAGCAGCTCCTGCGAAGCCCACGTCTTCCCTTTAGTTGACTCCAAGGCGCCGGCGGAGTCACCCACCATCGCTCTGCACTGTAACTGCAGACGCCTGCACAGCTTAAAAGACCAATAGTATCTTAGTACTATTACAAACACAGTTTGATTTTGCTAACCCTCTGAAATGATCCTGGAGAGCCTTACCTGTCCACAAGCCACAGTTTGAGGCCTGCTGGTCTAAGCCAGCCCTGGTAACTTCATTCTGCTCTGCCAAGTTATCGGTCCATTCTGGGCATTTGAGTCAACTTTGGTCGATGATTGATGAAGGCTGATGATGTCGAGAAAATTTTTGGAAGGTTTCACATCCCTAAAAAAGAAACAAAAATACAAATATTTTCTTTTTGGACTCTGCACCATCGTTGTCTGTGATTCATGGAATTGCAGTAGCCACCTTGCAATCAGGAGGGGAAACCCCAGGAAATCATAGAAAAGTGGATTCTGAAGCTCTGGCACACCTTTAAAGCAGCAAATTGATCAACATGGCCACACCCTAGCTGTACTCTTTGCTCTGGGAGTTCATAAGCATCTTCTCAGTCAAACCACCTTTAGCTGGATTTCCTTGAACTTGAGATAATGCATCCTTGACTTCATAAAGTCTGTCGTCTACCGGGATTGAATATTACCACATATATTTTTATACAAATCTAGTCTCCCCAGGTAGATTATAAGCTTCTTGAGAGAAGAGATACTTTAGGATTGCTTTACTAGTAATACACTAAGCAGAAAATTAGGAAAAAAGTGATCAGCTTAACTTCAAATAATTTTCCTATAATTTGGTGCCTTGGGCTCACTCTGCAGTCAGAGCTTGGATGAACGCCCTCCCAGCTGTGAGACACACATCCTTCTCCATGAGTTCCTGTCCTTTATGTTGCCTTTCACAAATCTCTCCAGATAATTATTTTCATAAAATATTGTTGTCTGACCTATCCTCTGCACCTGCAGGGCCCATGCTAAATAATCAGGCAAGCATACTTGTAAAAATGTTATAATTATAATGTAACAAGTTCAGTTATCGTATACACAGGGTGGGGCTAAAGTAGGCTTACAGTTGTTCATACTGAAAATAATACAAAAATTAATAAATAGTAATACAAGAATAAACCGCTTTTGCAGACTCACAACTGTAAACCTTCTTTTGCCCGGGCCTATATAATGAATATTAAGGGAATAGATTGAATTTATCATAAACCTACTTAAAGGACATATCTGGTAACCATTCTCTTCAGTCACTATTATGGATTTTGATTTCCTTCCTGAATATACATGTGTGATGGAGGTGCCTTTTTTCTATATTCAGCCTCTGGAAAATTTCTACAATGTTCCTCACTTCATGCTTTGAATCTTGGATGTAATCAGAAACTTCCATTCATTTCCATTCCCAATCAATTGTCCTAAATCTCAGATCTGCCATTCACAGCTTACCTGACTTTCACAATTAACTTAGCCATTCTGTGCCTATTTCCTCATTTTTTAAATAAAAATAATAATAGGATCTATGCCATAGAATCGTTGTAAAAATTAAGTGAATAAACAAACATAATACACTTCAAAAATGCCAGACACATTTTAAGAGCTTAATAAGAATTAGGTAGTATTACTATTTTTAACATTAACGTCATCATTGTTACTTTGCCAAAATGTGCTGATTCTGCATTCTGTCCTATAGGGCTTTAATCTGCTCATTTACAACCTTCTGGCAAGTATAACAGAGCTATTAGCAATTGCCTCTTTATTCTGTTCTATCCTTGAGGTACATGTGAAGGCCCTGGCCAGGGAGCAGCTCAGTGGGTTAGAGCATCATCCCAATATGCCAAGGATGTGGTTTTGATCCCCTGTCATGGCACATACAAGAAGCAGCCAATGAATGTATAAATAGGTGGACAACAAATCAATGTTTCTCTCTCTATCTCTCTCATCTCTCTCTTTAAAATGTAGCTTATATAATGTTTTAGGGAAGGAAAGTTCATAGGGGTTTGTTGTTGTTGTTATTGTTCTTAATTTTTATTACATCTATTTTTTCCTTTCTTTGACCATAGCTTCTTCTTTGAATTCTCTCATTTCTTCTTTATCTTTAATCTTCAGATGCCCCTCTAGACATATCTCCATATTTGAGTTCCATTCCATTCGTGTTCTAAGAGCATTTAAGGGAAAAACAAATTTATCCTTGTCATTCTCATTGACTTTGTGGTCAGAGCTGGAATCTCAGGCGATTGATTTTTGTTTGTGTATAGTTTTGATATACTGCAGTTCAGTAATTTTCCAGAAAGACAAAGGGCCGATGACAGATGGTGGGTTTCCCCTGTCTGATCAAACACCAGTTTGACTCTCTTGTTCAAGAAATTGACAATTCCCACAAGAGTACTTTGAAAAACAAGAAGAACATGTCATCACTTTCACTGGAAAGGGGCCTGGTTGACCCTTTACCCATATAGACCCTTGAGAGAACAGAAGGGACAAGGGTCTAAGAAGAAAGATCAAAGGATCCTGATTAATAAACACTTTAATGTCCCAAGCCCCTACAGGCAAAGATTACTCTCTTTCCACCCAACAGTAGTGGCCACGAAAGGCTCTTTCCCTACTCACTCTCACCTCTGGGGGATTCCCAAGCTTTCCTTCCCTGAAACCTCCTAGTTTGTGTCGCTTCTCCTCTGTCTCTAGTATTTGGTTTGGTTATATATTCTTGTTTTTTTAACCTGTTCTCTTTCCAAGCTTACTTTTCAAACCATTCTTCATTTAGACATAAAAATCATTTACTTTAAGTTTTGACTGTTGCTCTTCCCTGTCACTCCCACAACTGGGTCCATGTGGGGTTTAAGGTCACTAAAGGCACCAAGGAACCTCTGGGTAAGAAGACCAGATGGCTCATCTAAATCAGAACATTTCTGAAAGTAAAAGGAGGCACTATGAATAATTATCCCAGGACTTTGGATGTAAATTGGAATTGTCCTGGGCAAACCAGAAAAAGAAAATCATTTCCTATGGATATGGGTTTTACTATTTCTAGGATGAATAATATAATGCAAGCTCTCTAAAACTGAGCTTTCTTAGTCTCATGCTGGTTTTGCACTAGCATTTCGAGAGTTTAGTGAAGTGTGCATTCAAACCATCGGGGTGGTCAAGGCAATTATAGAGTCTATTCATGTCCAAAAGACTCTCTACTGCCTCATGTGGTGTACGGTGGTTTCAAGAGCCCTTATCTGGGCGAGAATGTTCTCCCCAGCCTCCCATTTCCCCTTCTGAAGAAGTATCAACAAGGTAAATTAATGACTTCTGTGGGAAGAGGAAAAGAAGAGTAAGGAGAGCAAAAACAATAATTTTAAAATTCCAAGATCATTCCCCTTTTTAGATAAACCTAAACATAACTTTACTCCTTTACCCCAATAATTTCTTCCAGCAAGAATCATTATTTTCCTATCATTGGTACCATTCCAGACACAGGAATGGGTTGAGGGTCAGATGTCTTTGTCAGAAACAGACCTGCATGGAACCACCATGGACCACAGGAGGTCAGCAGTTCATTCTGGATCAAGTCTTGAAGAATGCGGCATGCTCATGAGCTTCTCTGGAAGCGCTATGAGAGGACAGGTAGCCAGAGTTGGGGGCTGGGGGGATAGGCAGATGTGTGTAGACCTGTCCCCAGACCAGGACCAGGAACTGAATGGAATGGGCTAGGTAACAGCTGAGCAGGGAGATGATAAGGCAGGAAACAGGCAGGAGCAAAGGCCTTGTTGGAATGTCCTCCCAGGCAGCATGGCAGAGGGCATGAGGACGCCAGCACTCAGTCCAGAAGGGAGCATCATGGATGAGTCTGATGAAGAGAAGTGAGCGTCACCGCTTCGCCCCATCACAAAGGCCTCTCATAGAGGGTGTCAGAAGTATTAAAAGGGACAAATCTCCAGGAAGAAACAGGCTACCTAGACTCTAAATTAAATGCCTGATGAGAATCCTAAACACCAAAATTCTATCCAGGTCCACCAGCCCACCAAATTCTGATCATTTAGAATCAAGTCTTCAGTGTGCTATACAATTCAAAATGTCTACAAAAAAAGTAATCATTCCCTTCTGCACGTGATTCATCATCCAGCATTAGGTGTTTATGCAGCCAAGGCTCAAAGAACGAGAGACAAGAAAACCAGCCAGCCCTCTCTCCTCCGCAAGTCCCCAGTTTCCCCTCCACTTGATTCAGCCACTTTAAGTGTTTGAACCCAGATGTGAATGTTTGCCCTCTGAATCTTGGTGTTTAGGCTGCATAGAAAATGGCTTTTACTTATGAATGGCTAATAATACACCTGCCAAATTGCAAATATGGCCAAGATCCTTCTGTTGGTTTCTCATGTTCCAAGAGCCTTATTTTTCTTCAAGTACCATCTGAGATGTCTCTGTGGATTAGTGTTTATATGCAGCAAGTGCTGCAGTTAGTTAATAATGTCAAGATCGTTGAGCCTCCCTAATGAAAGAGATACACAACATCAACTGTCATTTTAAACAAACATGCAATCAGGATAGCAGCGCTGGAAATATGATCTGCCTAATTTCACGGAGATGCGGGAACCAGGCTGTTTTCACAGCGTTTCCTCTGGCGAGCTCCATCTCACAGGATTTCAGGAGGGAAGCGGTGGATTTTCACAAGAACCGCAAAATCGTAAGTTCTGTGAAAAAGAAATTGCTTTAGCAGCTGGAATCCAGAAGGACAAATAGGTGCACTGATTATATCTTCATTGTTCACCAGAGCAAGCTGTAATTATGCTGTGAAGAACTCATTTCTGATAGTCAAGTCTTTCCCCATGTGAATATAAACAGCATTATTCTATTTGTTATCAAAGGCTTGCAGCCAATCCTGCAACACACACACACACAAACACACCACACAACTTATGCAAACGTATAGAATCAACCTCTGGCCTGTTTTGTCCCAGCTGAGTAAAGCCGTGGACACATCAGCATTCTGGCCAATTAGGTTTCAACACAGATGTGCCTAACTGCACTTCACTGACTCACTGGATGAGGTTCATGCAGAAGGAATAAAAGCAGTAGGGTAGAAAATTTGAAAAAAAAAAAACCAAAAAACAAAAACGGAAGACTGAGTTAAGAACGTGGATTATGTAAAATGATAGAGAAACTGAAGACAAGACAGTTTAGAGACATCACCAACTGAGGTTTGCATAATGTCTATTAGCTACCTCTGAACAGCTTTCTGACACACCATCCAGCAAATGACACTTCCCGCTGGTCTCATTTGTCATTAATATGCTTCCTCCACACGCAAGTCTCTGGCAGTCACTTTGGTGTTTCAATGGCCATTGGCCCTTGATTTCAACTTTCCCTCTGACTCCTAAACCTTACTCTTTCAGGCATCAGGTAGACGGCAGCTCTGGAAGTTTCTCCTCCCCTCTCCCTTTCCCAGGGTACAAAGCCTTATCACAGGTAAACATTACCAGCCTTAACTAGGGACAGCTATTCATCTGACCTAGTGGATCTACCTTGGGATATTATTAAACCTTATGAAATGATACAATTATGGGGCTAAGTCCCTCAAAGTCCCAGAGCTCGGCTAGGAGGAAGAAAGCAGTGACAGAAATGTGTTCCTTTCACAAGATGACATTCCTTCCATCTATGGGTTGCGATCATTTGTGTACCCAACACCAATAAATCAAATGTAGTTTACTGATCTCATATTTCTTTCATAGTTTCTTTCTCATTCAAAGCTTCCACTTGAGGGAAAAAAGAGAACAAAATGGAGATAGCCTGGGTACTTGCAGACCTAGTTTTAATTCATATTAAGAGTCATTTCTAACCCATGGTGAACTGGTGTCTCATCTTTTGGAAGCCTACCATGAAAGAGGATGCCTTCGAGGTAAACTGTAGGGACAACAAGACCGATCCTAGAATAGAAATTATCATTAGTGCTCAGCAACTGAGGATAGAGGTTCACTATAAAGCAGAGGCCAGAAGAGGTTGGATGGAATGGGAGGAAAGAAGGGCTTTTTAATGATATTTTAACGATGCTTGGTCTTAAATACTTAGAAAGTGTTCAGGCAAGAATTTTTATAATATTAATGGTTGAATATCAATAAAGATGAAATATTGAGAAGGAATAAGTGAACTGGAACTAGTTAGCGTGCACCAACACTACTACACACCCACACCTGCAAGAAGAAGAGGCTGACAAAGGAAAGAGAAAGAAGATGAATCCAAGAAGTAAGACCCGGGTGCAACAATGGCCTTGAAGTCCGCTGGGCACAACTGGGGAAAGATGATATATCTTAGGACCAAGGGCAACTGTGGAAGGAAAACTATCTGAGGTCGCAGCTAGCAGCACATAATACATGACTCGGCAGAGAAGGGGCTGCTCAGTGTGCAGAAAGAGCAGAGGCTGCACAATTAGAAGCCGTGAGTCCTGGCTGCGGACCTGCTGGAGATCGCCATGTTATCCTGAAAACTGCAGTACCTTGATTTTCCTCTTCCAGAAAGGAATAGCTTGGCTTAAATTATTCTAATAATTTAAAACTTCAGAAATGGACTTCACCACACGACTGTAATTAAGCAATATGTGAAAAAATCAAATAGTTGCCCAAATAGGGTTGAAAGCAGGGGGAGAGTTAAGACCATAGACTATGCTGATCATGGAGTGAAGAATTAGAAGGAACTAAAGAAATTTGAAGGCAGCTGGGCGTGAGCAGGTGAACCAATAACAAATGAGACCGGCAGGAATATGCCAACCCACAGTTGCTCCTTCTGGTGCTGTTAAAGCTGTATTCTCCAACCCATCAATAAATACTTGTGGTTAACCACAAACAAAACAAAGCAAAATGATGATTTTTATTGCAGAATTTATCTGATTCTCCCTATAGTTTATCTTGAAGGCATCCTCTTTGATGGTAGAATTTCAAAAGTATGATTCGCCAATTACCCATGTGTTAGAAATGACTATTAACATGAATTCAAATTAGTTTGACGAGTGCCCTCTCTATCTTTCTCCATTTTGTTCTCTAGTTTCCCTCACACAGAGCTTTGAATGAGCAAAAAAATGAAAGAAATATGAGATCAGCAAACCACATTTGATTTATTTGGTGTTTGATGCACAAGTGATCGCCACCCATAGATGGAGGGAATGTCATTTTGTGAAAGGAACGCTCTCAAGGTTGAATCCCCACTCGCCGTGGCAGCTAGGTGATTGAGCACAGCCAGGCTTCAGGTGATGTGAAGGGATATGAAAGATCTGATGCCCTCTATCTGATCTCTTAAATCTCCAAATTCCCCTCATAACATAGGGGAAGGTTGTTCCCCTCCTATATAACGTAGTTGGAATGTTCACAAAAGGAGCTGTCACAGGACTTAAGGACGTGGCTTGTGACAGGAGCAATGCCCAGTCCTTTCAGCCACGTCTGGACAGAAGAGACGGAGAAACAAGGGTTGGCGAGAAGACCTGAACTGGAATGCTGGGTTGCCTCTGGAACAAGTCACCTCCTACAAAGTCATTTTCACTTAAAACTCTGCTCCCTCTCTTTATCCCCATGAAAGTCTCTTCCCTGGGAGTTACCAATCAATTTCAACCAATCTTTTAAAGAATCAGTATGTTCCAAGCTACCGCCCTGAGGGTAACACGCACTGGGACACTGGGCTGGGGTCGAGGACGGAGGCAAAAAAGTTAAAACGAAAACGGGAAATCTGCCCTCACTTAGTTGTATGATCCTATTAGAAGGAGATGCAGAGATAAGGAAACCACATTTCCTGTGTGACTTTGATCATTTTTGCTATTAAATTCTCTGATCTGTAAAACAAGGAGACAAAAAGATTCTTGTCTCCTTGAGGAGGCTACCTAAGGCCAAGAAGGCTCCCTACGTCACAAATTAAACATCCCCGTGTAGCCCAGGGCCAAAGGGATGGGATTTGCAACATATGGTAGAGTCTAAGTATCAGCTTGAAAGCCTTTTTTGAATATGTAGGTAAGAAGCACAGAGAGAAAAATGAGTTATCACAGTAAGAGTAGGTGTCTAATAATAACACTACAAGCCCCAATATTGCTCAGAATTTATGTGAACTCTGCCCACGACTGAGTGGGCGTCCTGTGCAGTCACATGGGCCCATTCTCAGAGGGGCCATGTGGTCTCCATCTTCTGAACAAGGGGCCCTACCTTTTGCTTTGGCACTGGGCCCTGAAAACTACGTCACTGATTCCAACTGGACTCAAGAACGAGGACCATGAGATCAACCTTCACAAGGGGTCTGACATCCTGTGTGGGGGCAGAAATAGCCCTTCACCCTGGTTATTTTTCTTTCATGGTTGGTCTCTTTACTTTGCCTCTCCAGCTAAGTGCATTGAATATCCTTCTTCCATTCTACATTTCCCTATATCAAAAATCTTTATGACTTTTTCCACAGAGATCTAATTTCCTTACTAGATAGCATTATGGAATGTAGGGGGTTAGAAGTATAGATGCCAAGCATGTGCAGACCCACAGATGTCTGGTGGTATTTAGAGCACGCTGGCTGTTCTGGAAGGGCTGCCATCCGGGTCCCGTGCCATTGGCAGCGTTGTCAACAACGACAAAAGAAAGTCAGAGAGAAGAGCTCTTTGAAAAAATATCAAAAGCCTGCTCTTAGGCCTCTTCTGTCAAGGGCATTATGGCCTATGAGTTCCTAAAGCTTAGAAACCTAAAGAAATAATTACAATATTGAACAGAAAACCATTCATAAAAGCACCATTGAAGGAGGCAGAATGGAGAAGCGGCTAAGACGGTAACTCTTGTGTCAGAGGACTGGGTTCCACCCCAGCTCTGTAACTTTACTGAAGATGTGACCTCGGGCAAATTTCTTCGCCTGTGTTAGTTTTCACAGCAGCACAACAAATTACCACAGATTTACCAGCTTTAGACAACGCACGCTTACCATCTCACAGTCTCTGTGTGTTAGGAATCCCAGCATGGCTGAACAGGGCCCCTGCTGAGGCTCTCACAAAGCTGCCGTCAGGTGTCCCAGGGGCCCCCAGCAGGTGCCTGCCACGAGGCCCTCTCCACAGCCAGGGCATGGCTGTGTGCTTCCTCAGGCTGGCAACAGAACCTCTCTCACTCTTGTCTGCTAAGACCAGACTTACATTAACAGTATCACAGGAGTGACGGACAGCCCATCACCTTCGCTGTAGTCTATTGGCTAGAATCAAGTCACAGGTCCCGCCCACACTTACAGAGAGCAGACATCGTGGGGCCTTCTTAGAATTCTACCACGGTCCATCCTGTAATTACAATTCAGACAGAAAATAAAGTATAAAATCACTTTTGGAAGAAGTAAAAGAGTATTTAAGAAGATAGATTCTTGGTCCAGACATTCAGAGTTCAAATCCCAGTCCTTCAGTTTTACTAAGGAAATACCCTTGGGCAAGTTTCTTGACCTCTCCATGTTTTGCTTTCCTCCCCTATAAAATGGGAATCATAATAATAATTACCTCACGGAAGGATTAAATAAGATAATGCTTTTAAATGACTTAGGAGAGTTCCTGGCACTTAATAAACATTCAATACATTTAACTTAATAAACACATTCCTCTTTACTCCAGACTTGGGATAGAGCATAGTCTGGTAGTAAATTGTTTAAATCAAAATCTCTTGGTGAATTTGAAGCAAAGCCACTGCTCAGATTCAAGGGCAGCATTTGTCACCAGTATAAGCCTGCTGTGCTTTCTGAACCCGATTCTGCCACTGCAGGTCGTCCCTTCCCCTGCTGAATCATCCTGCCCAGTGGCTGGGGAGAGAGGGGCACATGCCTTTAGAGTGGGCAGGCGAAGGCCGAGGTGGCAGAGTGACCCTCACACGGTAGGAGGGCTGGCTTTCCTCCCGGGGTGAGGGCAACATTAGACTCTGAGACTGATTTGAGAGAGGAGGCACAGGGGGCTATGAAGCTCTGAGTATGTGGGTGGAGCAGCAAGGGGCTGGGGAGACAGGGCAACATTAGATACGAGCTGCTGAGGTGACCTTGCTCTCTGCAGCAAGCACAGAGCAGCGGAGCCGGTGATGACGCACAATTTTGCTATTGGTGCTGCTTGAGTCACTCGCCATATGGCCAGTCTTGTCTATCCCCCTGTTTCCAATCTCAGTTTAAATGAGTGTACCGCATGTCTAGGTGTGTGTGTATTATACGCCTGGAGAGCTGCAAGAATAATGGGCCAGTGCTTGCTCGGAGGAGCCGAGGCGCCTTTCGCAGGTATCAGGCATAAATTTGGACGTGGGTATGATAACTCAGCACTGTTACAAAACACCCCTTGTCAGTTCAAGGATCTCAGCAAGTTTTAAGGAAGTAGTGTAAAAATCACTTTCTTTGGCATAGAAATTAATCTCCCAGGTTGATGGAGACCACAGGGGAAAAGGAGGTGGTAGGAAAAAAGGGGATTTGAGCATGAGTCAAATAGAAAACAGAATTGGTTTTACATCTGTGAAACAATTCACTGTTAACCAAAATGCTGTCCTGTACATTATCTCTTCAGTCCCCACCAAAACAAATACAGAAAACAAAGACAACTTTACCTCCATTTGCATAAGAACACAAAGCCTCCAGGAGATAAAACAGGTAGCAGAGAAGAATTCTAGAATGCAGGTCTTCCGACTTCTAACTCAGTGTTGTTTCCTCTGCAGAATCTGAAAGCAAGCAGACCCCAGAATGGCCTTCTTTACTCTTTGATGCCCATGTGAAGGTTACTGTCCAAACATCAGTTGAGCAAGGTCTGTCCAAAACAGAAATACTTGACAGTAAATTCTCTGAACCTGTTTCCTTATCTGTAAAATAGATACAATAATAATACTTAATTGGTTTTGGCCTCTTCTTCCTACCTTCCCATTTAAAATAAAAATACTGCTTCAGGAAGAAATTAACACTAACTTACTGAAAGGATTAATGAATAAACAGTGGGGATTGAAAGGACGTGGCAGAGGACGCAGAAATCAAGGCCAAGCGGCCAGGGAAGGATGGTAAGAGGCCCTTCCTGTTCCCTGTGACCGACTTTCCCCCAGTGGCGGAATCGCTGGCCCAAACCTCTGATTTAATGGACCCGGCACAAACTTGGGTTCACTATACTCCCAGGAGTTTCTCCTGCCTCCCCTTCAGTATCACCTTCTGATTTATGGCTAGAAGACACTACTTTTCATGCAGGATACAAAACAGTCTTAAAGGACTCACGGGACCCCCTGGAACACACACTGCTCTTCACTCTCTCTCACTGGCGCTCCGGGCACGGGCTTGGGGGTGCGGGAGCCCTGATCTCCGCGTTTGCTGGTATCCGGGGTGTAGCCTCCACGAGTCCTCACTGAACAGCAGGGATGAGTTCCTAGAACTGCACCTTGATGTAAACATCCAGTCGGGTCACGCAAGGAAACCAGTTTTACTGCAGGCTAACTGATGTAAAAAGAGTTAAGTTCCAGTGGCATATTTCTGGTCACAAACACATAACTAAACTTCTAAATAAAGACTCAAAAAGTTCCTAATGTTAAGCATGGAAATTAATGTGACTGAGGGAGTGGGGGGTGCTGGGTGGAGGAGAGTAAAAGGGGAAAATCAGGACAATTGTAATAACGTAATCAATAAAATATAATTTAAAAAGAGAAATTAATGTGAGCTATACACGCATTTAAGAAAGATGAGTAGAAACAAGCCAGATAATTCTTCCCAAGCCACTTATTCCAGTCCAGGGTCTCAGGTGGCAGGCAGCTCAGGGCGAGAGGCAGGTCCCACCTTGGACGGGACACTCTTCGGTCGCAGGTGGCACTCAGTCCCGAGCCCACACACTCGGACGCAGACAGCTGAGACACGCCCATTCGCCTCACAGGCATGTCTCTGAGACATGGGGGAAACTGGGGCTCTTGGAGGAGACCCACACAGACAAGGGGGGAACGTGCAAACTCCACTCAGACAGTGGCCCCGGCCAGGAATCAACTTTATTTCTCAAAAACATTTATACCAAAATGACATTGAACAAAACCATGTTATTTTAGGGCCTGCTACACTGCCGCTATGATTGATTTCAAGCTACCTCAGACTTAACAAGCAGCTGGCGAGGTCCTGATGTTCCACATTGGCTCCCACACGCAGCTGTGCACGCTCCTTCCCTCCTTCTCACTTCCACAGAGGAGCTGGTCTCAACTGCAAACATGCAGCTCCCAACTCCGGCACCATGTGTCTCACTGCCTCCATACCTGGCAACCTCAAGGCACCTGGTGAGGAATGGAAAGCCGGGGCATTCCAGCAACAGGAAACGAAGAAGCAAGAAAGCCTGGGAGTTGAGGGTTCTAAGTTTTATTCCCAACCGTGACATTAATAAACAGTTTGAACTGAGGAGAAGCCAAGTTCACCTGGTCTCAGCGGCTTATTTTCTCCATTCATCAGACAGCAACAGCAGCGACCTCAGTCACGGGGGAGGCAGGAAGCTTCATTAGCTCCTGGTTTGTAAAGCTCTGATACAAAAGCCAGTGTAATAGGAGTGCAAAGCCTCATTATTAGCTAATAACTCTCATCTGGCTGATTCAAATTGCACATCTCTTCGTATCTAACCTTTTTCCAATTACGTTGCTTCATTTTTTTTTCCTTCTGGATATTTTTTAAAGTCACTTGGAAGCACCACAATTACTATTTCAATAAAAACCTCACAAAAATGAGTTTGAACAAAATGAAAAAAAGCAGGAGGAAACATGCTTCCCCCTCCTGAAAAAAATTAAAATCTCATCCTGTTTTATAAGCAGTGAAATCGGTGCCTTGTTTGGAGGGTGTTCGTTCGAGGAGATAATCTTTTTTATGTAGAAATAATCATTGTACACTCGCCAGATACTTAATTACATTAGGCTGTTCTGCCCACGATCGCAAATCATCTCCGTGCAGCAGGGGCTTGCGGTCAAGATAATAGCGCAAGATAATGCAGCAAAACAACTGTGCAAAGAAAATGGTGCAAAGCACAAAATGCTGAAAATTGCTGTTTGTTTTTATATCTATGTATTTTTAGGAGGGTGGCAACATGCTCTTTGCTGTTATCACAA
This sequence comes from Tonatia bakeri, assembly GCA_004024845.1. Taxonomy (NCBI): domain Eukaryota; kingdom Metazoa; phylum Chordata; class Mammalia; order Chiroptera; family Phyllostomidae; genus Tonatia; species Tonatia bakeri. The sequence goes on from PVIA01002781.1 coordinate 24,291, forward strand.
GCATTAAAGCTTAATAGCCCATCCGTGAGTTATTTACTGCTCAGAAACACCTGCTCAGTGAGATAAAGTAGCAGCTATCTTTCTAGTTTTAAAATTGACATTCAGCCCGTTATATTTCTGGTCTCTCTCATCACTTAGATGGTTGTTGACTTTTCTTAAATGTCAAAGGAGGTTTTCAACTTAATTTTATTCCTCAGGCTGGATTCTTCCTTGGGCTCTCCGGAGGCCCCGCTTCTGGCCTCTAAGTCAGGTCCCAAGGAAGGGCTGCTAAGAGGAAATCTCTCCTATGAGAAAAGCAAGTGCACTTACAACCATTTTTGCACACACTGTAAAAAAAGGGAATTTACCATATTTCATCCATAATTACTCCTACACGGCCTTCTGCTGCGCTCCCTAGGAGGGCTAGTATAGTGGGCAAGAGCAGGGCACACACGCATCTAAGAAGCGCAGGTTACAGTGTGTTCCAAGTCCCTGCGCAGAGGGCTTCACCCCACTTGGAGTGTCCCAGGGCCTGGCAGTTTTCTCAGAGCGGCTCTCTTCTTCCTGCGTGTTTCCCAGCCTCTATTAGCGGGCCAATGTTCTCTGCACTCTACAATCTGAATTCTGGAAGGTGAGGTCTGGTTAGCTTAGGACTTCCCACTCCTTGGCCAAGCTCTTGACCTCCACCCGCTTCGTAGAACAGCAACTAGACTCAGCCAGACCTCCCGCTGGCAGGGTGCTCGTTTCCAGTCCACCAGGGGTCACTGGCGTACAGAGACTGCCCCTCACAACTCCACCAGGCACGGAACACAGGTTGGCGGCATCACTCTAACGGAGATGCTGTGTGTGTGTTCCTGCTGACTGACCAGTGCTGGGTGACATTCCGGGTCCTGAGGCGGCAGGTACTAACTGAAGTGAGGGGCTCCAGGAAGTGGGGAGGTGCAGGCAGAAACTGAGCTCAAACATTCGGGGGATAGAGCTTGGCTGCTGGGCTTAGCCCAAGTCCTAGCTTTCCCATCTGATCTTTGTATGACCTTGGGCAAGTGATTTGACCTCTCTGTGCCCAACACCCCAAAGGGGAATGGAACATTTCCCTTCCTCCCCTCTAGGTTCTTAGGCTGGCTTGGCAAACAGTAGAAAAGCAGATATAATTTTGTATGTACAGGAGCCCATAGAAAAATGAGTCTCAAAGAAGTGACCAAAGTAGGCAGCTTTTTTGCCCTTTAGACAAAAAAAAAAAAATCAGTTTGGGAGGAATTGACAAGACAAAGGGGTTTGGGTTCGGAGTAGTAAATTAGTGAGGAAGTAACAAGGTTTGCTCACCCAGCCTTCTCAGCTCTGAATCCTCTATCTCTGGCGATAAGGATGTCTCTTTATCTCCTGGCACAGGGAGGGCACCTTTCCCAGGAGAGATTTATTTCCTGCTTTCAGGGGACAAAGAAGGGTCAGAGTGTCCTCCTTGTGCTGTTTCTTAAATAAATTTAATTCAAAATAATCGATATGCCAAATGGCATATTTGGGGGAGGCTTTTGCTGTTTTCCTTTAACCCTCGGGTAAAACGAGGTTTATAATGTTATCCACCTCATAAAGTGGTCATAGGATTAAACGAGATAGCGTGCAAAAAGCTGAGCCCCGTGTCTGCCCACGGCCCATGGTGAGCGCCCCGGCGCTGACCTGCTGTGTCCAGCTGTCCACTGTGTGCCCCTGGGCGGGCGTCTGTGTGCACGTACACAATGTGGCGCATCACCTCAGGTCTGCAGGGCTGGAATTAACAGTCATCCTTGGTCCATGACTCACTTCCATCACTTGCCTGAGCAGTGGTTTCTTATTTTGTGCCCTTGTTTATAATGTCGCGAACTTCCAGTAACCCATCAACCAATGAGACCCTCCCAATGCCTCTTCCTCCCTCTCTCCGTAACCACCATCCCAAATGATGCGTGGGTCACTTCTCAGCTTCCTTTTATATGAAAACATATTTTTCTTAGAAACTACACACTCTGTCAACAATATGTTTAGTTTGGTTGTTTTTAAACTTTGTAGAAAGAGTATCCTGTGACATCGGTGGGACTTGGTTTTTGTCTCCTAAAGTTCGGTGAGGCAGATCCCTTTGGGCTGTTGTGTGGGCCTTACCCCTTCCCTTTCAGTTCTGTGTGATGTCCTGTTGTGATACAAATGATTTGAGGGCTCAGGAACTGTTGGTTATAATTTTCACTTTGAACTCAGTACTACCCACCTCTCCTTGCCCTTTTCTGAATTTTCACCGCCCCCTGCTAAGTCCGAGGGTCACCCTTTTGTGCAGTGGACATTGTCTTCAGACTAGAGCTGCCCCTCTGACCAGCAGTGGGCCAGTGTGGACTGCACCCCCTGTGTCCTTCCTCCCTTTCTCAGGACTCTGCACCCTTGAAAGGAGCCCCTGCTGTTTGGTCAGCTAGATCCCCTGTAGAGAGAAGACACCCAGACAAGTAACTGGCAGGAGTAGTGAATTGATTGTTGCCTCTTAATTTTTTCAGTGAGAATAGGAAGAGCTTTTATTGGCAAGGCTGTTATGCAAATGTGAATCTATCACGGCGCATTATTGGCATTCTTATTATCTGGCACTACTGTAACCCTGTCATTTCAGCTCCCTGCTCCTCACCTTCATTTATCCTCTCACTGACGGCTCTAGTAGGAAAACTGCAGACCATACTGCTCCATGGAGTCATGGGTAGATGAGAAGCAGCCGGAAGATGCTTCCCAGGTGCTGTCCGAATACAGCAATGGAAAATGAAGCGGGTACTCTGGGTCCCAGCTGAGCCTCCTTCCTGGTGACTGCTCTGAGCTGGGTAGAAAACTCACGAAGTGACTGACCCATATTAGTCTGGCCGAGCTCCTTCCCAGGCAATTACTGTGGCAAAGCTCAGATGCTGAATTCTGATTGATTCTGGAAGATTAAACAAGAAAATGAAGGCACCATTACATTGTAGCCACAAAGGTAACCAACCTGGCTTTAAATTCATGCACTGATTCGGAAGAAAAAGGCAGGCCGCCAACATCTCATGCCAGGCTATCTAAGTTACATCACATTTTTAATGCTGGTTTTGACCTCCCCCCACCTCAGAAATGTATATCCATGCTTATGATTAAAGACAGGATGAAGGTGTAGTTTCATATTTCTCCCTGTCTGAAATCGATCACATTCCTCTCTCAGGTTCTCTGAGTGCAGGAGGCGGGAAGACGTGGGAGTAATGCAACTGCCCACGTACCGAAGACATTCTCTGTAAACTGTAACACAGCTTGCTGCTGGCGAAAGGGCCACACGTGGGCGTTTTCGATGTTTGTATGTTTGATTGTCTGGGAGCTCTGAGGCAGACCGAGAGAGGCTCACATGTGGGGACAAGCAGAGAGCCACATCGGCATCTGCCACAGTGAGGGCTGTGATGGAACCGGAACACACGGCCACGTTCACCATGATGGGGGAAACTTTTTCCACGAACAGTGAGAATGGAAACCTGCATCCACACCTGTCACCCCCAATTGACTCAATCCCTCCACTGTCTTCACTAACATGATGGCTTTTCTAAAAGAACCTTGCTGGTAAGGTAAGTTTTGCAAATAACTGAACACTTTTGCAAATCCATTTAAAGCTGATCAACTTTTCAGTAAATAACATCAAACTGATTGTTTATGAACCAAGTACGTCTGATCTTGTCCTCGAAACTCTCACTTCCCTGGTGTTTACCAATTGTAAACTCACATCATGACCTTTCTCCAACCCTAATTGAGCTCTTGCATTTCAAGGCCCAACTAAAGGAGACTTCCAAACCTCCTCAGAATCCTGGCTTTGCCCTACCACCCGCCCCGACCCTGTGAGACTACCGTCAGCACAGGGCCCTTTCTCAGCACAGCACACAATAAGCCCAGCTCTGGCCTGTCAACAGATTTGGGGTACCAGTGTCTGACTACGAGGAGAAAGAGTGAAAAGAGGGTGACAGCTAAGTCTAAAGAAGTAAGTGGGACTTAACCAGCTGTGCAAGACGGAGAAGAACTTTCTGAGTGAGGACAGAGCTGAGGCAAGACAGGAGTGCTCCCAGGGGGCCAGCCCAGGTCATCCTGGGCCTTCAACTGCGCCGTGTCAGGGGAAACACTTTAACCTTCTCCCCATGCGAAGGACAGAGACTCAGTAAACTGCCCCTCCCACGACTGAGGAGTGCAGGCTGCAGAGCTCTAGGGTCAGGCCTTTAAGAATAATGAACAACCAACCCCCAGTCACCTGGGGGCAAACCCCGTGCTTCCTGGCTGTCGCTGTCCCACCCCCAGGCTTTGCCGCCACCACAAACCTGCTGGCTTTCTTCAGTTCCCACTTCATTCCTCTCCGGGAGCTCATCGTGCTTCCGCACGGACTAAATCTCCATCTGCCACGTGTGTGCGTCATTCTGCCAGCCGCTCTGCCTCATGACCGCCATCATCATCGTCCTCAGCACCGTGGCTGTCAGCACGAGCAAGCCCTCAGTGTCACAGGGGAAAGCTGGTCATAGACACATCTGAGTGCCGCACACTTAGCTCACTGGGTCCAGTGATTTCTTATTTTTTCCAAGATGCACTCCTTCCTAAAGGTTTTAATAAAGCCACAAGCAACCGCTTCGGGAGAAAATTTTCTTCCCAGAAGCCTCAGAGACCTCTGCATGGGGCACAGAGATTTTAGAGGTTGGCCCCAGGAGGGTGACTGCCAGGCTCTGCTTTACATGGCTCTCAGACCTTGTGGGCATGGCCCGCACCTTCCTTGGGGGAAGCAATTTGGGGTTTCAGGCTGCTCCCTTGATACCTAGAAAGAAGCTATGGTGCTAATGTACACACTTCCATGGGCCACTTTTGCCTAAAACAGCTTCCCTTCCATGTCCCACAGACAATCTGCACCTTCCCAGGAAGGCGACTGAGTAACACACACAGCAAGGTTTGACCTCTTCCCACCCCACAGAGCCCTGTGTCACTGTGTGGAAAGGACGAGGCAGACAGTCCGGGGTCCCATGCTAGCTCTAACCCTGTGACCTCAGACAGTGTCCTTAAGCACTCTTACATTTACCACACGGTGAAAGAGCAGCCAACAGCTCCGATGCAGCAAAGCTGTATGTGCTAAAGGAAGAAAAGCTCCTGGCACATCACAGCTGCCCAGTAAATGCTCATTTTCTCTTCTTACCCCACTATTAATATGAGACTTGACCTTTTAAAGCAGGAAGTTAATGATTTAATGCCCTCAGCCCCTGCCTGTGACGGGAGACCGCAGACACGCTTTGCACGCGCACGGATAACTGAGCACTGTCGGCGTGAGAGTGGAGCATCTTCCAAACCCTCTGGCGCTGCAGAAGGCCGCAGAAGTGCGGAGTGGTGGCTGCCTGTTGCCTTCCAGCACACACAGTGTAAAGCCGTCAGCATCAGCCGATCTGTCACTCCCCGCGTTGCCTATGAAGTTGTCATTACGGCCTGGAGCAGGCACGCCTGGCCCCTTGGCAGGAATCCCGAAGGCTTCAGCAGTCGTGACTGCCCAGCATTTCCCAGGGTTCTGCCTGAGCTACAGAGATGTCCGTTCGCCTGCTGTCAAGTGAAAAATGTATTACTACCCTGTCTTTCGTGGCTGTCATCTCCTCACACACTCAGCTAATTGAGCCTGGGAAGCACATTTCTCCGAGACAAGCTGTACTTAAACAGGACTTACGTGGTACCACATTTCTTTACAACCTGAAGAAAATAGGTCTGATTTCAAAGCCAAGTGTTCAAAGCAAACAGGAAGTTGGGTCTGTGAGAATAGATGGGCCTGTTCGCCTTGAAAGCTTTCTTGTTAATTTGAGTTTCAGTCCCTGTCTTTGGTGCCAACGAGAAAGAGCTCTTTCTGTCCTGAGAAAGTCAATACCGTATTTCCCAATAAATTTTGAACCGTTGTCCAAACCTCAGATCATGAGGTTTTACAAAGGTTATGGTCACCAAAGCTGGGCTTTAAAAGTAATAGCCAGAATTTAAAACTGCGATGATCAAAAATAAAAATGAAACCTCAACGATCAAAGCATGCTGGGGAAACCTAGGAGGCTTCATACAGACCAACAGCGCCCTCTGCTGGTCACAGGCCCGCCATAGCACCAAAGGTGGTTAGCGCGCTGTTTGCCCACCGCATTCAGTGTTCACGCGACTAATACTGGTGCATCTCGGGCCTTCTACCCCTCCCTTCCTGGAACCCAACCAGAATTCTTGTGATTCTCAGCTCTTTTCCTTTTATAGCTCCTCAAATACCAAAAATTGCCAAATGTTTACAAATAATGCATTTGGAAATATGTTTTTGGTATTGAGCTTACCTAGGTTTTGAGTGCATTGTCACTTGGAAATTCTCTGGATTGTCGGAAGGAAGGAAAGAAAGGAGGGAGGGAGAGAGGGAGGGAGGGAGGGAGGGAGGGAGGAAGGAAAAGAAAAGGAAACTTTCCAGAAAAAATTATAATTGTCATTGATGAAATCTCTGGTTTATTCATAAGTATTGCTACAGATTTATCAGTTTCATTTTTTGCCTGGGAAACTTGGCCTTAATATTTCTATAAGTAATCTTATAGATTATGAGGAAAAGTTGATGTCAGGTATACAAAAAAAAAGAACCTTCAAAAGTTGTAGTGTAATTCACCATTAAAACTTGAAGCAAAAACTATTTCATGGAAAGACAAAATTACCAACCATACCTGTATTCAGATGTGGCTTAAATGCTAGAAGTACTAGTAGAGAGGGTGTTAGAAAATATTCAGTTTCCCCAATAAAAAAAAAAAAAGGACTCGATCTAGAGTCAGAAGACAGGATTTCTATCATTTTACACATCTGTGAGACTTGTGAATGCGTCCTAGAAACATCTGAGCACCTGCTGGTGGCCAGACGACACAGCAGATCCCAAGAGTGATAGTGAACAGGACAGAGAAAGCCTGCCCTCTTCAACCTTGGGGCTAGAGAGGGAGGCATGGCGGCCAAACACTGCGGCCCCAGAGCCAGGGCTGTTTTGAAAGGGTTCTTCCAGGATGATCTGGCAGAGCATGACCCAGGAGGATAACTGGGAGCGAGGGTTTTTTTGGGGGGGTTGCTTTTTTTAATAGGGGAAAAATGTATGTAACATAAAATTTACCATTTTAACCATCTTTAAGTGTACAGTTTTGTGGAATTAAGTACACTCACCAAGTCATGAAGCCATCACCACCATCCATTTCCAGAACTTCTAGTCATCCCAAACTGAAACTCTGTTCCCATTAAAACATAACTTCCATTCCTCTCTCCTCCCAGCACCTGGTAACCTCTGCTGCACTTCTGTCTGTAAATTGGACTCCTCCAGATACCTCATAAAAGTAGAATCGTGTAACATATGCCCTTTTGTGCCTGGCATATTTCATTTAGCATAATGTTTCCAAGGTTCTTCCATGTTGTAGCATCTGTCAGCATTTCATTCTTTTTTTAAGATTAAGTAATATTCCAAAATATTAATATATATTCATTATATGAATACATCACATTTTGTTTATCCATTCATATATTAAGGGACATTCAGACGGTTTCTACCTTTTGGCTATTGTTTCAAATGCTGTGAAGATTGGTGTAGAAGTACTTGCCTCCAACTCCTTTGGGTGTATACCTATAAGTGGGATTCCTGGATCACATGGCAATGCTGTGTAATTTTTTTAGAAACTGCCATATCATTTCTCACAGTGGCTGCAACACGTTACATGCCCACCAGGAATGCACATGTTTTCTAATTTCTCCACATTCTCACTAGCACAGTATTTTTCACTGTTGTTTTTATGGTTTTTGTCTTGATAATAGCCATCCTGATGGGTATACAGTATTCTCTCACTGTGGTTTTGACTTTCATTTCCCTAATGACTTGTGGTGTTGAGCGTCGTTTCATGTACTTATTGGGAATTTGTATATCTTCTTTAGAGAAATGTCTGTTTATTCAAGACACTGGCTCATTTCTTAATTGGGTCATTTGGTTTTGTTCTTGTTTTTTGTTGTTGAGGGGGAGGAGTTCTTTATATATTCTGGATGCTAATTCTTTATCATATGTGTAATTTGCAGATATTTTCTCTCATCCTGTGGATTGCCTTTTCAATCTCTTAATAGAGATTAATGTTCAAAAGTTTTAAATTTTTATTAAGTCAAAGTCATCTATTTCTGCCTTCCATTGCATGTCTTTGGTGTCATATTCAAAAAATCCTCATGAAATCCAATGTCATGAAATTTTCCCTGTGTTTTCTTCTGAGAGTTTTATAGTTTTAGCTCCTACATTTAGGTCTTTAGTCCATTTTGAGTTATTTGTAGGGTGTATATTTTGTATACATTCTATACATTTTTTTCTGCAGCTCCCATGAGGTGTAAACATAATAGACAAAGGTTAGAACTACCTGTTTGGAATTGATATCTTTTTCAGTTACCTGTGGAAACTCTGTTCCTGGAAAGCGTCATCCCCCTCGGTGCTACAGATGTCATGAGTGTCGCCTTGGGGCACCGTGTGTCCGATAACAGAGATATGTAGTTATGTTTATGCGCTTGTCTTTTAAACCCTATAAAAATAAAAAAGTGGAGTCCCAAACAAAATCACAATAGTACTGTTTTCTCTACTTGCACATGTATTTAACTTTACCCATTTTATTCTTTTTCAGAACTGTTGTAGCTGCTAGAGTTCTTTGTCTTTTCCATCAATTTTAGAATACTAACATCTACATGTATAAAAATGTGTGCTACATATTTGTAGAAGTATTAAACCTGTGTGTCAATTTGAAAAGAATTGTCCTTTTTACTGAGTTGAGTCCTCCATGCATGAACACGGTATATCTCTCCATTTGAGTAAATCTTTTTTTATTGTTTTCAGTGTTGTGTAGTTTTCACATTCAAGTCCCACACTTGTTTATTTTATTTTATTATTTAATCTTTATTATATTTTTCCCATTACCATTTAGTTCCCTTATACCCCTGCCCCTAGAAATTACGACACCACACATTTTTTAAACTTACATGTAAACGTTTCATTGTTTTGAGCAACTATAAATAATACTGTATGATTTGATTAATTCCCATATACCAAAATGACAATTGATTTTTGTACTACAGAGAGTTCCTTTTTTTTCAATGTTTCTTAAATCTTCTATGTAGACCATCATATCGGTAAATAGAAACAGTTCTATTTTTTCTTTTATCATCTGTGTGTCTTTTCTTTCTTTCTTTCTTTCTTTCTTTCTTTCTTTCTTTCTCTCTCTCTCTCCCTCCCTCTTCCTTCCTCCCTCCCTCCCTTCTTCCCTTCCTCCTTTCTTTCTTTCTTTCTTTCTTTCTTTCTTTCCTTCTTTCTTTCCTTCTTTCTTTCCTTCTTTCTTTCCTTCTTTCTTTCCTTCTTTCTTTCCTTCTTTCTTTCCTTCTTTCTTTCCTTCTTTCTTCCTTCCTTCCTTCCTTCCTTCCTTCCTTCCTTCCTTCCTTCCTTCCTTCCTTTCTTTCTTTCTTTCTTTCTTTCTTTCTTTCTTTCTTTCTTTCTTTCTTTCTTTCTTTCTTTCTTTCTCTTTCTTTCTACCTTATTGCTCTGGCCCAAACGTCTCACACTTGAATAAGTGTGAATAAGAGCAGACATCTTTGGCTTCTTCCTAATCTTTGGGAGAAAGCATCAGGTTCCCACCACTACACCTAGTGTTAGTTGTAGGGTTTTACTTGTAGATGCTCTTTATCAAATTAAGTTCCCCTTTATTCTTATTTTTCTGAGAATTTTTATTATGAATGGATATTGGATATTTTCAAATGCTTTTCTGTTTCTATTACTATCATTATTGATTTTTCTTAAATTTTCCTAAATGGTAAATAGATTACACCAATTTCAAATATCAAAGCAGGTCATATTTCCAGAATAAATTCCTCGTGGTCATGTTATGTAATTCTTTTTATATATTGCTGAGCTTTACTCGTGAATATTTTACTGAGAATTTTTGTATCGACACGTATGACAGACATTGGTTGCTGTTTCTTGCACTGCATTCGTCTGGTTTTGTATCAGAGAGATACTGGATTCATGAAATGAACTGGTACGTGTTCCCTGTTTTCATTTTCTAAGATATTATGTAGATTGGTATTGACTTTTATTTAAACGTTTTATGGAATTATCCAATAAAATAATATGGGCCTGGAGATTTCTTTGGGGGCATTTTTAAATTATAAACTCAATTTCCCATCAGTTATAAGACTACTCAAATTATTGATTTCATACTGGGTGAATTATGGTAATTTGTGTTTAGGAAACAGTCCATTTCAATAAAGTTGTCACATTTACGTGTGCAGAGTTTTTTGTATCATTCCCTTATTTCTCTTTTGGTATCTGCAGAGTTTGTAATAATATCCATGTTTTATTTCTGATAGTAATCATTTGTCTTTTCTCTTTTTCACTTTGTCAGTCTTGCTAGAGGTTTGATAATGTTTTTAAATCTTTTTAAAAAAACTGTTCTTTATTTCATTGGTTTTCTCTACTGTTTTTCTGTTTGAATTTCCTAGTTATCTCCTCTTACCTTTATTATTTCCTTCCTTCCCTATGCTTTGGGTTTCTTTTACTCTTTTTCTAGGTTATTGGGGTTAGAGCTTATAGTATAAGTTTGATACTTTTATTCTTTTGTAATGTATAATGTTAGTGCCCCTCCCTAATAAATTTCCCTCTCAGCAATGCTTTAGTTGTATTCCACAAACTTTGGTATGTTTTATTTTCATACTCATCCAGTTCAATGTCTGTTTCAGTTTCTCCTGAGGTGTTCTTTTTGGCCCATAGGTGAGTTTCAAGTACACTGTTGCATTTCCAAGTGGAGATTTTCTTGTTATCTTTCTGTTTTTAATATCTAGTTTTATTCCCTTGTAGTCAGAGACTACATCTAGGTGATTTCAATATTTTTAAGATATTTTATGCCCCAGGATATTGTTTATTTTGGTGTGTCTTCCATGGACACATGGGAAAAAAAAACTGTATCTGCTTTTGTTATGCAGAATGTTTTGTAAGTTTTACTCAGATCCTGTTTGTTGATAGTGGGTACCAGTTTTTCCATATCTTTACTCATTTTCTGTCTAGTTCTATTAATTGTTGAGAAAAAGGTTAAAGTCTCCAACATAGCTATTTCTCCCTCTAGTTGAAACCATTTTTATTCCACATATTTTGCAGCTCCGTTGTTTGGTACAGAAATATTGGGTACTCACCACCTCTTCCGTCATCATGCACTGTCCCACTTTGTCTCCGATAACCTCCTGTGCTGTGACACTGCCCTATCTGATGTTAATATACCCATGCTTGCTTTTCTGTGATTGATGTTTGCATGAGTTGATGTATTCTCATTCTTTTACTTTTAACCTGCATATAGAATGTGTTTCTCGTAGACAATAGTTGGATCATGTTCTTTTTAATCCACTCTGCCAATCTCTGTTTTTTTAACTTGTGGAGTTAGATCTTCTCATGATTTAAAGTAATTATTGCTAGGTTAGTACTTAAGTCTAATGTTTTATTTTTTTGTTTTGTGTTTGCTTAGTATGAGAAGCTGGTAGATAATTCTTTTCTTTTATCATTTAAAAATATTATGCCACTCTTTCTGTACTACATCATTCTTGATATGAAATCCACTGTCGTTTGAACAGTTTTCCCTGTAGCTAAAGTGTCATTTTTCTGTAACTGCTTTCAAAGTTTTTCTTCTGGGACTTCAGTTTTCTAATTATGATGTGTCTTGGCATAGATTTCTTGGGGATTCACTCAGCTTCTCAAATTGGTATGTTTGTATTTCTTGCCAAGTTTTCAGCCATTATTTTGTTGAGTTACTTTTTAAATCCCGCTTTCTTATCTTTTCTTTCTGGAAATCCAATGACATAAAGCTTAGATTTTTTTTTATAGTCCTACATATCCCTGATAGTTCTGTTTACTTATTTTTTATCTATTTTCTCTGTGTTGTTCCAACTGGGTGATTTTATTATTGTACCTTAAAGTTCACTAATTTTATCTTCTGTTACCTCCATTATGCCATTCGTTGAGCTTTTTATTTGGGTTATTACAATTTTCAGTTCTAAAGTTTCCTTTCGGTTCTTCTTTATATCTTCTATTTCTTTGCTGTGACTTTCCATTTTTGTTAAGTTTACACATTTTCACTTGTTTCGGGCGTGTTCACAGTTGCTCACTGAAGTATAGCAGAACCACTCTAAACCCTTTGTCAGACCGTTCCAACATGTCCATTACCTTTGTGTTGTGGTGGTTGTTTTAATTCACTTGAGCTCTTCCCGGTTCTTAGCATGACAAGGGATTTTTTTTTCATTTAAACATGGACATATTTGCATTTTATTATAAAAATGGACCTTATTGAAACCTCCTACCTTATCTGGTTTTCTCTCATACTACTCTAGTAAGCAAGGGGTGCCCCCCCTTGTGACTGCCAGTTGGAGGTAGGGGTCCAGGTTCCCCAGTGGTCTTTCTTCGGTACTTGAGGCTGGGGACCTCCCCATTACTGGTGGGAGGGGGTGGAGCTCACGCTCCTCACGTGGTGTCCATTAATCCTACAATGGTAGCGGCCTCTGTGCCTCCCTGACCCACCACAGTGAGAAGAGGGAAGGGCACCACGTTACCATCAGGTGGGGGTGAAGTCCAGGCCCGCCCCGCCCATGGTCTCCGTGGACACAATGATGGGGATGCCTTATCACCAGCCAGTGCATGTGGAAGTTTTATCACTCTACTCGGTCTTCTGTCGCATCGCCCCGAAGGGTATTGAGGTACCGCATCACAGCCTTTCAAAGGGGGGAGTTTAGGCCCCCCCCCCACCTTGGCCTTTTCTAGTAGGGATAGGGGCGGGCCCGTTTTTTCTGTGGAGTTTGGCTGCAGTGGAAAAGTTACTATCTAAAAGTTTTATACCTTCATAGGTTTCCCTTTCCATGTACTAGCTAGAAAAAGGAGGTGTTTGTTGGGGCTTAACTTTCTGTGCATATGGGCATTTCTGTGCAGCTGGCTTTTTCAGCGACAGGTCTGCGATATAAGAGGCGAAAGGAAAATCCAGGGACCTTACCACCTGTCCTCCCTCAAGCCCCAAGGCCCTCACACATGAGCATTCTTCTTTCCACCCTTCAGAGTCTTCTTAGGTTTTTTTTTAAATAGAATTTTCTGGGGTTTTAATTTTACATAATGGAAATAATCAGAAAAAGCAGTAAGTGATTTTAACATGTTTAAAACTTAATACGGCAATAATGGGATTGTTGTGTAACGTTGCAGGCAGCTCAGGTCAGATATAAAGTCAGTTACCCAGGATCTGCTGGGGGTTGATGAGGTGCCACTTATCTGTGCCCCTAAGATCCACATGGAGCAACAGGCAATGTTTTGTTTTCCTGCTGAACATATGGCCTGACCTGGAAGACCAAAGGGACAAGATGTCATCGCTTCAGCCTGACTCACTAAAACTGCCGTCACCCACTCACTTAGGGGTCATATGTTGTTACAAGTCATCAGAAGTGACCCAGAGTGGACAATTCACTTTATACCATGACTTTCTTAAAGAAGTCCTCTTGTCTCCTCGTCTCTCCATCCTCCCCCAGCTGACAATCCTTTTTCCCTGGTATCAAAAAATGATAGAGCCACCCCTCCTTTCTCTTTGCTTGCTGAATGGACAAAGCATTCCTAGTGACAGAATGGTGTAGGAAAGGAGAGCCACTCTCATAGAAATGATATTCCATGTGAACATTGTACTCTGTACTGTGCTTGGAGAAAGACGTGGGGAAGGGGCGCTGAGCTGTGAGGGGTAGACAGAATTGCATTATTATGCAGGAAATAGGAATCTGAAAATTGACCTAAGGAGGGGTCCAGAAGAATGTAGTCAAGTCGACTGGGAGCAAAAACATAATAAAACAAAAATCAGTGGCTCACGCTGACACCAGCAGCCTATACTCTACCAAAAACTCTCCCTGCTGTCATCAATGAATAGAGTGAGGTTTCTCTTCACAAATAACTCTTCAATCCTTCATTGTCACTTAAACAACTGTTTCTTAGAGACCAGGCATGGTGTTCATTTTCACTTTATTTCCGCTTTAAACAACACTTAGACCGAAGAAAAGTGGAGAAAAATATGTAATATTAAATGATTTACTTATTTAAGAAAACCAAAAATAAAAGTAATGTAGGAGTGCTTTTAATTAAAAATACAACAAAAACTACTTCAGAAAATAAGTCAGATTTAATTTATAAAAGGCAAAACCCTATAAAATAAAAAATAAACTTTTTTAGCACTATGTTATATGGTACATACAAAACTTGGAAAATGCTAGCTAATGTATACAAACCTTTTACAGATTAGGCTGAACTGTCACAAAATCAGGATGCAAAGAACTTGAACAATGCAATGAACAAGTTTGATACAATAAAGTTACAGGAAATAATGTGAGGCGCAGAACTCTCCTGATATGTCCCTTCACGTGGTGGGGATTCCACTGTGATAACACTTTTGACTTCTCTCCAGTCCTCACACACCCTTCTCCAAGGGATCAATCTGACTGTTGAATGAAGAAGGGAAAATACGGTACAGATACTAGACCTTTCCTCTTCTCTTTCTCTTAACACCAAGCTCCCGGCAGGAAGCACCCGGTCTGCTCTGTTACTCTAGGCCATAATTTGACCACAACAGTCGCTCCTGTTACTAGAGAGGGCCACATGAGCCTACCACTCCCTGTGACCAAATAGATAACTCTGCCTAAATCCGAGCTTTTGTGCTAAAATACTTACTTTCCCATGGTTATAAGCCATATTCTCTACCATCAGCATGATCAGTAATCAAAGTGATAGGTCAGATTCTGTATGTCAGTTTGAGTTTTTCTTCTGGAGTGCTAGCAGAACTCTTGTGAAGAATGCAGGCATGCTATTGTTGGCTGCCCTCTGAAATCCAACAATAATTTGGAGAAGCACATTTTATCCAAAGTCACATGGGGCACGTGGCAATTTACAACACACTAGGCACTAAAGCAAGTCTCAGAAAACTTCAAGAAAGTGGTAACATACTAAACATTTCTCTTTGACTAAAATGTCACTTAACAGAAATTATTAAGGAAAAGAAAACAACTTTTAAAACTAATTTTTGAAATTAAAATCATTTCTCTCTCTCTTTCTTTTTTTTTAAATTGTTGTTCAGGTACAGTTTTCTGCCTTTTCCACCCACCCCAGCCCAACCCCCCAGCTCTCCCCACCTCCCTCCCATTTCAACCTCCCAAACCATTTCTCTTTTAATAATTTTTAAATTTTTAAATTACAGCTGACATATGATACTACATTTGTATAATATTGTATATATGACATGGTGATTAGACATTTACTGAACTTATAAAATGATCTCCTTGATATGTCTAGTGCCCATCTGACACCATATATAGTTATCACAATGTTATTGGACTGTATTCTTCATGCTGTACTGCACATCCCTGTGACTTTTTATAACTGAAAATTTGCACGTCTTAATCTCTTCCCCTTTTGCTCCGATCCTCCAACCCCTCCAATCTAGCAACCATCAAAATGTTCTCCATATCTATGAATTAATTCTGTTTCATTTGTTTATTTGGTTTGTTGGTTTCCATATATAAGTAAGATCACGTGGAAATTTTGCCATCTGCAACAACATAAATGGAAATAAGTCAGAGAAAGACAAAACATTTCTAAATGAAAAGTCAGAGGAGATTTTACTACAAATTCATACATAAGACTGAAGGGTAACAAAAGTAGTGCCTATCAGAACTGGTAGGAGAGAACTGAAGCAGCACTTAGAGTGAATCCCTGACCTTAGATATTTCTATTAGAAAAGAATGAGGGCGGAAAAAATAAAATAAGCAGTAATAAGGTTTTAAAAGGAACACCGAAATAAATATGAAGCAAGTCGAAGTAAGGGCATCATAACTTAAAAGCAACCATTAATGAAAGTTTTAAAAAGGTTAATGAAGAACTGGTACAGCCATTAAGATAAACAGTATGTCATTTGCAGAGAGAGAGAGGGAGAGGGAGAGGGAGAGGGAGAGAGAGAGAGAGAGAAAAAAAGAAAGAAAGAAAGAAAGAAAGAAAGAAAGAAAGAAAGAAAGAAAGAAAGAAAGAAAGAAAGAAAGAAAGAAAGAAAGAAAGAAAGAAAGAAAGAAAAGTTGAACTATCATATGGTCCAGCAATCCAACTCTTGGGTATATATCTGAAAGAATTAAAGTTAGTATCTCAAAGGGATATCTGCATACCTGTGTTAATTGCACCATTGTTTACAACAGCCAAAATATGGACACAACCTAGTTATCTGTCAATGGATTAATGTATGAATAAGATTATAATATTATATATGCACACACACATGTATATACACACACAGTGGAATGTTATTCAGCTGTCAGATAAAAGGAAATCCTGCCATTTGTGACAACATAGATGGACCTTGAAGACATTATGCTAAATGAGGTAAGTCAGACAGAGAAATATAAATAATTTATAATATCACTCATACGTGGAATTGATAAAAACACTAAACTTAAAAAAACAGAGAGCGGAATGGTGGTTACCAAGGTCTGGGGGATAGGGAAATTTGGGGGCTGCTGTTTGACTATAAACTTACCACTAGTAGATAAAAAATTTTTGAAGATCTGATGAACAATGTAGAGATGATTAGTCAAGAACATTGTATTATAAACTTCAAAGTTAGTACAAGAGAAAATCTTAACTATTCTCAACACAAAAAGGAAATGGTGAGTGTGTGGTATGATAAAGGTTTTAGCTAATGCTACTGCTGTGAACATATTGCAATATAAATGCATTAAACCAACACATTGTGCACCTGAAACTTACACAATGTTATACACCAATTATACCTCAATTAATTTTTTTAAAAAGATAATGAAGATCAGCAAAGCCAAAAAGGTGTCTAAGCAAAGACAAATTTATAACAAGATAAGAACAAGGAGACCACCACAACCAGCACTACAACCACCAATAACAAAAAATAAAATATATAAAATGTTAATTATCTCTATTGGGGTATAACTGGAGATGTGCAGATACTTAAACAATTACAGGTGAGTGTTATCAAAAACTTTATGCCACTAACTAAGGCATAAAGAGAAGATACCAATTCCAAGAAAAAAACAGATGAAAAGATACCAATTGTAAGAAAAAAATAGGTGAAAGTATACCAATTCAAAGAAAAAACAGATGAAAAGATACCAATTCTAAGAAAAAAATAGATTACCAACACTGATTGAAGAAGAAAGAGAAAATATTAATTGTCCCATAAACCTACAACCAGTTTTTTAAAACTTAACAGTAGCGAAGTTTTTCATAATAAAAACATCAAGTCCAGATAAATATATAGTCAAATTCTGTATAAAAATAAAAAAAGAAAATAATAATAGACAAATATTTCCAGATTATTTTAAAAGAGGGAAAACACATAATAGATAGATAGCTGATATAGATAGATAGATAGATAGATAGATACCCTTTTATAAACATATAAATAAATATAATGCATGTATGCATGTGTGTGTGGAGATAGTGGGACAGAGAGACATGTGTTCCCACTGACATACCCCTCTGTGGGACCTGGAAAATCTGAAATCTGTAGGGCATGCTGGAAGACGAGAAACTCTCAAGCAGGAACTAATGATATAGTCCTGAGATAGAATTTCATCTTCCTCAAGGAAACCTAAGTTTTCTTATTAAGTCTTTTCAACTGATCGAATAAGTTTTACTTATAATATAAAAGATCAACTCTTTTACTTAAACTCAGGTGACTATAGATCTTAACCACAACAACAAAATACCCACATCATAACCCTTAGATTAGCATTTGATTAAAAAACTGACTACTGTACCCAAGCCTAGCTGACACATACTGCTAACCATCTTTTTATTTCATGGCACAAAGGCCACCTGGTACGTGGCCTCTAAAACTCAAGCAGAAAACCACAGTTTTTTAATTTGAAAAATCAGGGAACATAGTTCACAGTTCAAGCCTTCCATAGTAACAGAAAATTAAAAAAGAAAATTCAGGAATGGATAGAGTCAAAGAGGGGCAAGCCCCCAAATCTGGATATAAACTCGATCGAATCCTTGGCTGAGCCAGGAACTACATATGCAGGGAAAAGGCTTCAGTGAGTCCAGCAGAAAGCAGCTGCCGAAGGCAAGACTGAGGAGACGGTTCAGTCGCTGCTGCACTCTGAAGCAGAAACAGGATTTGAAGTTTAAATCACACTAAATTAGAAGTACACAGAAACACCCTAGGCTTCTGTGGAAGTCCCAGAAGTATCACATTTAGGAGTAAAGGCTACATCCCAGAGCTGAGAGTGTCACATTGAACAGAGGACAAATACAAAACAGAACTCCCAAACAAAGTGCAAAACCAAGCCTGCAAAATTCTGAGCTAATGGACCAGTTAAATGCCTACTAGAGCAATAATGATCACTCTTCGGGGGAACTTTAAAGGTCTCTATGTGATATTCACAACGACGAAAATATAATGAAAAGTTCGTTAGCTATGGGAAAAAAAGGAGACATTACCCAATGATATGAGAACAAGTAGTAAAAACTGCTATTGTTCCAGAATTTAAATGAAAAGATGAGCATAATAAATAGACAGAGAAATGTGTCAGCAAAATGAAAATCATGAAAAAGAACCAAATGGAAACTCTAGAACTGAAAAGTACTGTATCCAGGAAAGCAATAACCACAAATCTCTGGACTGACTTTTAACACTGCTAGAAAGTGCAGAAGGAAGTATCAATGACCTTGACGGGAATTAAAAAAATTTTGAAAGTGAAAAATGGGGAAAAAATATTGAAGAACAAAATCCCTCAGTTATGTGTTGGAAAACATTTTGTGGTTTAATATACTCATAATAGAGACAGACAAAAAGAAGAGGCCATAAAGAAATAAAAACATATTTGAAGAAATAATCATCAAAAATACCCTATACATAATTTTTAAAAGCAATAATTTAAAAAGTCAAAATGACTAAAGAAGCCCAAGAAAGATTAACACAAAGAAAACCAGAACTGGCACATTATCATATTTGTACTTGACTAAATAAATGTGGGGAAGCCAATGCAATGTACAGCCCATGTTATTATCAGGGAGTGTGAAAAACATGGGGGAAGGGGGCGTTGGAGAGAAGCAAAGAAAGGCATTAAAAATGTACCCACAATGAAGACTTTACTACGATCCCATTTATTTAAGTTAATGTGTAGTATATATGGTGAAAGGAAATGCATGAAAGAATGGTCAGCAAAGTATTAATGGTTAATATTTCAGTATTAGCCAGACCTTTCACTTTTTCTTAATATTTTAGGAACTAGTGGAATTTATTATAATAATCATGTTTTATTCATCTACTCAGGATTTTAAAAAATTTTTTGCACATTAAAAAAATGCCTAAGTCAGAGGCCTACACTTTATCTGCCTCGGCGATGATGCTGCAAAATGTTTCCCTCATCTACTCACTATGAACCGGTGCCCACAGCTATGAGCCCAGAGCTCACGGGTGTCACACAAAGAAATCCAGGAGCACAGACCTTGTCCAGCTCAGGGTTCCATTAGTGTCATCGTGTGGGGTTAAAGGTTAACTTAGTACAGGTTTAAAAGAATGCAGTCACCCTCCTGCTGAGGCAGATAACAGAGCAAGATTAAATACATCATCTGAAAATTGCAAGATTCTGCTCATAATTTTTTCTACATTAATCACCAAGAAGAGAAAATTATTCTGCAATTCTAGTCAGTCACTGTATCTGTATGGAGTACTGCTTTCCTAGAAACTGGCCATTCAGCAGTGAATAAAACAGGCACATATTTCTTTCCCCTCGAAGATTACAATTGCAGTGAATGAAGACAGAGAATAAGCCAAACAAATCAGTCAATTACCTAGCACATTAGAAGGTAGGAAATGCTAAGGAGAAAATTTAAAGAGGGAGTGACTGTAGCAAGAGCCAGACATGGCAGAAATTACAACTTTAAAGAGGCTTCAATAAAAAGGGATTTTAATTCAAATCTTGGGATGGATTCTGGGTGGGATCTACGTGGACATTTACAGAAGAGCATTATAAGCCAAGGAAAAAAGAGTACAAAAGCCTCAGTGCAGGGACATGCCATCATGTTTCAGGACCAGTGAGGAGACGGCAAAGAAATAGTGAGGGGATGGCAGCAGGAGATAAGAGTCTTCTGTGCCATTGTGTGGCTTTCACTTTTACTCTGGGTGATATAAGAAGCTGCTGGAGGGTTCTGAGCTGAGACGTGACATGACTGAACTTCACAAGCAGTTTGACACAGCTTTATGTGGATCAGTCGGGTGCCTGTGCAGACTGTAGAGCACAGGTAGGGGGCAGAGCAAGGGAGGGAGCAGGAATACCAGTTGGAAGGCCATAGTAATCGTGGGGGGGGGGGAGTGGCTTTGACCCAGTTAGTAGTGGTGGAAGTGGATGAAAACCGTCCAGATTTCAGATATGGCTTTAAGGTAGACTCTTTTTTTTTTTTTTCAATAAATAAGAAATGTGAGAAAAGATGAAGCAGAGAAGGCTGTAAGATTTTTGAAGTACTAACAAATAGGAAGCTAGTGTCCTCAAAACTGAGATAAAGATAACAGTAAGAGTAGATTTAGAGAAGAGAATAATTGGAAGTTTATTTTGGAACATGTTAACATTTAAACCATCTGATAGATTTGCAAATTGAGATGAGTAGCAGCTGGATCAGAGTGTAAAATTAAAATGATAAGCCCAGTTGGATATCTTACTAAGGAATCAATAATACATTGATGTTATTTCAAGACTGGATGGGGTTAATAAGAATAATACAGACAGAAAGAAGCCATCTTCATTATAAAGAGAGGCTTTTAGGAGAGGAAATGAGAAAAGATAATTAAATAACATTCAAAACATTTTGCTGTAAAGGAAAAAAAAATGTTTGAGGGAGAGGAGGTTGACAGAGAGTGTAGGACAGTGGTTCCCAATGGGGAGGCGGGGTGGGGGGGCGGGGGTTGGGGGGGACTCCTTCTAGGGACATTTGGCAATAGGTGGAAACAACTTCGGTGATAGTAGCTGAGGCTGGGAATGGGGAGAGGCTGGGACACATGAGGACCCCGCCCCTCTCTGTACCCTCTGACCCATGGAGACACGGAGACTGCAAGAGGGGTATTATCATTCCAGCAGTGCAGAGCTCTTTCTGAATCTGTCCAAAGAATGGAACTGGAAACGCAAGCGAGTTTAAAAGAGGCAGCGTTTAGAACTAGTCAAGGACACTGAAATAGAGGACAGGCAGAAAGAGACCAGAGGAGAGAGAAGAGGGAATTTCAGGGGAAAAGGGGAAGGGTTTACAGGAACAAAGTTAAAAGACACATGGATAGAAACTAGGGGGAGGGTGGTAATGGGAGGGAAGATGGGAGGGGGATGGGTGGGCTGGATTGGGAGTAAAGGGGAGAAAACTGTACCTGAGCAATCATTAAAATAAAATTTTAAAAAAGAAATGTTTGTACTAGAGGATAAAAGAATATTTTAAAACAATAAAATACTTTATAATAAAAAAAAAGAACTAGTCAAGGAAGAAGTTTCAAATAACCAGCACTCTCCAAAAACAAAATAGACTGTGTTTTTGGTAGAGAGATCTCTATTATTGGGAGTGTTCAAACAAAAATGGGTGATATATTTTAAAGCATTTTTTGTACTTGAAGGGGTCTGGGCTGGATGACTTCCTAGAATCACTTCCCACATTTAGAACCAATATTGTTCAGATATGAGATGAAGACACCATCTAGACTTAGTGCTCATGATGTACCACGTCTGCTTAATTCTTCCCGGTTCAGGCATCACTCCGTCATCCTAGCTGCTGGGCATCAACTTCCCTGGCCCACCACTGTCAATCTGCTAGTCTATTCATCCCCTAACATCCCCATATTTCTTTGTAAGAGTCCCACTTTGGCCTTTAGAGTAGGTTTCCATTTTCAAAACAATTCATAGAGATAGCTATTATATTTTTAATATACCCAGTATTTCACATTTACTTTTAAATAAATGTGCCTTCTCCAAATTCAACATCACCCCTTGATAAAATGAGAATTTTTTTTGAAATATACAGCTTTTAAGTATTCCAAAATCACTATAGTTCCTTCATTTCCTAAGCCATAGGGTATGTGCTACTAAACATACAGAGATATTCAATGTCCTCGGCAACTCTACGTGAGCTCTCTATCACTATATGCAAGGAATATTTATTAAGGGTATTTCAACCTTCTGTACATTCTCTAGCTCAGCTCAGAGAACATGAAAAAAATGGACATAAACCAAAAGTCTCTTCACCTCAATTACTAGTAAGGAAATTGAATCAATAATAAAACATATTCCAAAAAGAAGTCCAGAACCAGACAGCTTCACTGGTAAATGCTACCAAACATTTAAACAATTAATACCAATTCTTCTCAAACTCCTGCAAAAAAAAAAAAAAAAGAGGAAAGTATACTAAAACTCATTATACAAGGTCAGCTTTACCTTGATACCACAGCCAGACAAGGATACTACACACACACAGAAATTACAGAGCACTATCCCTGATGAGCCCTGATGTAAAAATCCTCAACAAAATATTAAACTGAATACAACAGAATATTAAAAGGATCACCCACCATGAGCAACTAGGATTTATTCCTGAAATGCAAGAATGATTCAATATATACAAATTAGTAAATCTGATACATCACATTAACAGAGTGAAAAAGATAAAAAAGCATTATTATCTCACTAGATGCAAAAAAGCATTTGACAAAATTCAACATTCTCTCATGATAAAAACCCTCAGAAAATTGCTAAGAGAAATGTCAGAGATTTTACTGCCTATATTTTCTTCTAAGGGTTTTATTGTTTTGAGTCTTACACTTAAGTCTTTGATTCATTTTGAGTTTATTCTTGTACATGGTATAAGAAAGCCATCTAGTTTCATTTTTTGCATGTATCTGTCCAATTTTTCCAGCAACCTTTATTGAATATACTGTATTTACTCCATGCTATGTTTTGACTCCCTTGTCAAATATTAACTGGCCATATAGACATGGGTTTATATCCAGGCTCTCTATTTTATTACATTGATCATTATGTCTGTTTTTATGCCAGTATATATCTCCTCAGGCAAGGGAAACAAAAGAAAAAATAAACAAGTGTTTTGCACAAGAAAGGTAACCATTAACAAAACAAAAAGACAACCTATTGAATGGGAGAAGATATTCACCAATGATACTTCTGATGAAGGTTAATATCCAAAATTTATAAAGAACTCAAAACCAGAAAAACAAACAACCCAATTAAAAAATGGGTAGAAGATCTGAATATACTCTTCTCCAAGGAAGACATACAGATGGCCAATAGACATATGAAAAGTTGCTTAATATTGCTAATCATCAGAGAAATGCAAATCAAAATCATATGAGATATCAATTCACACCTGTCATAAAGGCTATCATCAATAAATCAACAAACAAGTGTTGCCCAGGAGGTAGAGAAAAGAGAACCCTCGTAAACTGTTGGTGGGAATACAGATTGGTGCAACCACTATGGAAAATAGTGTGAAAATTCCTCAAAAAATTAAAAATGAAATTGTCTTATGACCCAGTGATTCAATTTCTTGGTATATTAAAAAAAAAAAAAAACCTGAAGCACTAACTTGAAAGAATACATGCACCCCTATGCTCATCGCAACATTATTTATAATTGCCAAGATATGGGAGCAATGTATCTTGCTCCCACATCAAGTGCCCACCAATAGAGGAGTAGATGAAAAAGCTGTGACACATATACACAATGAAATACTACTCAGCCATAAAAAGACTGAAATCTTACCTTTTAAAAAAGCAGGGATGGACCTAGAAGGTATTATGCTAAGTGAAATAAGTCACACAGAGAAACACAAAAACCATATGATTTCACTTATATCTGGAATGCAAAAGCCAAAATAAACAAACAAATGAAATAGAAACAGATTCATAGATACACAGAATAGACTGACAGTTTTCAAAGAAGAGGGGAATTGAGAGGTTAGGTGAAAAAGTGAAGGAACTAAAATATACAAATTGGTAGTTATAGAAGAGTACAGTCACAGAGTACATTATAGCATAGGAAATATAGTTAATAATATTATTATAACTATACATGGGGCCAGGTGGGTACTGGAAACATTAGGGGCACCACTCTGTAAAGTACATGATTTTCTAACCACTATGCTGTACATCTGAAACTACTACAGAATAATATTGAATGTATATTGCAATTGAAAAAAAATTTTAATTTAACTTCAAAAACTGGTGTAGAAGGAACATATCTCAACATAATAAAGGTCATATATGACAAGCCCACATTATTATGCCATTATATAACATGCCATTTATTAATTTAATTATATGACATTATTAAGTTAACATCAACTTAATAATGAATGGTTGAAAGCATTTCCTCTAAGACCAGGAAAAAGACAAAGATATCTATTTTTCCCATTTTTATTAAGTATAGTAGTGAAAGTCTTAGCCAGAGAAATCAGGCAAGAAAAAGAAATAAAAGTCACTTATATCAGAAAAAAATAATTAAATTTTTTTTGTTTGCAGATGACATGTTATTATGTACAGAAAATCTTAAAGACTCCACCACACAAACTATTAGAACTAATAAAAATTTGGTTAAAATTGCAAGAAACAAAATTAATGTACAAAATCAATTGCATTTCATACACTAACCATTAAAAAAAATAATCCCATTTACAATAGTATAAAAAATAAAATACTCAGAAATAAATTTAACCAAGGAGATATACTATATACTAAAAAGTATAAGACATTGATGAAAAAGATTAAAGAAGACACAAATAAATGGAAAGATATTCTGTGTTCATAGATTAGAAAAACAAATATTGTTAAAATTTCCATACTACCCAAAGTGATCTACAGATTCAGTGCAATCTCTATCAAAATTCCAATGGCATTTTTTCACAGAAACACACCAAATAATCCTAAAATATTTATGGAACCACAGAAGACCCCAAACAGCTAAAGCAACATCAAAAAAGTTCAAAACTGGAGGCATCACATTTCCTGATTTTAAACTATAGTACATATCTATAGTAATCAAAACAGTATGGTACTGGCATAAAAACAGACACACAGATCAATAAAACAGAACAGAAAGCCCAGAAATGAACCCCCACACATATGGTCAATTAATTTTTGACGAAGGAGCCAAGAATATACAATGGGGAAAAGAAAGTCTCTTCAATAAGTGTCCATCACTAGATGAGTGGATCAAACAACTGTGGTACATTTACACAATGGAATACTACACAGCATAAAGAAAGAAGGAGCTCCTACCTCTTGCGACAGCATGGATGGAGCATTATGCTAAGTGAAGTAAGCCAGTTGGTGAAAGGCAAATACATTATGACCTCACTTATAAGAGGTATCTAATGAACAAAATAAACTAAAAAGCAAAATAGAACCAGAGGCATGGAAACATGGAACAGACTGACAGTAACCAGAGGGGAGGGGAGATGGTGATAATGGTGGAAAGAAGGGGAAGGGACTAGTCAAAGAACATGTCTAAATGACCCACGGACATGGACAACAGTGTGGGGATTCACTGTGGTAGCAGGGCACAAGCTGGATAGAGGAGGGCAAAGGGGGAAAAATTGGGACAACTGCAATAGATAGATAGATAGATAGATAGATAGATAAAATCAAGAAAACTAGGTATCCACTTGCAAAAAAATAAATAAACAAATAAAAGGAAAATGGACCCCTATCTTACAGCACTCACAAAAATGACTCAAAGTGAATTAAAGACGAATGTAAGACATGAAACCATAAAATTCCTAGAAGAAAACACAGGAGAAAAGCTCACTGACACTGGTCTTTTCAATGATTTCTGGAGTTTCATTCCAAAAGCAAAAAAAAAATAAGCAAAAGTAAGTCAGTGGGTCTACATCAAACTAAAAAGATTCTCCACAGCAAAGGAAACCACTGGCAAAATGGAAAGGCAAGCTATGGAATTGGTGGAAATATTTCCAAACCACATATCTGATAAAGGGTTAATATCCAAAATATACAAGAAACTCCTATGAATCAAAAACCAGAAAAGGAAACAATTTAAAGATAGTCAAGTGACCTGAACAGACACCTTTTCAGAGAGGATACACAAATGACCAATAAGTACAGGAAAAGGCATTAAACATTTCTAATCATTAGGGACGTGCAAATCAAGACCTTAATAAGATATCACCTAATACCTGTTAGGATGGCTACTATCAAAATGACAAGGGACAAACACTGATGAGGATGTGGAGAAAGTGAACCATTATCTACTGTGGGTGGGAATCTAAACTGGTAGGGCCACTGTGGAAACAGTGCAAAGCTTCCTCAAGTGATTAAAAAAAGAACTACCACATGATGCAGTAATCTCACTTCTGGATACATATCCAAAGGAAGCAAAATAGTTATCTCAAAGACATGTCTGTACTTCCAGGTTCATTGCCACATTATTCACATATTCAAGGTATGAACACCACGTAAGTGTCTGTTGACAGATGAATGGATAAAGAAAATGTGATGGACACACCACAACAAAACACTGTTCAGCCTTTAAAAAGAAGGAAATCCTGCCATTTATAACAACACGAATAAACCTGGAGGGCATATACTTCGTGAAATAAGGCAGACAGAGAAAGAAAAACACCATACGGTATCACTTATGTGGGATGTAAAAAAAAATGTTGGACTAATAGAAACAGAGAGAATAGAATGGTGGTTGTCAGGTGCTGAGGGTGGAAGGGATGGGGAAAGGATGGTAAAAAGGAATAAAGTTCCAGTTATAAGGTGAATAGGTCTTAAGGGTTGTTGTATCAAAAGGGTTACTATAGTCGGTAATGCTGTGTTGATTATTAAAATTTGCTAAGAGAGTAGAACTCATGTTTTCTCACTCCCCCTGAAAGTAAGTATATGAGGTGATAGAAGTGTTAATTAACTGGATGGTGGAAATCCTTTCACTATATACATGTATATCAAATCACCACAATCTTATCATTTTCGTCAATTACTCAATAAAGATGAAAAAGTGGTGGCAATGCATTACAGATCTGACTAATACCTCATAAGTAGAGGCAAAATGTATGACAAAAATAGCACAAATGACTGGGTGGGAGGGGAGAGTATTTAAGAATCCTAATCTATAAAATGCTATGACATTATTTTAAGGTAGACTATGAAAAAGAAAATTTGTAATTTGGAAACCATACGGCATTCACTCTCCCTCTCTCTCTCTCTCTTTCTCTCTCTCTCTCTCTCTCTCTCTCTCTCTCTCTCACACACACACACACACACACACAAAGAGGCTTTTTTAATCTAATAAATTTTAAAAATTGAAGAAAAATGAAATCTTAAAAATACTCAATCCAAAGAGAAGTGGGAAAAGAGAAGACAGGAAAGGAATGACTAACATATGAGACAAATAAAAACAAACAAGTAGAATGATTTAAGCTTAACCATATCAATATTTACATTAAATATAAAAAGTGCAAACCATGGGTCAGTGAACTATGGCCTAGGAGCCAAATACAGCTGACTGTGATATTTTGTAAAAAGAGTTTCATGGGAACAGAGCCATACCCATTTATTTATGTGTTGCCTATGCAGCTTCAGGCTGTAACAGCTGAGGCAAACATCTACAACAGAAACTGTATGACCCAAAAGCCTAAAGTATTTGCCACCTTGCCCTTTACAGAAACAGCTTATTGCCCTTTAGTTTATATGCTCCAGACCAAAGTCAGAGATTCTCACATTAAAGAAAAATAGCTAACTGTGATCTACAAAAGAAAATCCTCGCAGTAGGAAGCTCACCTCAAGTATAAAGACATGGGTATGTTAAAAGTAGAAGACAAACACTGTTATGCTGTATAGGCACTAATTGTAAGCAAGCTAGAATGGCTGAATAATATTAGATAAGGCAGACTTCACAACAAGCTTTATTACCAGAGATAAAAAGGAATATTTCCTAGGGATAAATGGTTAATTCATAATTTTTTTAAATGTGCATTCCTCTAATAGCAGATTCAAAATGTATAAAGTAAAAATGGAAGTGAAATGAGAAATGGAAAAGTCCACATTATAATAGGAGATTTCAACCCTCCTCTACCAGTAACTGATGGACAAGATATGCAGAATATCAGTAAGCATGAAGAAGATTTGGACAGCACCATCAACCAACTAGACATAACTTACAGTAATAAATATTCCACCCCTAAACAGCAGAATGCATGTTCAAGTGTTGGCAGAACATTCACCAATATTAGTTCCAGTCAGCAGAGTTATCAGTAGCCTACACCTGTAGTCCAAAAGGGTCCTGGGGGGTTACAAGCCCCAAGACTATTATTTCCTTTGTGCTTCCTGAAATCCTGTATTGTTTCTGTTGTATAGTGCTGGAAGGGACTGGAAACTTGATTGGCTTCCTGTTGTATCCACTATAATTCCTCTAAAAATTACTCTTTCCAGTTGCCACAATTGCCCTTGACTTTTATGAGGGGCCACAGCACAATCAATATTAATAGTGGGAGCAATAAAAGTGGTAGACAACAGCAGTCCTAACAGTCCCACCTAGATGATTATGGTGGCTTCTGTAGCAAGCAGCAAACGAGATCCTCTAACCTCCCTCTCTCCCTCTCTCTTTCTCTTTCTATCTTCCCTGGCTTATTCCCACCAGAAAGTGAGAAGTAGCCCACACTATGGTTGCTTGAATAGACACAGAAAGTGATCAGTTTAGACACAAATAAGCCTTACAGATTGGCACACTCAGCATGGATGTCCAGGGATGCTCAGAGTCCATGGTAACTGCCTGTCCCAAACACACAATAATGAAAGTAGTAGGTATTAATATAAGAACAGATGGACAAGTAGGTCATGGAACAAACAATGAACTCAGAGAAAGGCCATGTATGGGTGAGAATTTAGTATATAATAAATATAGCACCACAAATCAAAAGTGAAAGGATAGGTTTTTTTAGTATATGATTTTAAGAAGGAAATAAAATTGGATCCCTTAATAGCATTACATATAAAAGTGGAATCGAAATAGACTAATGAAAGATAAAATGAAAAATCAATAGAAGAAAATGTCAATTTATATTTGTGGTTTAGAGGTAGGGATGATTCTTTATAAAATACTGAAAAGCACAAATCCTCAGGCAAAAATATGTTGACTATAATTACATCAAAATTAAATATTTTTCTTTAATGGAGAAGAATATGGATAAAGTTACCAGAGTAATGATGAACTATATAAAAATGTTTGCAATATCTAAAATTGGCAATGTACAAATATTCAGGAAATTAATTTAAGTCCACAAGCGACAGCCCAAGAGAAAAAAAATGGGCAAAAGCATGATAAGCAATTAAAACAGAACAAACTCCAAGCACTAATAAGGAACTCAAAAGATGTTCAAACTCAGTAGTAAACACAGAATCAAATGAAAGCAATAGTGTAATATCATTGTATCCCTGTTAATTTGGCTAAAATGTAGAATTAGGCAATCCCAACTATCGGTGGAATATAAGGATGTAAGTACCTACATGCCCCCCTGGTGGGAGAAGAATGACAAAACAGTCACCACAGCTGCCTGTCAGCACTTAGCAAATCAAGTTTGCCCACACTTGGTGACCTAGCAATACACTCCCAGGTATGCAACATGAAGAAATTCCCCCACAGACCTACAAGTGAAACACACAAAGACCCATCGCCTTGGTTGCTGTGGTAGGAATTCAAAACAATCTGAGTGTTTATCACTGACTGGGAGAGTAAACAGATCAGTTTGGGTGGATACACATAGCGTTTTATTGAACATTAAAAAAATGAACTACATGTTCACAGAGCACCATGGTTAGCACTTCAGTGCTAAGTAAAAGAATTACAATCAGATCTATAATTTTCATGAAATGTAAAAAGGCACACAGAACAAAACATATTTTGTATGACTTCATACAGTCAAATAACACATATGAAGTACATTAGAATGCTTGCCGGTGATGAATGAGGAGAACAAAATTTGAAATGGGACAAGTAAAAAGAAAGAAAGAAGACAGAGAGGAAGGAAAGGAGAGAGGGAAGGAGGTAAAAAACAAAGTTCTTTCTCTTTTCAGTTTGAGGGAAATATCCTCAAATGGAGGTAACAACATAAGAAAAAGCGTACAGCCAGGAAAGCTTACGTCTGTAAAAACCAAGGCAAATAACCCAATTTGAATACAACAACAGAGCATTTTAAGAGGAGTAGCAGTAGCTAAGCCTGAAAAAGCAAGTTTCTAGGCTTGAATTTGGACTATTTTTATTTGTTCTTATCTAAAAAATAATATATAAGATTTACTAATAGGTAATACACAGATTTACCCCAGAACTCTGGCTTACACCTGAAAGTATTTGGGATCGCTATGGAAGAAAGTGTTTTCAAAGAACTAAAATCTCTGTCATTGCTCCTAAATCTCCCCTAAATCTCTTCTGTGTTGAGGCAGCTAACATCTGTGGGCACTTCCTATGTGTCCGTGATGTCACTTCCTTTTGTAGCTATTAGCTCCCTGCAGTGTCTGCACTTTACTCAACCCAGGCTTCTTCTGACAACAGATGTGATTTCCAGCTGTGTCTATATACCAACCACAGCGGGCTCATTAATAACAATTATTAAGTACTTTATGTTACAAATTGAGCCGGTAGCAATAGAGAAAACATCCAGTCACTTGTTTTATGGCCTCTTGTCAGAGCTAACTGTAAATTCCCATTATCTCAACATTATCAACACTGCAAAATAGATCTAAGCATAAGTGATAAATAAAACTTGCAAACAGCTCCATCATTCCAGAAAGAACAGAGCATAAATTAACACTCGGTGATGTAACGTTATATATGAACTTAAATAATAGCTTAGGCCCTCCTGTCAGCTAATTATGCAAATTACTATTTTTAAGACGTTCGTTTGTAGTCACACGGCTGGTTCATTCATTTAGACACGCAATTAGAAGTTGATAAGTATGCAGACCGTGCACTGTCCTCACACAGCCCAAGAGTTCCTACTAATGATGTACGAAGAACAGTGAAAATGAAGAGAGAAAAGTTGCAACTGAGAGAATGTCTCTTAGGATCGTAGGGAGTAGGGGAAAACACATTTTCTCTGAATACTATATTTTATAGAAGAAATCATTAAATTGGGAAAGATTAATAGAAGAGGAGCCACAAACTGTATGCATTATTGGTTCCTGGGTGGAAGCCCATATGGATTTTCAGTCAACTGTAAAAATGTTTACTTAGTTATCACTCTGTGTTGGGCCCAAGCTGTCTTAAATGATAAAGACAGAACGGAAAGATAAACTGAACACATAAATTTAATTTGTAATAGCAAAATAGCCAACAAACACATGAAAATTGCTAAAACTCACAGAGACATGCAAATTAAAACCACAAGATACCATTTTTCATGTTTGAAAAGTTAATTCTAGTTTGGGGAAGGAAGCAGTGAAAGAGGAATCTGACTGTCTACTAAAAGATACCTAAAAGGATTCAAACCTAGAAAGCCCTTTGGCAGTATCTACCAAGAGTTCTGGAAGTGTCCCTTACTGTTGTTCAGTTGAGGAATAATTGACATATAACATTGTATCAGCTTCAGGCATATGACATACGGATTTGACACTTGTATGTGTGGCAAATGATCACCACCAGAAGGCTAGTTCACAACCAGACTCATAGAACACTTCACCGACTGGCATGCCATCCTTCTGCAGGGGCCTGCTAATCTCCGCGTCACCCCGGTTTCAGTTCAGGTGCTGCCAAAGCTAATGCAAGTGTCCATTACTTCTAAGGAGTCATTCAATTTTTGGAAAATCAATTAATTACAGATTTAGTACATGAAGTTTACGACCTTGAATTTATAATGGCAAAAGGACAGTAAATAACCAGCTCCATCAGGGCAGAAAGAGACTAGCTAAAATAACGTCTGCAATGCAACGCTTAAATAACCCATGGCACACCCACGCGGTGAACTGCCATGCTGCCATCAAACATTGCTCTGTGAAGATGAGACAATTTAATAGAAAGTGTTCACAGGGCACTTTAAATATGTTATAAAATGCTATGAATAGTATAATTTCAAATAGTAATCATATTATGTTTTTACACACAAATATACATGCACTCATAAAGAAGGCTAAAAGAAATACCCTAAAATAGTAATAGATATAATGATGAACTAAAAATATTTTATCCTCTTAATAATTCTCTATATTTTCCAACATTTCTTTCACTAAAAGAGATAGTTTATAACAAATCTGGCTAGTAAAGATTTCAGTTCAGTCCTTGCTGATGTGCCTCAGTGAATTGAATGCTGACCTTCAAACCAAAGGGTCACTGGTTTGATCCCATCAGGGCACATGCCTGGGTTACAGGCCAGGTCCCCAGTAGGGGGTGAACAAGAGGCAACCACACATTGATGTTTTTCTCCCTCTCTTTCTCTCTCCCTTCCACTCCCTTTAAACATAAATAAATACAATCATTTAAAAATAATAATTTCATTCAAATTTTTTCCCAGACATTTCTCATAACCCATATTCTTTGGACCTGTCTAACCTTATCTTTTACAAGGTCCCATACAACACAGGTCAAATCCTTTTTTTTTTTCACTGCTCCCAAATCATGTCCTGCTTTCCAAATCAGTCTCTGCTCAAGTTATGTTTCGTGTCTATGCCCAAGGTAACTATATTAGCTGAGCAATATTAAAGTTGGAATCTTCATGAATTCAATCTCTGCCCAGAATCACATAGAAAAAATATACCCCAACTGTCAAAAGTAATTCACCCTCAAAAGAGTCTTTTCTTTACATCTCTCAAAGGACATCAAAAGGAGACCCAATTCATGAGCCACAGCCTCACTGACCCAAGTCCATCCCACCTCCGGCACGCTCCCCTCACACCCCCACAGCGCTAACTAGCTTTCTTCCGGGTGCCCACACAGCTTTTCTCACCTTCCTCTTACCTCCCTTTCTCAAGATTAATTTGACCTTCTTAGGTAAGTCCTCTTCCTTTTCCATGTCACCTCTTTGCCTCTGACAAGTTTCCTATGAGAGAATGCACCTCAGTTCCCACACCTGTAAAGGAGGCAAAATAATAAATCCTACCTTACCAAAGTCATAAGCTGTCAGGCTTAAGTATTTTTAAACTGTAGAGATTTATATATGTTGTGACCATTGTATCCCATTTTTCTCTTTCAAGCAACAGGTATTAATTACTAATATGTCATGAGTAATCTGCCAGCACTACTTTACCCACAACTATGGAAGTTGTACTTCATTATTCCCTCTCTGTGCCATGCTGAGCCAAATTCACCATTAATTAAATTTTACTTATGAAATACATCTCAAGCCATTCTCAGTCCTTTGTGTCAGTTAGCACCAGTCTAACCCAAGTGCTAATCTCTCATTATACTCAAGGAGCTCCTGGCTTGTCTTCCCATCCGTTCTTGCCCCCTCCACCCTACTACAAACACAAAGTGCCAAAAGTTTTCTTTAAAAAGTTCATCAAAAACAATCAATTCTAAGATTCAAAATGTCCAAAGGTTTCTTTAACAGACACGATAGATCCAGTAATTTGGGTAACACACAGATAATGAGGCTTATATATAATGGCATAAAAGTTCAAGGGAGCCCTGACCGGTGTGGCTCAGTTGGCTGGGCATCGTCGCACAAAGAAAAAGGTTGCAGTGTGATTCCCAGTCAGCGCACATACATGGGTTGCAGGTTCAGTCCCCAGTCAGGGGACCAAGCAACCAATCAATGTTTCTTTCTCACATCAGTGTTTCTCCCCCTCTCTTTCACTCTCCCTTCTCTCAGTAAAAAAATAAAATAAAATAAAGTACTTAAATTGAAAAAAGAGTACCAGAGAAAAAGTAGAACCCATGAAAGGGGTATTTACTTGCCAAGGAGCACTGCGTGTCTGTGCAGTGCAGGGGAGAGAGAAGTCTACGGAAAACTCTGATATTCAGACCTGCGTTTTCCTCCTTGAATGTGTAAGGTCCTGGAGGTGACTTTCAGAGTGATTCACTGAATGCATCGAAACTGATGAATTATTCAACTTTACAAAAATATTTTAACACATTTAAATTGTTTTTCCTATGGGTGATGAAACTAGTGAAGTTTGTAAACCAAGCATGCACTCTGTATGAGCTAAGTATCTCAATGGCTTCTATTACACTTAGGAATCTTCCATCCTTACCATCAACCTACAAGCCTGTGGATGACATGGCCCCTTCCTACCTCTCTAGCCAATCTCTCCATGGTTTATTGTGTGCATACTGAATTTTTATTTCTTTACTATTTCAACTCTCTCCCCCATGTGTGTAGCGCCATTCCCTCTGCCCCACTCCTCACCCGAATAATTTCCACAGGGGTTCAACTACGTTGAAGCATGCATGTCAAACTGATGATAGGGTTTGGCAGGAATGTATTTGCATGTGTGGCTAACGAGCCTCCTGAGAGAATAGTTCTATTAGAGTAGAAAGCACCCAGCTACTGAAATGAGCTCAACCCGTTAGCACCACTCATTGCATCAAAAAAGCGATTCTGAGGATGACATGGGTCTATTGCTAGCATGTGTTTCATGCCAGTCCCATGAACTGGGAGAGTTGTGGTTTAAAGATTGTTGTGTAAAATCAGTAACTGCTTTTTCTCTTCTGGGAAACTGGTATACTATATAAAGAAAAATGAGTTGGATGCCTACTAGGTTACACTCTGTTAGTCACTTACTCCATATCCATTTCCACCTCTTTGCTGATTGAACTTTGATTTTTATTTGGGGTGCCAGTGTGTCCAGTTAAATGCTCACTTCTGCACACTCCCTGAGAGTTTGTGGTGTCCATGTGATAATCACATTTATGGCTAATGACACACATCCAGGACGATCCTGGGGGAAATTATACTTTTTCAGAAAAAGGAATGAATGTACCTGACAAGATCTTTTCCCCCTCTCATATCTTGCTCCTTTGAATGTAGACGTGATGACTGGATCTCCAGCAGCCATTTGGTAAACATAAAGTGGCAAACTAAAGCAAAAGTCAAGAGATTCACAGAGATGCTGGCCTGACACCATCAAGCTACTAAACAACTGCATCAGACATTTATTCCCAATTTTACATGAGCCTCCCCTTATGTGTATAAACAAATCAAATATGTTCATGAAGTCTAGACCTGCTATGCTTTTGTCTTTAAGGAACTACTGCTGTTAATGTGACCTCATGCTCCAGCAAAGCCAGAGAGCCCTCGAAGTCCCAAAACCATGTGGTGGTTAATAATGAGGCATAGGAGAATATTTCTTTCCTTATTATGTCTCATATTTACTGTAAACTTATAATTGAGGCATTTTCCTGAAACCCTCATTTCCAAATAAGCAGCAATTATAGGAAAGGCAGTGTCCAACTGAGAGCAAAGTTACTGAATTCTGGAGGTTGAGACATAAATAAAGAAACTTTTTTTTTGTTTTTATTTTATTTTTTTGTTTTAAATTATATCTTATTGATTATGCTATTACAGTTGTCCTGATTTTCTCCCTTTGCCCCATCTCCACCTAGTACCCCACACTCCCCCAGCAATCCTCCCACCATTCTTCATGTCTATGGCTCATGCATATAAGTTCTTTGGCTACTCCATTTCCTGTGCTGTATTTTACATCCCCAGGATGTACTTTATCACCTATTTGTACTTTTTTAAAAGATATATATATGTATGTATGTATGTATGTATGTATGTATGTATTTTAGAGACAGAGGGGAAGGGAGTGAACATTAATGTGTGGTTGCCTGTCACACACCCCCTACTGGAGACCTGGCCTGCAACCTAGGCATGTGCCCTGATAGGGAATTGAACAAGCAACCCTTTGGTTCACAGTCTGGCACTCAATCCACTGAGCAACACCAGCCAGAGCTATCTGTACTTCTTAATCCCCTCTCCTCTTCACCCATTCCCCCACAACCCCCTCCCATTTGACAACCACCAAAATGCTCTCTGTATCCCTGATTCTGTCTCTGTTCTTGTTTTTCTTGTTTTTTAGATTCAAGTGTTGATAGATTGTAGGGAACTGCTTCACATGGCATGGAATTGTAGCTCAGCTTCCACATGGAGAATGAATGGGAAGTGAGTGGCATGCAGGGCCACGCCCATGGAGAGGTTTTCCCGTGGGGAATCAGGCCTGCATTGTACCTAGACTGCTATGAGACTTGCTTTTGCTAAAACTCCCTCAGCCTGAATTGAGGCAACAAGGGCTTACTGTAGCTTCCTGAAGTCTGTGCTAAACCTCCCAAGTATGAAAAGTGACTGGTTCAACCACTTTTTCCCTTGGTCTGCAACATCCTTCTCATGGAAGTAATTAGCAACATTCTCTGCTTTTTATCTGTAAAAGGTAATCCCCTGCAGTGAACCTGTGCATAGTAAATGAGGACTACCCTCCTTATAATGTACCCAGAGAAGCAATAAAAGCTTGTCCAGGCAGGGACTGGGCTGTCTGGTCCTCTTGCCCTCTCTCTCTCAGAGGGTGGCCATGTCGTCCCTTTTTCTCCGCAGGACTTCTGTTGTCCATGTGTACTTGTTCACTAGCAGCCACAACATACACAGATCCTGCCAGGCAGGACCTGACTCAATAGATTTGTACTTATTGCCATTTTATTATTCATAGTTTTGATCTTCTTTTTCTTAAATAAATTCCTTTAACATTTCATATAGTAATGGTTTGGTGATGATGAATTCCTCTGGCTTTTTCTTGTTTGTGAAGCTCTGTATCTACCCTTTGATTCTAAATGATAGCTTTGCTGGGTAAAACAATTTGGGCTATAGGTCCCTGCTTTTCACGATCTTAAATATTTCTTGGCAATCCCTTCTGGCTTGCAAAGTTTCTTTTGAGAAATCAGCTGACAGTCTTATGCCACCTTCCCCATAGGTAACTAACTTCTTTTCTCTTGCCGCTTTTAAGATTCTCTCTTTATCTTAACTTTTGGCATTTTAATTATGACATGTCTTGAAGCGGGCCTTTTTGCATCCATCTTGTTTGGGACTTTCTGTGCTTCCTGGACATGCATATCTATTTTCTTCACCAAATTAGGGAAGTTTTATTTCATTATTTTTTCAAATAGACTTCCAAGTTCTTGCTCTTTCTCTTCTCCTTCTGGTACCCCTATTATGCATATGTTGGACCTCTTGAAGTTGTCCCAGAGGATGCTTATACTATCCTCATTTTTTTGGATTCTTTTTTCATCTTGTTATTCTGATTGGTTGTTTTTTCTTCCTTATGTTTCAAATCATTGATTTGATTCTTGGTTTAATCCACTCTACTGCTGTTTCCCTGTAGATTGTTCTTTATTTCAATTAGTGTACCCTTTGTTTCTGACTCAATCTTTTTTATACTATTGAGGTCCTTACTAAGTTCCTTGAGCATCCTTATAGCCAGTGTTTTGAACTCAGCATCTGAGAGATTGCTTATCTCCATTTTATTTAGTTCTTTTTCTGGAGTTTTGATCTGTTCTTTCATTAGGGCCATATTTCTTTGTCTCCTCATTTTGGCAGCCTCCCTGTGTTTGTTTCTATGTATTAGGTAGAGCTGCTATGACTCCCTGTCTTGGTAGTGTGGCCTAACATAGCAGATGGACATTAGGGTCCAGTGGCACAGCCTCTCCTATCACCCAAGCTGGATACTCAAGGTGTGCCCTTTGTGTGGGCTGAAGTACAACCTCCTCTTGTAGTTGAGCCTTGGCTGCTGTTGGCAGGTGAATGGGAGGGATTTACCCAGGCTAGTCAGCTGCAAGGATTGGCTTTCACCACTTACCACCAACCTCCATTCTCTGTAGAGGATCAGCTGTGCAGGGGCAGGGTGGTGATGCTCCCACATGCTCTGTAGCTGTCCACTGGTTGCACTGATCCTGCGGATTTCCTGGAGGGTACAAGCCAAGGGTCAGTCCCCACCTGTGTTTTGCCTAGGCCACTGTTCCTGAGCTATAAAGCAATCTGAGATGGCTGCTACTTATGCTGGGCTTGGAGATTCCCAAGCGAAGTCAAGCTATATGGAGATTCCCAGGTGAAGCTTGGTGAAGCTTGGTGATGCTAATACCCAGCCTGGAGCTCACTGAGGCCAGCTGTTTCTTGTTTGATAGGATTTACAAAGTTGTGAAGCATTAGTCATGACCAGTCATTCATGTGGAAAAGCAGCTTGGGTGGGCCTATAAGTTGGGCAGAGTATCTGGGGATCTCCAAAGCGGGTCAAACAGTGTTAGGTTGATGGAGGAGTCTCAGCTATGGCACCAGCTTGCCAGCTCTGTGCGGGGAGGGTTAAGAAAAGGGGCAATGGCCTCTACTCACCTTGATATCAGACCTTTATATTTAAATAGCCACCCCTGTCTGGTGAAACCAGACACTTCAGTTTCTCCCCATGTACCACTGGTGACTTTCAAGCTGTTAACCCATTGCTGGGGCTCAAAGGGAGTGAGTCTGAGTTGGTAAGGTATGTGTGGGTTCTTTAAGAGGAACTGCTTGGGGTACCAGAAGTTTCTTCCACTGACTCAATCCTCACTAGTTTTTGCAGCCAGAAGTTGTGGGAACTTATCTTCCTGGCACTAGAACCCTGGGCTGGGGCCTGGTGTGGGGCTGGGACTCCTCTCTCCCAAGATATCCCTCCAGAATTTTTATCTACCACATGTGGGTGAGAGACCAGCACATTCCCTGTCTGTGCCCCTTCTAACAGTCTGGATGGATGCGGCTTCTTTAATACCATAGTTGTCCAACTCAACTCAATTTCTGAAGGTTCTGCTTGGTGGTTGTTCTATATTTTAGTTGTAATTTTGATGTGGTTATGTGAAGAAGCAAGCCATGTCCACTTAGGTCAACATCTTGACTGAAAGTCCAAGAAATTTTTAATTCACTCCTGTCATTGCATGACAGATCAAGTGGTTGAATATAGTCAGTAATGATCAGTAAAGATATTAGTGTCCTATATAATATAAACAATAGGGTATCTATAATTGATATTTTTAAACTCTTCATTCTGAAAAAATAGGACAAGCTGTATTTTTCAAGCATCCATAGAACAGATTGGTTTCTGAGTTCTAAGTAGTAAGAGGGATTTGAATAAAGATTGATTGTACAGTTTCACTAAAACTCTAGACCTGCTTAGTCCAATATGATGGCCACTAGACAGGGGTGGCTATTTAAATATAAATTAAATAAACTTAATTTAATTAAAATTTGAGTTCCTCAGTCATACTAGCCACATGTAGCTATTGGAAAGCACAGGTATAGAATATTTCCATTATTACAAAAAGTTCTATTCAACAGTGTTGCTGTATAGGCTGAGACACAGCCTGTGTGGTTTGGACATTCCTCAGAATATAACTAGTTTGATTATTACTAGAAAGTAAGCTCCATGAGTAAGAGATTTTAATCTAAATTGTACATGCTCTATCTCTAGTATCTATATAATAGTTTATAAACACCTGTACATGCTCTATCTCTAATATCTATATAATAGTTTATAAACACCCTGGTGGTTAACAAATGATTGCTTGATGGATTCAAAATTCTCAGTTCAGTTAGGTATAACACCAAATATGTTTTATTTTCAAAATTCCTTGATCTTGAACATTCAATATGCCTAGAGCATACATCTCATGTTCTTTCCATCCTTTTTCCATTTAAATATTAGCCCAGTCTAATGATTTCTGTAAGCTCATTCACTTATTTAAATCTCAGTCTCATTTAAGAAAGTATGCCATCAAATTCAAATATTATTTTTATAATTACCATATATAGTTTCCAGGTAAGACACTGACTCTTGCCCCCCCCTTCCCTTCCCCCCTCCTGCTCATCACTGGTTCTCCTGTCCTCACCTTCCCATCAGAGCAAACTCTAGGCTTACTCTAACCTGCGTTAATCAGGAGAGGGGGCAGCAGCAGGGAGGGAAAAGATTTTGACTCTGAGTATAAATCCACATATAGTGGGCAGGGCCTCCCCAAGTTCTGGTCTGATTCTCCTACTATCTTTGCTGTCAAGGTGATCTTATTGTATAAGGTTGCTCTGTTTTCTTGAGGCATCCCTTAGGATCCCCCCCACACTGAATGAGACTCTTCAGCCTCCTCCAAATCTCTGCCAAAGAGACAGTCATTGATACCACTCTGACTTTTCTTAATAGATGCTTAATCTGATTCATATTTCCAGTATCTTTATTTCTTTGAAAGCACTTTCTATATTTATCTTAAATTTTTGTTGCTCTATTCCATTAATTATTCCTCTAGAATAAGTATCATATTGTATATCTCCCTTTTTAATCCTGAGTAACTCAGATGCTTGCTTATTTTTTGTGATCTCAAATTCTTTTAATAGTGTCAGTTTCCTTGGGTGTTCCTAACAAGATGATGGACTCAGATGTATAATTTGGCATTGTTGACATATATGTGATATTTAAGACTGTGGAAATGGATGAGTCATCTAGGGAGGAAATGTGCACAGTGAAACAAGAAGAGGATTATGAGGAGCTTAAAGGGATTTTAATATTTAAGGTTAGGGAAAAGCAGAGGAATCAGCACAGAATACTGAGAGCCAGTGGAGTGAGAGGAACAAAGCGAGACTGTTGTGTTACAGAAGCCGAGGATGTTTTTAGTATGGACCACAGGGGTATTATGTCAAATTCATGTCGACTCTGGCTCAAGTGAGATAAAAACTGAAAAACCTGATTGCAAACAATTTCACTCAATCCTTTGAATCTCACAAAGTCTGCAGAGACAATCTTCTTACTGCCTTCCCAGATAGCTTGCACAAAGATGAACACGAACCACAGGCGGCTATGCTTCCACCCTTCCCCACAGAGTAAGTTCCCTAATTCCACTGCCACCTCAGGCACCACCCTACCTCAGGATGGACTGACAGGCCATCCACGAAAGCTGCAAACATCTGTCGTGGTCTGCATGCACAAAAGAAAATATAACATTTTGCCCAAAGGTTACCAAAGATTCACTTGCCTTCTCGGCAGCCACCTTCTCATAGGAGAACTTCATGAAACAAGCAGGACAAGGGGCTCCAAACTGTGACTCTCCAGGATTTGGGGTACCCTACATATTTGATTCAAATTATGTGTGTGTGTGTGGTGTATTATGTAAGGTTTTAAT
The DNA here is from genome assembly GCA_004024845.1 of Tonatia bakeri. Taxonomy (NCBI): domain Eukaryota; kingdom Metazoa; phylum Chordata; class Mammalia; order Chiroptera; family Phyllostomidae; genus Tonatia; species Tonatia bakeri. Next base: position 65,466 of record PVIA01002781.1, read on the forward strand.
AGGTTGGAAACAAGAAAATCTGTTAACTTGTGTAATGGTACTGGCTAGAGTTTGAGCAGACTTCAGTTGATAGTATTCCCACCATCTTGAAACTGCGTGGCGAGCTGTTCTATAAGTATAAATGTAAATGTAATGTAAATATAATTGTAAATACACACCCCATACTACATATCTTTGTGATTCAGGGATTTGTTGGAGGAGAAGAGAGGTCACTGAGACAAAAGTGCAGATGTCGGCTCCTAGTAATTACAATAGCCTTATCATTATTGAACTTCGTAAGTCTCGTTAAATTTCAGTATAGAAAATTATTTCTCATAACAAAATGCCAGTTTTGTTTTTTTTTCTTTTTCATTAGGGTTCTTCCTTTACATTTTATTTTGTTGTTGTTAGAATTAACATTTTGACTGAAATGTAAAAAGTACACAGAAAAGACCATAAATCTTAAGCTTGATGAAATGTCCTAAAGAAAATACATTCATGTAACCACACCAGTATCAAAAACACAATGCTAGCAGCACCTCAAAAACCTCCTTATACCCACTCCTAATCACATGTTCCTTCCTCCTCCCCAAAATAAATACTACTCTGACTTATCATTCTGACATCACAAAGACATATTGCTTATTTATGAACTTTATATGAATAAAATAATACAGAATGAATTATTTTGGGACTGGATTTCTTTGATAACATTATATTTATAAGATTCATATAATTTATGTATAATAGTTTATTTAATCTAATAGATATGTAGAATTTATTATATGAATATACTAAATTTATCCACTCTCCATGGAAATTTTGGGTTTGCTTGTTTTTTTATTTATTACAAGGGCAATTATGATCATTCATTGCATGTATTTTGGTACACAAATTTTTGTGGTTATAGAATGCACATATATTTGACCTGAGTAGATCATAACAATTTTTCAAAGTGATTGTGTGACTACCCAAAGCCACCTATCAATTCAATGTAATCCCTATCAAAACTCCAATGACATTTTTTCACAGGAACAGAAAAAATGCTACTAAAATTTGTGTACAACCACAAAAGACCCAGGGATAGCTAAAGCAATCTTGAGATAAAGAACAAGCTGGAGGCATCACATTCTCTATTTCAAACTTTATTACAAAGTTATAATTATCAAAACAGCATGGTACTGGCATAAAAACAGACACATGTACCAATGGAACAGAATCAAGAGCCCCAAAATAAACCCACACATATATGGTCAACATATTTTAAACAAAAGCCAAGAGTACTCAATGGGAAAAAGATAGTTTCTTCAATAAATGGTGCTGGGAAAAGAGCATATGCAAAAGAATAAAATTGGACCTCATCTCATGCCACTTATAAAAATTAACATGGAGTAAATTAAAGATTTAAACATTAGACCTGAAACCATTAAACTCTTAGAAGAAAATAAAGGGGAAAAGCTCCTTGACCCTGGGTTTCACACCAATTTGGGGGGAAGGGGTATGGCACCAAAAGCTCAAGCAACAAAAGCAAAAATAAGTGAAAGTGTATTGAACTAAAAAAAAAGGAAACAATCAACAAAAATGAAAAGACAACCTACAAAATGAGAGAAAGTATTTGCAAACCATTATTTGATAAGGGGTTAATATCCAAAATCTATAAGAAATTCATATAACTCAACAACTAATAATAATAATAATAATAATAATAATAATAATCTGATTTTAAAATGGGCAGAGGACTAGAATAGAGATTTTTCAAAAAAAATATACAAATGGCCCACAGGTACATGAAAAGGTGCTCAATATCACTAATCATCAGGGAACACAATATCACCTCACACCTGTTAGAATAGTTATTATCAAGAAATAGGAAATAAAAAATGGTGGCAAGGATATGGAGAAAAGGGACCCCTTGTGCACTGTTGGAGTAATATAGATTGGTGCACCCACTATGGAAAACAGTAAGGAGGTTGCTCAAAAAATCTGAAGTTGAACAGGCATGTGATCCAGCAATCCCACTTCTGTGTATATATTTTAAGGAAATTAAATTACTATCTCAAAGATAGCTGCACCTCCATGTTCATCATTCCGTTATTAAAATAGCCAACGTAAGTGTCCATCAACAGATGAATGGATAAAGAAAATATTATATAGGAACATATATGGGTTATATATATCATGTATGTGTGTGTGTACACACACATAAAAATAAATGCTGCCTTCTGTGAGAATATGGATGGTCTTCAGGGAATTATGCTAAGTGAAATAAGTCAGACACAATGATCCAAACATTGTCGGATCTCACTTACATGCAAAAGCTAAAAAAGCTGAACTAATAGAAAAACAAAATAAAATGTTGATTGACAAAGGATGGGGTTGGGGTAATGGGAAAATTTTTGTCAAGGGAACAAACTTCCAGTTATAAGATAATTATGTCCCAGAGTCTAATGTACAGCATGGGGACTATAGTTTACAACACTGTATAGTATACTTGAAAGTTGCTGAAATTCCATTTTCTTACCACACACACACACACACACACACACACGCACACACACACACAATGGCAATTATATAAGATGATGGAGGTGTTAACTAACATTATTGGGATAATCATTCCACGATAATATGTGCATTTCAAATCATTACACGCACACCTTAAACTTACACAATGTTATATGTCAAATATATCTTAATAAAGCTAGAAAATAAAATTAATTATTTATTTAATTTGGAGGGGAGGAAGTGGTTGTACAAATTAAAAACCCTCCAGCACTGTATGAGAATTGCCATTGCTCTACATACAATCCTTAGTAATATATCACTCTTTTTAACTTTAGCAAGTCTGGGGGATATAGACTGATATCTCATACTGATTTTAAATTTAATTTCTCAGATGATTATTGAGGTAGAAGTTTCTTTTCATTTGTTAAGTATGTGGTCAGGACTGTTTTCCATTTTTCTATTGGATGTCAGATCCTTCTTATTAATTTGTAGAACTTTTGTTCAGGCAAAGATATAGATGGTTTCAGATATGAGCTCTTTGTCATTACACATTGTATATATCTTCCATTCTGTGGCTTACTTTTTCAATATCTTGATAATTTTAATGACCAGAAAAATTCTTAATTTTACTGTAGTTCAATTTTTCAGTAAATTATTTTGTGCTCTTTTAAAGAAAGTGCTCTTTTTAAAGAAAGTGCTTTTAAAATTTGCCTATCCCAAGTATAAAAATATTCTCCTATGTCATCCTCTTAAAACCTATTATTTTACTTTTTGCATTTAGATCTAAAATTTACCTGCAATCAGTTTGCATGTGTGGTGTGAAGGAGAGGTTCCCTTTAGTCTTTTATCTTGGGAGGAGGGGATCAAAATGTTTTCACTCTTATAATAGTTTGAAAACTACATGGCTATCCTAATCATCATTTAATGGGTACAGAAATAAAATCCAAAAAGATGAAGTGATTGTTCTAGAATCATATATCTGTTACTGAATTCTGGTAGCTATTGACCCAACTTCTAATTTTAACTTGATTCTCTCTTCTCCTCTCTGTCACCTCAAGGGCCAGTGTCCTAATTCTGTTCCCACTACTACAGAACAGACCCAGGGTGTGTGGGGGGGAATGATATACTATTATCAAATGGACCCACCCTTGTGCTCCAGGGGTCCCCCACACTGTACTAGGTTCCCCTTGCCTGCCACCCAGGAGAGACATCTCTCAATGTCAGAGACTGGTGAAAAGGAAATGGATTATTTATTTAAAGAGTTGTACAAACTTAAGAGTAGTAGCTTAATGTCTTCATTGAAATCCCAAAGCCCTTTAGAATACCCACAAACACACAGTCCTTCCTTCCCCCTCTGCCCAGTCTGGGGTACCATATCTCAGAAAAAGAAATATAAGTCTGTAGTTCTTCTCTGCCCAAGCCAAGTGGTCCCAAAAAGACCCCACATGACTGCTGTGCCTGGGTTTAAATCCCAGCACCAATCTTCCTCTGCTGCACCATTTCTGACTCCTCCCACAATTGGCCACAGCTGCCAGCATTCCCGTATTTTTCCAGTTTTACTGGGCTGCCATAGTAAATCTGGGCAGGTGTGGCCCTATGGTGTAGAGCCAATCATCTCTAAGCTCTTACACAGGCTCTGTAACCAGAGGGAGTTGCCTCCCAGTTATATCGTGGGTTGAAGTCACTCCCATCTCCCTGGCTCAAAGCATGGCCACAGCTGTTTAACATGTCTATGAAACCTGTTAAAGGTTATAGATACATTAAACAACCATTCTAGAGGTTATCTGCAAAACTGTTGCTATTCAAAACAACCTTCAATGGCCCTGCTCCATGTGTCCCATCCCCCAGCTCAGACTTGTGGCAGTGAGGACATCCTATATATATATTTTCTAATATTTCCTGGACACCGAGTTCTGGACTCCATTACAAAACCCTATCTGGGTTCCCCCACCTTGGCTGTACCCTGTTACATGACTTGCCCATTTAAAAATATGTTCTATATGTATATAAAAACTATCAGTGGCCATAACTTAGTGTTATCTTTCCCACTGATATCTACGTAAAAAATGATGACATTCTAAGGTAGATTCTTAACAGGCTGCTATTATGTGTGGAAGAATTAGGCAGATGCAACAAGATGTTAAAACATCATTAATTTCTGCTAAAGACTCAAATCTTGGGACAGAGGTAACAGAGGACCATACATTTTAGGGAGGTGCTACCCACAAACAGCAGGACATGTGATGAACCAGTGCCACACATGCTGTCCCAAGCTACTGATCTTTAGGTGTCTTTCCTGGTCTTGCAACCATCACCCTCAAAAGCCTGTATTACCTAAGGGTAGAGATCCACTAAGGGAGGAGACTCTTTGAAGAGAATGCATAGGAGTAGAGGAAGTTATGTAATTCCCCTTTTCTCCCTACAGCTAAAAATTATTGAACTAGTAAGTAGTGAGCAGTCATTGTGTGTTAAAAACTACCCTGGGTTCTATAAAAGATTTCTCTCATTTGACCACTGCGATATTCCTAGGTGGTGGGCATCTGCGAGGTGGATGCCTGCCCCTGAGACTGAGGGCCTCTATCAGTTTTATGTCCCAGGTTCCTCTCTTGCTTCACCCTGGTCCTGGCCTGTCTAGAGAGAAATGGATACTAAAAACAAAAACAAAATCCCACATTCCCTAGTCTCTTAGATTCTGCATTTGATTTAGGTTTTACCAATTATATCCCCTTGAATGATCCTTACAAGATGAAATTGAGCAGAGCCCACCTTTCCATCATTGTTTATACTGGAAAGTAAAGACCTGGACATAGGAGAATGAAGAAATGTCAGCCAGATGTGACATTTCAGTGTCCAGCTTCCAGCTTCATGAGTCTCAAGAGGCATGAGTGGCAAAGACTATGGCTTTCTGATCCCTGGATGGCAGCTGTACTAGTATGTCCTTGAGCTCAATAATTTCAGCACTTGACTCTGTTCCTGCAGTAATTCCAATTATTTTGAAGCACCTAATATTCTATATTAAGTCCCTTTCTGCTTAAGGCACCCAGAGTGGTTTCTGTTTCATGACTGCAACAATGGATAGAGAATGGCACTGGTGTTTGGTTTTCCGCTTTGCCCTAATAGACACATCAAATCCCATACCTAGGCAGAGTCGAGCCTTTCCCATCTGGAACTCACTCTGTTATCATGAGTCAAGTTAGCTATGGAGCGAAGAGCCAGGTGGTACCCACACATAGGCAGCAAGAGCTGGCATGTGCTTTACTTTTCATTAAAAGTGGCTCTGGGGAAAGATGCTATCCAATTGATATAAGTCAGATTACCCTGGAAACTATCCACTCAGCCCTCGTCACTGGTGCCCGCCACACGTCTTTTCAGAGTACTGGTCTTCAGGTTTCCTTCTTGGCCATATCTCTGATCCTCCCAGCATCAGTTCTCAACTCTCCCTACTGAGCACCGTACCCTGTACTTGACCTTGACTGACCTCCATAATTGTACCTTTTAGGTGTAAATAAACTTGTCCATTCACTGCTTCTATAACACCCCACCCTACACATTCTCATCTTCATCCTTCTAACCTTCATGTTGAGACAGTAATACTTCCTATTACTATTTTTGACTTAGGGAGAAAAAAATCACCAGAAATTTGTAGTGAGTAATGAAGTAGTGATGTTTTCAGCAGGAAACTGGCCTTCTCTTAGCAGAATTTTTTGCCCTAAGCGGCAGCTTCATCGTAATCATAATGATGTCTTCCCCACTGGTGAATGTGGGGCCGCTCCCGTCTCACAGGCCAGGTGCGCTGTGGGCACTGGACCCCCCAGGGCTTCCACATGTCTGGGCTGTCAGGCTCAGCTCTCAGGAAGCTGTTCATTTCCTCCGCGGCAATTGGACTGCAGTTAAGTTACGGTGCCACCAGGTGAACACTGGAGCACTAGTGACGCAACTTTAATCTCAGTGGCCAGACTCTCTACGGGCCTGATAGAATGAAGAGAAAATGTAGTTTGATTTCCACTTAATTGTGATTAAAAAAAATAAACAGAAAAGAAAAAATAGTCATTTAGCATAGTATTTCACCAGAATTAAAATGGAGTATTACAAAGATTCCTTATTCCTTATTCCTGTGTTTAACCAAAATTTATTGAGTGCCTACTATGTGAAAAAGATTGCTCTAGAAGCAGGGAGAGGGCAGAAAACATGTCAAATGAAGTACCTGGCTTGATAGAGCCACATTCTGAGGAGTAAAACAAGCAACAAAAAAATAAAAATACTTATTTATCCTACATAACATTATATATACACATGGTATGTACTATAATAATTATACATTATCATAGAATGATTTATATAATGATATAATATATAGTATATTCCCAAGTGCATCAGCCTATAAAAACAGATAAAATCACAATAATAACACCCTAGATTTTACTGTCTCTCCTTGCCCCACCAGTTTAGCCATGAAGAACCTCATTCCTCTTTGGAGGAATGTCCCCAACCTTGTCTCCAACCCTGAAGTATTTCTATACTTTTTAAAATGTATCTCAGATATGCTTATAGGTAAGTCTAGTCAATAATTTCAGTCTGGTGTGGCTCAGTGGATTGAGTGCTGGCCTGCAAACCAAAGGGTCACCAGTTCAATGCCCAGTCTAGGACACAGGCCTGGGTTTGCAGTCCAGGTCGCCAGTGGGGGCCGTGTGAGAGGTGGGCACATATTGATGTGTCTCTCCCTCCCTTCCCCTCTCTAAAAATAAATAAGTAAAATCTTTAAGAAATACTAATGATTTCAGTCAGCTACCATGTGATTCCCATCAGCAACAATTACTGTTTATTCTGAATATCAATCACTCACCAGGTACCATTGCCCCTGCCACACACGCTGCTTTTATCATCTATTTATTAGTCAAACATTCATTAAACCTAGTTTGCCCCAGCAGGGAATAAGACCGTTATGTCTCTGTCCTCACAGAGCTTGCAGTGAAGAAAGACAAGGAAAAGACAGAGCTGTGAATAAGCGTGCCAAGAGAACTGCAGAATAGCATAACGTCATCTAAAAGGGGAAGCTAAAGAAGAACACATGCTCACAGCACAGGTTTCTGAACAAAGTCCTGTGTGCACTGAGACTTAGAGGACTAGTAGCAGTTAATCAGGTGAACAATACATGGAACAGTGTTTTCTGCAGAGGGAAGGGCACACTCTGTGATCCTGAGATGGCACATTCTGGGCATCTCCCGCCCTGCACTTCTATCAATGTCCCAGAACAGTGTGAACATAGACGCTGGCCCAAGGAGAAGTAACAGGAACTGGATAGAACCTTCTACTTAAAACAGCTAAAAACCAAGACAGACATATGAAATAATAGTCCTGAAGACATTGGACATTAGGTATCAAGGGACAGTGACTAGCAATAAGAAATAAAGTTAGTCCTATTATTGCCCCAGTCTACTCAGGAGGTGGGACTCCTGCAGACCCCTGCACACTCCTTGAATTAAGGAGATGGAGGTGGGAGCCAAAGAGGTAAAGGCAGTTAGAGTTTAGGAAGGCCAGGTACCAGTAAGGAGAGGGCTTCAAGGAACGAGGAGTCCAGAGATCTGCAAAGAATTCCTCCAAAGTATTCAACTGAGTGTTGTCAGCACACACACGGGGGGAGGCTGTGTAAGATGAGAAAAGAAGCCAACGAAAGGATTACAGAGAAGAGACATGATGCTCCCACAGGGGTGGAAACAATGCCTGTTCTCACCAGCAACAGGGGGAAGCTTCCTAATTAGCAGTGCATTGAGAAGAGTATTCTGAAAGGTTGTGCCAGTGTAGTGGTGGGGAAAAGAATCAGTCTCAAATTAAATGCTTTTCTAGTCCTGCTTAACAGAAATTAAAAGTAAGACCTGAGGAGGTCAAATTGCTTGCCAGTAACTTAAATACATCCTAGAACAAAACTCAAGAATATTGACAAGAGTACAAAAGATCAAGCACCAAGAAAAGTCATAATGTCTTAAATTTAGCAAAAAAAAAAAAATGACTGGGTGTGCAAAGAAGCAGAAATACATACCCCATACTAATGAAAGAGATTAATCAATCAAAACTGACCCAGCAATGAGAAGGATAATTGAATTAGTAGACAAGGACATTAAAACAGGTTTTTAAACTCTATTCTACATGATAAAGAAACCAGATAAAAATTTTAACATGTTAAGTAGAGACATGAAAAAATCTTTAAAACATGTTGAGTCTACTTTAACATTTTTTAAAGATTCAAGTTGAACATCTAGGGACAAAAGCCACAGTGTCTGAGACAGAAAAAACTCACAGGATGGAATTGATGGCAAGTTAGACACAGCATAAAATATTAGCAAACTTGAATATGTTGCAATAAACCATCCCAAATGAAAACAGAGGGAAAAAAAGAACTGGAAAAAAGACACATCAGAGAGCTATGGAAAATTTTCAAATGGTCCAATATGTGTATTTGGAGTCACTGGGAGAATAAGAGATAGAAGAAATGAAAAAATACATTTGAAGAAATAATGACTAAAAAATTTTCCAAATTTTATGAAAACTGTAAACCCACTGATCTAAGAATCTTAAGACCCAAGCACAAGGAATGTGAAGAAAACTACATCACACCAAATTGCTTAAAACTAAAACAGAAAATCTGGCAGTGATAGAAAAAACACATCACACACCGAAGAATGTATGTTGTAAGTAAAGATGACAGCGGATCAGTCATTAAAAACAATGCAAGCCAGAAGTACTTCAAAGTAGTAAAAGAGAAAAATTGTGATTCTACATTTTCTTTACCCAGTTAAAGTATCTTTCAAAAATGAATGTAAAATAAAAACAACTTCAGACATAAAACAGCTGAAGGAATTAATCACCAGAAGCACATTGATCAAGGAAGGAAATGGTAGCAAAATTGGAATGTATTCTGATCTCAGGACTGTACATACTACAGCCCTGTTCAATACGTACGTGTTACAATCCCGTGGTGTTATATGTATATTATCTTTTTCCACAGGCATACAGACATGCACACAATTTGCGTATAAAGTTTCCTCAAACTGAAATGGACAGCTTATTATATGTCAATTATGCCTCAATGAAACTTAAAAATGCTGCAAAATGATCTAAGGCTCTTTGGCAGGAGAGCCTCCACTCTCACGGGGGAGTAGACTTTGGTCACAGAGGTGCCAAAGCCGTGCCACTAGTGCCTCACAGTTGGAAGACTTGTAGAGGGTTCTTCCTGTTTTCACTTTTGCACACTCACTCCTCTTCCACGGACATGGAGCTGGAATCCGGAGGCAGGGAGGATGTACTATGTGCTCCTACAAACCTGAGTGGCAATCACTGCATTGCACTCAGAATCACTCTCCTTCCAGACCCTGAGTTTCTCTTGTAATGCAGCTTGAGCTTGTAGGCCAGGCTTCCTTGCCCTAAGAATGAGGACCCTCTTGGGAATCGCTATAGTTTCTTACTCCAACTTCTATCTGGTAGATTCTTTCTATTTGCCAAACATCAAATGACTTGTCTGAACTCAGCATAAGATTTCTACCCTTACATATTTAAAGGGAAATGCAATTAAAGCAAAAAAATTTTAAAATAGAAATAATTACCCACTTAATTTATCAATCATTGCTTAATTTACCCCTGGTTTTCCCTACAGTGTTGAGTTGAATAATTCTTTTGGTTCAGCTACATCTGTATACTTCAGTTAAAAGCCCCTGTGTGGATAGATGCACAATTCTGAGTTTTCAGCATTTTAATCAGTTTTCTCTCTGCAGTCTTTCTTCCACAGAGTCTTGAATTCTCCTGACAGCAGTGTACAACTTTAAAAGGCTTGTGTTAAGGATCCTTTCCCGAGCACTCTGAGATCGGGTTATAGAAGGTGGATGGAGTGATGACAGACAGTGAGGATGGCCCTTTTGGTGAAAACGGGGAGAGCACCAGGGACAAGCCACAAGTGGGTATTGTCTTCCAACACTCCTCTCTTCTCCCAGGGTCCTAATGAAATGAATAAGGATACACTTACTGCCCTGGGAAGCCTCGCCTTGCTCCTAGAACTCTAGGGTAAACACGAGTAGGCAGCAGGAGTCATTGCCCAAGTTACCCACTCACTAAATCTCCACCTTAACCATGGCATTAGTCTGTTGATTGTAAAATTCTGATTGCATTCATGTATCAATAGTATCCATCACATATCAACAAATAACCTTAACCTTCTATAGAATTAAATGTGCTATTCTTTACAGAAAACATCTTGGATCCACTAAAAATATATAGTTTTAATCTGTTTTACTGTTTTATTCTTTTCCATAAATTTTCACCAAGAAATCCCTTGGGCTTTAGTTTCTCGTGTAAATCTATTGTGCTGTGGAATCATCTAAAGTGTGTGAAGTACTTTCTTAGTTAATTCTACCATCCCCAGCGATTTGATTTACCTGTTTTCCTTGAGAAAATTTCCATCTTGCCTGAGCAAACACACAAACCCTCATTGGGTCTCCTCACTCCTCTCTTCTTCTCCTTTTCACCCTAATAACTCTTCCAGGAGCTTGACCAACCCAGCAGCTGCGAGTCACCCCTCCGTCCAGTGTCATAGCCCAAATTCCAATGGCTAAAAGACAAACACATCATACCATAATACTACTGCAATGCGCTCTTATGCATGTTCCTTTGCATGGGGGGGGAGCCAGCCTCTTGTTCTGCCCAGTAATCCACCCCCATACCCCACAGTTCCTGTCAGATATAGAAAATTTCAATTGCTGAAGTTTTTCTTTTAAGCATTAAAATTGAGCTCCCAGACAGTGTTTGTTGTTTGTTTTCTTTTGAAAAGTTATGTCCCTTTTCTAGTCATAAATTCAAGTTTCTATGACTTTTAAAATAGATTTAAGCTGAAAACAAATATATTTAGAAGCAAACAAACCTCAGGAAAGTGAGAGAACCTCAGAACCTTTATGAAGCCTCAGAATTAACCCACTCTTAATGGCTAAGCAGAGCACAGAACTGCAGGCTTGTCCACGCCTGGGTGTCACGGGCATCATCAAATAAGCAGGCTTGATACTCCACAGTACCATATGGACTCTGGTTGCAAGATCCTAAACTTCAGTCATGGCATTTAAGAAAATCCCTTGACAAAAAAAGTAATTTTTTTAAAAAAGGAATCTTCCTTGACAATATGGATATGGCAAATCTAATAGGATATTTCTACCAGACTCCTGGAGCCGAGTGTGAATAATTTACCACCGTGGCACACAGAGGGTCGCCACGGGATTGTCTCTGCGTCCAGCAATGCATTTGAAATCTGAACCACTGGAAACTTGTTGCCACAAATAACTTATTTGGTCTCTATGCAGAGAAAGAGAAAATGAATGTCGAGTGCATTTTTAAGTATTTGCTTTTTTCATTTATTTTATTTTCATTTATTTATTTATTTAGTCATTTTTTATTGTTGTTCAAGTTCAGTTGTCTCCACTTTTCCCCCACCACTCCCTCCCACCCCAGCCATCCCCACTTCCCATTAAACTCTCCCCTCCAGTGTGTTTTAACAGCAGATATTCTTTCCAAGGTCCTGATAGTCTTTTCCCATTGGTTGTCAGCTTGCCTTGTGGTTAGCATAGTTACCAGGTATGTGTAGCACCACAGGGCCCATTGTTATAGCTGAAGAACATGACTGCATTTAGCCAGTTCTGGGAAAGTCAGAAGATAATCTCCACGTGGGAAATGGAAACTGCTTCGTACCCTCTGAAAACTGGAAACATTTTCATGGAACTTTCTGATAACGCTTACCTCACCTAGTGCCTTAGTGCTTGGCATAATGCATTCATCACTGCAGTTTCACGGGCTGCACACACTTCCTTGGATCTCTGAGGTGTGTGGGTCCCCAAAATGTGTGTCAACTAATCTCAGGTGATCCTGAGGTAGTTTGCATTGAAGAGCTCTACTCAAAAGCAGTGACAGCAATTGGGAAAACTGATCAAACTGTCTTTCTCTAAAGTTTGTGCTGAAGAATGTGGAGAACTTAAGTCAATCAGTAGTGTGGGTTCAAGAGGAAAGCAGACACTTTGAGAGACCATGGAGGCTGTGAAACCAAGATGGAGAGAGTAGCCAGTCCCTAAAGCTCCTCCCTCTCCTGATGCCTTCCCAATGCTAGTCATTTTTCTTTAAGATTTTATTTATTTATTTATTTTCAGAGAGAGGGCAGGGGAGAGAGAAAGAAAGGTAGAGAAACACGGTCATGAGAGAGACACATCTCACAACCCCCAACTGGGGATCTGACCCACAACCCAGGCATATGCCCTGACTGGAAGCAAAACCAGTGACCTTTTGGTTCATAGACCAGCACTCATTCCACTCAGCCACAACATCCAGGGCCAATGCTAATCCCTTTGCATCCAAATAATTAATTCTTTTTTTTCTTATAATGACCTGAATGAACCTCTTGTCATTATAGCATAAACATAAAAGGACACTGACAGCATAATAATAATGATCAATGTTAATTGAAAGCTTACTATATGCTAAGCAAACTTCTACATGCTTTCTTTTTTTTATTTCTCAGTCCTTTTTTTAAAGATATTTATTTATTTAGACAGGGGGAAGGGAGGGAGAAAGAGAGGGAGAGAAACATCAATGTGCCCATTGCCTCTTGCATAGACCTCACTGGGGACCTGGCCTGCAACCCAGGCATGTGCCATGATTGGGAATTGAACTGTCAACCCTTTGGTTCACAGGCCAGTGCTCAATTCATTGAGCCACACCAGCCAGGACTACATGCATTTTTAAAAATAATTTAGTCAATGTTAACACTACTTATCTGTGAAATAAGTACTTTTACTGTTAATCCTATTTACAGGTAAGGAAATTGAGGCACAGAGAAGTTAAGGAGCTTTCTTATGGTCATATAGATAGGCAATGGCAGAACAGAAACTGAAACCCAAACAATCTTGCTACAAAGCCCACATGCTTTCACATTTAACCTCTATAATGAAAAATGTGATGACCAAATTTTTAATGATACAGGCAAAAATCAAACAGAAAGAATGAAGGAAAAAAAGAAAGGGAAATGAAAGAAGAAAGTCTGAGTTGGGGTTGAAAGACTTCAAAGATTAAGGAGAATTTGTAAGGCTAAGAGTAGAAATCAGAAGTTAGAGATGAGGGACCAAGACCATCCAGGGATAGAGGAACAACTCACAAAGACGTAGAAGACAAGAATAGGTAAGGCATGTTCCAGAGACAGAGCAGAACCACCAAAACAGGTGGACTCACACACTTGGGGTGAACCTGGACTTGGTGAACCAGCCTGAAGAACTTGTGCTTCATTTTATCTTGCCCCCTCTAATCCCTCCACCATGCCCCAGAAATGTACACACCTAATTCCTCAAGGATGCGACCCCACCATGTTCACAGTTCACGGTAAAGAGAAGAATGCTAATAATCAACTGAGGCTGCTGTGCAGGTCCAGTCCAGCAGGAACCAACTGATGACGGATTCTAACTCACAACTCTCTCCTTCTCCTTTAGCAGAAAAGCTGGACTGTGTCTACCATGTTACTGGCAAACTGATAGAGCTTAAATCTCTTTTCTCGCTTTTGAATGTCCTGGGGTCTAGATCCTTACTGATTTTAACTTGGAAATGATAGCCAACAGCCCTCACCATGGGCCTAGAGGAAATATAACTGAAGTTCTGAGAGAGTGGGATTAATCTGGTGCAATCACTGAATAGGATGTGTAGAAAACTTAAACCAGATGAAGGGCTCAAAAATTGTAACTATCATTAACAGCAGTAGTTGGGAAAGTAAACTCATGAAATCATCCCCATACAATCAACATTTTAACATCTGGCCCATAGAACACTGAAGTTCTTAAAGAAAGATAACATTCAGACCACTCTTGAGAGAAGGCATAATTACTCCTACCTTGGACACTCAATTTCTGTCCTTCAAGATCCTGTGTGATGCGTACACCTATCATGGTCCTCATGACAGCAGCTCGGCAGCCCCCTGAAGTTATGTCTTAGAGCTTTGGCTCACACCACAGGACCACCTAGCGCACATGAATGATTGTGAAAAATTTATTTGGTCCCACACTTGGAAAGTTCTCTTTCTTACCTGACTTGTCTTTATGCATAGGATTCAATTCCTGAGTATCTTCTAATAAAAGGTAGTATGAGAAAAGTGTGACCTTTCAAGTAAGACAGCCATAGATAAAGGAGTGACACTGAGGACCATCAAGCTGAGCATGGCAGAAGACTCAGTGTGGGCACAGGGACTGCTATTGCTTAAATTAATCTGCAGTGCTATCACAGATTATATGCTACTGTTACATTCTCTGGCAGGGCTGTCCAACCTTTTGGTGTCTTTGGGCCACTCTGGAGGAAGAAGAGCTGTCTTGGGCCACACGTTAAATACATTTCAACATGTAATCACAAAAAAAAAAGCTCATAATGCTTTAAGTACATTTACAGTTTTGTGTGGGGCCACATTCACAGCCATCCTGGGCCGCATGTGGCCTGCAGACCATGGGTTGGACACCCTGTAAGAGTTTCTGTAAGAAACCAGAACTGCTTCTATTGAGGGACTGCAGTGAGCTCATCTAAGAGAGAGCTTTTCTTAAGTAAGCTGCACACACACACAACCCTCTGATCTGTGGTTTTGGGCCCCTAAGACTTCAGCAGCCTTATCTGAAGCCCTGGGCCTGAATGATCAGGGCCAAATTCCAACTTAACATAGATCTTGGCTCCCTAGATCTGACCCTGCTCCCCAGCCATCATACCTCAAACTTGAAATTGGCCAGAAATACCTAGAATGTCACACTCCAGGCTGATTACCTGGTGTGTGATTGCACTGGGCACAGATGACACACTCTGCACTGGGGATTCCTGCCAGAAGAGGGCAAATGAAGAGCACATGATGCTCAGGAGACAGGAAGAAAAATCTGTGATTTCCTTGTGGACAATGACAGGGTTCAGGAGGCTTTTGTAAATTAACCATCAGCGATATGCCATCAGGGTTAGTGGGGTGGCTGTTCTCCAGTGTGGAGCCAGGTGAGTTATAATCCATGAAGTCTGTTAGATGTGCAGGCTCCCAACAAGTCCAAGAAGGAAAGGGGAGGAGATGCAGTGATCAAGGACTTGAAGACAGGAAGGGATAGCATTGAGAGGGTGAGCAGCTGTGTTTCATTGCCTCTGATGACACTGTCAGAAGAACCAGGATGATCTGCAACCTGAGTGCCCAGGTGAGTGGAGCTCGGTCACCTGGCAAGACTGCAGCTTCCGTATGCCTCACCATGCTTGTGGCTTTACTGAGTGCCATACTGTTTGCACCTCTCCTTGTAGTGATTTCTGCTGGCAGAGAAGAAAGAGGCATCCAATGCTGTGGAAATGTCAAGGAGAAATCCATAATTTTCATATGGACAGTTTTCTGGGCTCTGGCAAAATTGTCCTCTAGATCCCATAAGACCATCCCAGTATCAGCCACTTCTCTTTGGAGATGCCCATCAGCTGGTGGGCTGGTTCAGACTGGCAGGCGCTCCAGCTCAAACCATCAGAATGCTCAGTTCTCACACCACCTCCACCACCTCCTAGCTCCATTCCTCCTGAGAACGCCGTGCTTATGGGGTTACAACCAGCTCTCAGACTGGGGTTTGTACTGGTTATAAATTAACGTTTTAATTGGTTTTATTTTCAGTAAAATGTGCAGAGTGGGGCAAGGGAGGGATCCCAATGGAATTTTAGAAAAGCATTTTATTTTACTCTCTCACAGCATCTTAGAAGAGTTACAGTGAAAATGAAATGCAGATGCCCCCCTCTCCCCAGAACCAGCCTGTGTCTCAGTCTAATAAACTTTCCATTTCGGTGGGGGAATGAAGCTATTTGTCAGTTCCAATGTCAAGAATGAATGCAATTCGAATTCTCTAGCCATTTATTTCAACAATTCTCTATTCTACAGCTGAAACAACTTAACATAAGAAATAGCTGTTCACTCAATGTAAAACTTGCAAATCTGGTTCTACAAGGCATATTCCTTAAAAAAAAAAAAAAGAATCTGGAAGGGCTGTTGCATAAGACATGCCATCCATCCATCTTGCTGCAATGGTACTGCCAAGTCCACCGGAGCACGTTCCTCCACCGTCCCAGGCGCTGGAGCAACCCCAGGGGGCCAATCCCCACACTTCCCTCTTCATTACCATCATTATAATTGCTGCCATTTCCTCATAAACATTCACAATTCATCATCTTTCCTCTTTAAACTTGATGTGTTGATGACACCCAAATGACCCTGAATGGAAACCTTCAATGACTGAGACATGGAGAAAAATGAGAAATAATGGTGAAACTTTTCATCTCACCCCTGACAAATCCCTGTTGCAGGCAGCTACGGAACATAAACCCGAGCTGCAGCTTGCCGCAGGAACATGGCTTTGCGTGGGTGATGGAGTGGAGAGGAGGCTCCTGGGAATCCTGCCGATAGACTTGTTTGTTCTGCGTCTGTCGTGTTCGGAAAGACTTTTGCTTCTTCACCAAAGCGCCTCCCCACCTCTTCCCCTGTGACTCACCAGCCTAGCAAGGGAGAGCCTGACAATGCAGAGTGCCGAAAGCATAAAAAATGTCCAGTGAAAAAGCAACGTTTTAGCTTCTCATTAAAGACATTAGCAAATATTGGTATATTATATAGCACTTACAAAAGTACCAGGTTCTACAGTATTTTACCTATTTAACTTGCTTAGCTTTCAATAAAATCCTAGGTAAGTGTTATCAGCATCCCCAAAGGTATGGAGCTTTCAGACAGTGGCACTGAAATTAGATCTCCTGGTACCTGCCCCGGAGCCTGAGCTCTTAACCAGCACCCTAAGAGCCCACTCTCAAAACTGCACACTACTGACATTTCCAGAAGACGCAGTCCTAGCAACAGTTTCAGTGAGGCTCTATCTAAAGGTAGAAGACAAAATAGTCACAATTCCTCTTCCAGCTTCATTGTATCGACACATGTTTAAAGTTCTTTTCCAAATACCGCAGAAGAATAGAAAGACCAGCACTTCTTTTTCCAGTATGTGTGTGTTCTTTATTCCTTTTGGAGTCAAATTAGGGGAGGAATGAGAGGGGCGAATTTTTCTGCAAACCTGGAACTACTCTGAAACAGCGAGTCTCTTCTCCGCAGAGCTCGCTGTTCAGGCTCTGCAGAGAGTACAGATGGTGCTTCTGAAGTCCCGGCTCCTGAATGATTAGATTATGGCCAGGAGTGAAGTGGCAAAGGGTCAAAATAAACTGCAGAAAATTTTTCGAAAATCACTTATCTACTACTTTACTAAACAGTCAGTGAGGCAATGGACTAAACTCAGAGGGTCTAAAAATAACATGGCCCTGACCCTGGCCTTGAGCAGCTCACAGAGTAGTGGTGGGAGACACAGACCTGCAAACAATTGTGCTGAGAAGCAGTCAATGTAAATTGCTATGGGAGCCCAGAGGAGAGGTGAAAATTAGCCTGGAGGAGACTGCTGGCTCATAGGCAGTGAACCAGAGCTCAGGGAACCATCATTCATTGGTGCCTTTATATGTGCATGTGTGTGACAGCTCTGCTGGGCATTGTACCAGGGAACAGAGAAACAATAGAGAGCCAGACGACAAAGCTCCCGTTGGTCAGGAAGACTACAGTTTAAAAGCCCCTGTTTTAATTATGGAAGAACATGACACTTAAGCTGAACCAGGGAACACTTTCCAGTAAGTCCAATTAATAAGAAACATATTTTTTATGTTCAAAGTGCAGACTACTAACATAAGAACTACAGAGGTGCCCTGTTACAGTGGTTCTCACGCCTAGTTACACACTAGCACCGCACGGCAGCCTTCTAGGAAACACCAGTACCCAAGTTTCAACCAGACCGATGAAGTCAGAATGTCTGGCAATTGGAAGAACATATAGGTGTTTTTTTTTAATCTCCCCCCAAGGGATTCCAGTAAATGGTGAAGATCAAAAATGCCTACTGAGCTAATCTTGTTTTTTTATTGATTATGAATCAGTGTCACAAGTTTGAGGTCAAGAGTACAGAGTTCCATCTACACTGGCTGGTGTGGCTCAGTGGATTGAGTGCCAGCCTGTGAATCAAAGGGTCGCTGGTTCGATTCCCAGTCAGGGCACATGTCTGGGTTGTGAGCCAGGTCCTCATTAGGGAGCACACAAGAGGCTTCCACACACTAATGTTTCTTTCCCTCTCTTTCTCCCTCCCTTCCTCTCTAAAAATAAGTGAATAAATTTTTCTAAAAAGATTACAGAGCTAGTCAATATAACAAAATCCATAATGCACCATAGAATTTAAGAACTGTAATATTACCAATACTTTACATCAGTCTAATGCAGTCTTGTTCCCTCAAATAATAACCACTATCCTGAGTTTTATGATTGCCTTTTTTGTTACTTTATGCCATATGTATATGCTATTTGCCTAAACAACACACTGGTGTCGCTTGGCTTTGAGCTCCACGCAGAAAGTATTCAACGTATGTAGTGTTAGGACTTTGCTAATCAAAAGGTAATCTTTGGACCAAAAGCTTGTTAGAAATGCACAATCTGGAGCACTAGCCCAGATTCACTGAGTGAGAACCTTCATTTTAACAAGCTGCCCACATGCAGTTTCATAAGCACTGTTCTCAAGACTTGGTTTGTCACTGAGATATGTTCAAGTTTTTGTAGGTAGGCGTAGTTCTGTGAATCAGTTCTCAGGATGTTTCCAGTTGCTTTATATTAGAAATATACTTTAGTGAGAATCTTATGTCTCCTAGTGCATAGGTGAAGAATTTTTGTAGGATACATACCTAAGAGCGGGATTGATGGGAAACAATACATAAAAGTTCAGTTTCACAATGCCAAATTACTTTCTAAAGTATTTTGAGTTTCACATACCCTCGAATGTGTAAGAGTAGCTCTCTTGATTTAGATTTTTCTGATTTACTAATGAATTTTCTTTCTCACCGTATTTTCTCTTCTGTGGAATGCCTATTTATTTATTTATTTTGCCAGTTTGTTTATTGGATTATTTGGGTGTTTTCTCATTGGTTTGTAGTTCTTAAAAAAATATCTATAGACATGAAAGTGTTTTCAATTACAAGTCTTGCAAAAAAATTTGTTAGTATATAGCTTTCTACTTTCTACTCTTTTCACGTTACTTCTTATGTACAGAAATTCTAAATTCTACTGTAATAAATTCATCAATCCTAGTATCTTGACTAATGGTTTTTGCTCATTTTAAGAAATATTTCTCTACCCTGAGGTCTGAAATATATTTGCCCACGTTTCCTTCTAACAGTTTTAAAGTTTCCCTGTTATATTTAAGTCCTTAATCCATCTGGAATTGATTTTTGTGCTCTTTGTACAGTAGAGACCTTATGTCATTTTCTCGGTGTGGAAAATCAATTGTCCCAGAACCGTTATCGAATAGTGCCAGCTTCCCTGCAGTTGATATGAAAGCATCTTGGATCATACGTATTCATCAGTCTGTTTCAGGACTCGCTGCTCTGTTTCACTGCACAATTTATCTATCCCAGCAACAAGCAGAGTATTAATCACCACAATTTTACTATAAAACTTGGTATCTGAGGGCAAGTCCTTTCACCTTATTCTTCTTCTTCAGTGTTTTGGCCATCCTTGACCTTTTTATTTTCTATATAAATTATAAAATCAATCTGTATGTTCCCCTCAAAATGCTGTTGGGATTTTTATTGGAATTGTGGTAGAAATCAATTTAAGGAGAATTGATACCTTTGTAATATTGAAGATTTCTTTCCATGAATGTTGAACATTAATGTATTTCAATGAAGTCTCATAACCTTCTCCAAAAGTTCTTATACATTCAGTTAGATTTATACCTAGGTATTTTTTTTAATTTTTTGCTATTGTAAATTTTATTTTTTACTATTTTTCCTAATGTTTTGTTGATAACATATAAAATGTAATTTCTACATATTGTTCTTTTACCAGTCACTTTGATTAATCCTCTCATTCCTTCTAATAATTTGTCAATAAGTTGTTTGAGTTTTCTATATAGATGAGTCATTGGATCTAAAATTAAAGTTTTGTTTTCATATTCTAATCCATACATGTGGCAGAGACCATTAACTATTATTAGTAACAGGTATTTTTACTAACAGAATACTAAACTTCAACTGGAATCATTGCCATTTGAAGCTAGGTGTGACCTAATGGCCAATTTCAGGGCATTCTGTTATGAGCAGAAATGATACATGAAACTTCCACATTATAACCTAAAAGACTCGTCACAACAATCCAATTGACTGAGACTGGGATTTCAGGTTTGGCTGTGTGGAAGAGTAAACTGATTCTGCATTCCCAAACAACAGGCAATGAAATCAATATTCAGAGTCTTTATCGAGAATCTGCCATCACATTTTCTTACCAATTAGAGAATGAGAGAAAATACAGTGGCAATGATCACGTTAAGAATGACGCCTTCCCACACCAGATTATCTCTGCAAACGACCTCAACAGAGCTTCTACTGAGTTGACTGAGAGAGCTACGTACTGAGAACATATGCTAGTAACTTAGAGATCAGACAGATGTGAAAGCTGCCGTCTGAAGAGGTCATTGGCTGTTTGCTTATACATGGAACTGGTCACAGACTCAAAGACAGAAAGCTATTTGGTTTGTCAGGCATTATTTTAATGCAAAGACCAAAACTCCTGCCCTTAGAAGTATAAAACTGTTCAATCCTTAAAGCCACCCTTGGGCCCAAACCTGCACTAAGAGGAAATGGGCTGTGAAGACTGTATAGTTCCAAAAAGAGGCATGTTTTTCAGTACGTATTCTAGAAACATCCACGGAGAGCAGTAGAAAAGAGGAAAATGCTGCAGGGCAAGGAACAACAGACAATGGACTTACTTCCAGAGAGCAGAGCCCAGGGCAGCACAGCTGCACTAAGAACAGGGAGGGACTCCTCAGCAAGGTTGGATGACATTTGCTGTTTTGCTTTCCAAGTGAGAGTTTTCATTCTGATATTTTTCCTTATTTGTATTAGTAAAGATATAGGCTAAGCTGTTACAGGAAAAAAAAAATAGGTACCAAAACTGAAGTTTATTTTGTTCTGAGCTAATATTCCAAGAAATGAGACTCTAAAAGGCAACCCAAGGTCTCAGGCTGGCAGGGTGGAGCTGTTACCCATAATATATGATTGCAGTTTCTTTTTCTGGGGCTAAGTTGTTGTCAATTTCTTGCTAGCTAGAAGACCAGAGGGAGCATTCTGTCTTTAAGGAGGTAACACAGAAGGTATATACATCATTTTTATATACATTGCATTGACCCAAATTTGGCCACACATCCATACCTAGCTTCAGGGGAGTTAAAATGTGGTCTGTAGCTGAGCAGTCCTGTGTCCATCTCAAACTCTACTTCTAAAAAGAGTTAATGGAGAGTGAACTCCTGGAGACACATTAATCCATTATTTTATATTTTATTTTAGATTGGGATGAAAGTACCTTGCCTTTTATTTTTTTATCAGTAACCCCTGAGAAGCTAAACTACGACCTGATGAAGAGGAATAAACATCATCCACATAACCTGAATTTTCAATCATGTGCATTAACTGAGTGGGACTTGGGTTCTTAAACAAGAGTTTTCCTCTGTGTGTGATAAGAAGAAAGCACATGCATACATAAGGGGGAAGCTGGCAGTTTTCTCACTCAAGTCCATCAGGGGAAATGTACAAGGAGAGTCATCATCACATTATTTGGTGATAGGATGTGGAAGGGAATCTCAGTGTTCATCTCTGGGGGAGAAAAGTACATAAATGCAGTAGATGAGTCCAATGGTTTATTATGCAGCAGAGAACAGTAGTAGGTTAGTATACATATGGTGATAGGGATAGCCCTTAAAGACATAGTGCTAAGTGAAAAAAAAAAAGTGATTTATGCCTTAACACCATTCATATATAAATATATATATAAGTATTTCTTAATCCAACAACCTTATTTGCACACACTCCAAATACATATACAAATTAACTCATTTCGAAATTTGTAGTGATGGGGTAAAGAAATGAGTGTAGGTAGGGGTCAGAAGAAAAATGTAATAAATTAAAATAAGAGGAGATCCTGTGTATATCCATGTTACCTACCATGATTGAATAGAATGATTATCTACCCTTTGCATTTCAGGTAGAAATGCAAAGAAAAAAAGAGTGATTTACAAAAGAGGCATGGGAAGTAAGTAGTACTTCCACTACTGAAAATGATAAAGTGCAAGGGATTATACCTACCCTTCCTCCTGAAATAACTATAAAACCAGAAAAAATATATGAAACAATGCTTTCCAAGGCGCTGGACATTAGACAACAAAACAAAGTGATCCCTGAGAAACAAGAACAAACAAGGTGAATTCTACACTGCCCTTTCATTGCCTGAAGAAAGTTTCAAAGCCAAGCTTCAAATAAATACAGTTGGGCTCCCTGAGTTGAAAAGATATAACTGCAAGTCTGAAGGTCAAGTTGGCTAGAGCTTATAGGAGAGAGTACAGGAGAGAGGAAAGCTGAACAGAGAGAACTCTGAATATCTGCAGAAAACTCCTCTAAAATATCCAACTGATCACTGATCAGCACATGCAAGGCAAAACACAACACAAGACCAAGGGGAAAATCACACTTGAGAGGTTTGGAGGAAACAGTATCTCTCACTGACACAGGATGAGGACAGTACCTGTTGCTACCTGACAGATTAGAAAACCTAATCAATCAAAGGATCTCAGGTAGAATACCCAAAAGGATCTTGCCTAAGTAGTAGGGCAAAATTAGCCCTAAACCAAACAGCGCTGAAGCATTAATACCCAAAAGAATCAATTGTTTTTAAGTAACTAAACTGTGTCCTAGAACAAAGCTCAAAAATATTTACAAGGGAAAAAACTATCATACAACAGAAACTAGCATACAACACAGTAAAATTTACAACTGATGCTATCCAATAAAAAGTTGCCAGGCATGCCAAGAAGCAGGGAAATAGAACAAATATAATTGAAAAAAACAAATCTCAATAAAAACCAATCCATAAATAATATGGATGATGAAATTAGTAAACAGGGGCATTATAACTACATTCAATATATTCCAGAAACTAGACAAAATAGGTAACATTAGAGATGGGAAAACATTTTATAATTCTTAAATTGATCTTCAAGAGATGATAATATCTGAGGTAGAAAATACCATTGATAACAAACATTTAATGAGACTCATCAAGAAAAAGAGAGGGCCCAAATTAAAAAAAAAAAATGAAAGAGAAGTAACAACTGATACCACAGAAATACAAAGGGTTATAAGAAATTATTACAAACAACTGTATGCCAACAACCTGGACAATCAGGAAGAAATGGATAAATTTCTAGAAATATACAATCTTCCAAAACTGAATCAAGAAGAAACAAAAAATCTGAACAGATCAATCACAACTAATGAAATTTAAGCAGTAATAAAATAAATTCCAATGAACAAAAGCCCTGGACCAGATGGCTTCACAGATGAATTTTACCAAACATTCAAAGAAGAACTAACACTTATCCTTCTTAAACTATTCCAAAAATTTCAAGAGAAGGGAAGATTCCCAAGCTCTTTTTATGAAGCCAGCAATATGCTAATTGCAAGACCAGAAACAGACACTACAAAAAGAAAATTATAGGCCAATATCCCTGGTAAACATACATGCAAAAATTTTAAATGAAATATTAGCAAACAAAATTCAGTAATGCATTAAAAAGATTATACACCATGGTCAAGTGAGGATTATTTCTGGGATGCAATGTTGGTACAATATTCACTAATAAAATTATGAATAAAACCATATAATCATATCAATAGATGCAGAAAAAAGCATTTGACAAAATCCAGCATATTAGAGGGGTGAGCAAAAGCAGGTTTACAGTTGTTTATATGGAAAAAAGATAGGCAGGTTATGATTATTACAATAGCTTTATTAACTCAAAATAATTTCTTTTTCCATATGAACAACTATATATCTACTTTGCCCATCCCTGTATTTGTGATAAAAAGAAAACTGTTAATAACATTGGAACAGAGGGAGCATATTTCAACATAACAAAGATCATACATGAAAAACCCACAGCTTATGTCAAACTCAATGGAAAAAAAAAATAAATGCATTTCCCTTAAAATCAAGAATGAGAGAGGGATTGTCCATCTACTTTCACCACTCTTTTTTAAAAATCCTCACCTGAGGATGTATTTATTGATTTTAGAGAGAAGGGAAGGTGGGGAGAGAGAGAGAAACATCGATGTGAGAGAGAAACATTGATCACTTGCTTCCTGTATGTGCTCCAACCAGCAATCAAACCCACAACCCAGATACTGGAAATCAAAACAGAAACTTTTTAGTGTATGGGACGACACTCCAATCAACTGAGCCACTTGGCTTGGGCCACCACTCTTACTCGACATAGTAGTAGAAGTCATAGCCTCTGCAATTAGACAAGAAGAAGAATAAAGAAAACTCCAAATTTAAAAAGAAGTTAAACTGTCAATATTTACAGATGACATGTTACTGTAAAGAACCCTAAATATTCCACAAAAAACTACTAGAATTGATCAATTAATTCAGTAAAGTGGTAAAATACAAAAAAAATCAGTTCTACTTTTTATATACCACCAACAAACTTAGAAAGTTAAAGTAAGAAACAATCCTATTTACAATTACATAAAAACATAAAATACCTGGAAATAAACTTAATTAAGGAGGTAAAAGACATGTACTCAGAAAATTATAAGACACTGAAGAAAGAAATTGAAGAAGACACAAATAATTGGAAGTATATACCATGTTCAAGGATAAAAATAATTAGCATCATTAAAATGTCTATACTACACAAAGTAATCCATAAATTCAATGCAATTTCTATCAAAATATCAATGGTGTATTTCACAGAACTAGAACAAATAATCCAAAAATTCATATGGAACCACCAAAGACCCCAAATAGCCACAGCAATCTTGAGAAAGAAAGAGAAAGTTGGGAGTATTACACTACTTAATATCAAACTATACCACAAGGCAATAGTAATCAAAACAGTATGCTACTAGCATAAAAACAGACATATAGATCAATAAAACAGATTAGAGAGCCCAGAAATAAACCCATGCCTATATGGTCAATTAATATTTGACAAAAAAAAGCAAGAACATAGAATGGAGTAAAGACAGTTTATTCAATAAATGGTGTTGGAAAAATTTGAGATACATGCAAAAATGTAACTAACCACCTTTTTATACCATATACAATAATAAACTCAAATCATTAAATTTAAAATGTAAGACTCTAAACCATAAAACTCCTAGAAGAAAACACAGGCAGTAAAATCTCAGAGATCTCTCTTAGCAATATTTTTTCTGAAATATCTGCTTGGGCAAGGGAAACAAAAGAAAGATAAACAAATGGAGTACATTAAACTAAAAAGTTTTTTCACAGCAAAGGAAACCATCAATAAAATGAAAGAACAACCTATTGAATGGATGAAGGTATTCGCCAATGATATATCTGATAAGGGGTTAATATCCAAAATTTATAAAAACTCAACCCCAAGAAAACAAACAGTCCAATTAAAGAACAGACAGAAGATCTGAATAGACACTTCTTCAAAGACCAAATACAGATGACCAACAGATACATGAAAAGATGCTCAATGTCACTAATTATCAGAGAAATGCAAATTAAAACCACAATGAAGTATCACCTCACACGCGTCAGAATAGCTGTCATCAATATATCAGCAGACAATGAGTGTTGGAGAGGATGTGGACAAAGGGGGACCCTTGCACACCGCCAGTGGGAATGAAGACTGGTGCAGTCACTGTGGATGGCAGTAAGGAGGTTCTTCAAAAAATTAAAAACGGAACTGCCTTATGATCCAGTCATTCTGCTTCTGGGTACACAACTGAAGAAACTCAAAACATTAATTCAAAGGAATGCATGCAGCCCTATGTTCACTGCAGCATTACTTACAATGGCCAAGATATGAAAACAACCCAAGTGCCCATCCATAGGTGAATGGATAAAGAAGTGGTATGTATATACAATGAAATACTACTCAAGCATTAAATAAAGGATAAAAACTGGCGAATTGTGACAGCGTGGACGGAGCTAGAGGGCATTTTGCTAGGTAAAATAAGTCAGTCAAAGGCAGACAAATGTGATTATTAGAGAGATGCAAATTAAAACCACCATGAAATATCAACTCCAACTTGTCAGAATGGCTATCATCAGTACATCAACAAAGAAAAAGTGTGGGCAAGGATGTGGAGAAAAGGGATTTCTCTTATATGTGGCATCTACAGAACAAAATTTAAAAACCAACAAAATTGGCACATTCTCCCTGGAGCACACCTGCACGTTTCCCCCCTTCTTTCTTCAGGAGAGTGGCTTCGCTCTCTTCCTCCTGAGCTCTAAGGGTCCGAACGAGACTTGCCAGGAGGGGAGCAGGTGCAGTGGCAGCTCATGTGGGGCTAAGCCTCTGAATCTGTCTCCAAGGACCCCCTTTGGCCTAACGTTTCTGTGAGCCCAAAGGAAGCTCTGCCTTGTCTCAGTCCTGTCGCTGTGACCTTGCCTCTTTCACCTCAGTCCCTTCCCTTGTTTCATTGTCTCTAGCTTTAATAAACATAGTCTCAGGAGTTTTAAAAAACTGAAACAAACTCACAGACACAGAACGAAGACTGATGGTTGCCAGATGAGGGTGAAAAACATGAACGGGTTAAGAAGTGCAGATTGGAAGTGCGAGCCTTGAGAATAAAGACACCTATTGAGAAGGGTTCCTGGTGGCTAACTGGGCTCAGATTTAAAAAGCAGGGCCTAGCAGCCATTTCTGGCACAAAGGCCTCTCACACAAACTGCATTTCATGCTAAACGCCTGCCCCTGCGCTAAATCACCTGTCTGCACTGTTTCTGCCACCTGAGCCAGCCCTTATAATGGAGCTGCTGGAGTCCAATATCAACCGATAGGACTGAGGGTTTCTCCATTTAATCAGAGCTGTGAAGCTCTGACCAATCAGCTCTGTTCTGACAAGTCAGGGGCCAGGGGCAGTGAGCCAGACCCTGTCTGGCTCAGGGTCATCACATTTCCACGGCTGGAGCTGAAACACCGAGGACATCTTGCAGGAGAAAGTGGAGCCGACCAGCACAAAGCGGAGCAGCATGGAGCTGCCCATCTGAGAGGGGCCTGGCTTCAGGGCAGCCTGCCTGCCATGCTGTTTGCACAGCCTCTCTGTGCCCATTGAGCTGTCCCATGGCTGGGCTTTTCACAGCCAAGATATATTACTGTCGAGCTGTTTGCACGAAACAAAATGTCCGTCTTCACCACACCCAAAATCAGGGATTCCTGTTGGCATTTGAACTGTTAGCAACAACCAAGTGTTGACAGTAGTTACAGAATAGCCACGGGGATTTAAAGTGCATCATGGGGAATATAATCAATAATATTGTAATAATTATGTATGATGCCCCGTGGGTACTGAAAATATCAAGGGAACACTTTGTAAAGTATATGATTGTCTAACCACTATTCTGTACATCTGAAACTAATATAAAATAATATTGAGTGTAAATATACATATACTTTTGATTAAATAAAAAATACAAAAAAGAAATACTATTGATGGGATTAATATTATATTAAATATTGTAAAATATTAGTGAATTGGAAGATATAGCCACTGAAACTACCCAACACAAAACACGAATAGAAAAAAGACAGAAAAATGAGCATAGCATCAGTAAGCTATCTAGATGAGGGGCAGAAATATAGTTGAAAATAACAGCCAAAAATTTTTCAAAACAAATGAAAACTATAAATCCACAGATCCAAGATCCTCAATAAACCCCAAGCAGTAGAAACATGAAGAAGTTACAAGAAAGGCCATCATACTCAAATTATTTAAAACCAGAGTTTCCAGAGAAATTTTCAAAACAACAAAAAATAAAAGGCATACTTTATACAGAGGACAAAGATAAAAGTGATAGCAGATTTCTCATCACTAATAATGGAAGCAGAAAGAAAGCGAAGCATTGTCTTTGAAGTACTGAGGGTGGGGGGCTGTCAGCAACCTTGAATTGCACACCCAGAGAATGTATCTTCCAAACGTGGAATAAAGACTTTTTCAGGCATTAAAAAATGGGAAAGATTTTAATACCAGCAGAATGACACCGCAAAAAAGTGTTAAGAAAGTCCTTCTGGCAGATAGACAATGATATCAGAAGGAGATGGAAATCAACACAAAAAAATGGAGAGCACCAGATATGGTAATTTCATTGGTAAATATACAAAGAGGGACCCAAATTAAAAAAATGGAATTATCTTCTGGAGGGCAGGCCCCTTGTAGTATAGGCTTCCCCCGCTCAGTGAGGGTTCTAGGAACCCATCTGTATCAGTGTGCCAGCTGGTGTTGTTGAGGGAAGCTGCATTCAACTTTGGTAAGTTTTTTTGAAGACTCTTTCAACATGTTTGCCCATTTCGTGATGGGTGATTTACGAGTGCACCTGCCCACACTACTCTGAATGTTTAGTAGTTTTTGACTAAGCATGGCATGGCCCCCATGGCCCACCCTCCCTGGACACCTGATCTCACCCAAAAAACATTTTGTCAATGTGAAAGAGGTGAAACAAAAAATGGCAGAAGTACTAAAAGACATCAAAATCGACAAGTTCAAAAACTGTTTTGAGCAGTGGGAAAAAGTCTCAGTAGGTGCATTGCATCAAATGGAAAGTACTTTGGAGATGACTGAAGTTTAAACCTATAAGAATACATACACAATTTTTATAAATAAATATTGGTTTTGGAGGGTTCCTCCTTTGTATAATATAAACTCTTTAAAAGGCAGTTCACTCTCTAAAACAAAAAACAAAGGGGGAACCTTTGTATTTTTTGAAATAATAAAATGTATTCTATTATTTCAAAATATATTTTTGAATTTACAAAACACGTTGAAGTAGAATGCCTGACAATACCACAATGGCCAGAAGTAGAGAAATGGAAGCATGTGTTTGTCCTGTTCTTAAACTGCCTGTGAAGTGACAGGGTATGACCTGAAGTAGATTGCTCTACATGAAAATGTATACTATAAACCTTAAATGAAACAAAAAAATTATAGCAAATGAG
The DNA here is from genome assembly GCA_004024845.1 of Tonatia bakeri. Taxonomy (NCBI): domain Eukaryota; kingdom Metazoa; phylum Chordata; class Mammalia; order Chiroptera; family Phyllostomidae; genus Tonatia; species Tonatia bakeri. The sequence continues at coordinate 95,078 of PVIA01002781.1, forward strand.
GCAACAAAGAGGAAAATATGGTGTCATTAAAATGTTCAATTAGTGCAAAAGAAAGGAAAAAAAACAGAGAAAAGAAAACAAAAAAAAAAAAGATGAGGCAAATGAAAAACAAGTAGCAAAATTAAAGCCCGATCATGTAAGTAGTCATATTATATACAGAAAATCTAAACATTTACATGGATTAAAAAAAGCAATAACTAACTATAAGCTACTTACAAGAACCCACTTTAAACCTAACACAAATGTGTTAGAAGTATTAAATGCATGAAAACTACAAACATTTCTAATGCTAATCAAAAGAAAGCTGGAACACAGCTTGAAAGGAATCTTGCTGCCCACATTTGTGGTAGAGCATTAAAAAAAAAATAGTGGCAGAAATTGGAAAATAAAGGATTTCTCAACTCTGGCTTTAAGGCCACCCTTTCTCTGATACCTGAACCTAAGATACTACAAGAAAATAGAACTATGACTATATATACATATATTCCTCATAAATATAGATGCAAAAAATCTTAACATAATTTTAGCCAGTCAAATCTAATACCATAAAAAAGAATAATATATTGTAATCAAAGGGGCTTGTCCCAAGAATTCAAGGTTGGGTCAGAGTAGTTGATGAAATTTACCATATGATTATCTCAAAAGATGAAAAAAAGCATTTCATGATGTGAAGGTTAGTTTTATTCATCAACTTAGCTAGGCTGTAACACCCAGTTATTTAATCCAACACCAATCTAGGTGTTACTGTGAAGGTATTTGAAAGCTATGGTCAATATCTACAATCAATGGACTTTATTTTAAATAAAGAGATTGCCCCTGAAGATGTGGGTGGACCTCATCCAATAAATTGAAAGACCTGCAGAGCAAAAACTGAGACCTGCAGAGCAAAATCTGAGATTTAGAAATTCTGCCTAAAAACTGCAGAGTCAATTCTGGCCTGAGACTTGCCCTCCCTATTTTGGACACGCCAGCCCCTACAACTGCATAAGAAAATTCCTTAACATAAATCTCTTGATAGATGCCATAGATAGATGTTATCTAGTTAGGGAAAAAAAGGATATGTTCAAAGCAAAAGTTAGCAGCTCAAGCCCAGCATGAAATAACTGAAGATGTCTCTTTAGGAAAAAAGTCATCTCTCTGAAAACCAAATTCTGAGCTTCATCCTGCAGGTAGCTGAGTGACAAAGCAAATAGAATTATCAGCCTCCTATGGCACATTCTGTTAAACTGGGGACATTGTCTGGAAAGGAACAGGATCCTGAAAACTGGGATGGGGACATATGGGCAGATCCTGGTGAGGCTGGGGATATTGAACCCTTGAATTCTGTTGAGTCTTCTTTGCCCATGGCAACATCCCTTCCAGTGTCTGAAAAGATTAAATGGCTTTGCCTGAGGGAACTGCAATGGCTTTTCCTGAGGTAGCTATCTTGCAAGACTGCTGATTCTCCTCAGGGCCTATGCGCATGTGAGTTGTCTTTCCTTTCAGACGTACTGCAAGTGCTCAAGGACCAGCAGGCCTTAAGGAGTAAGATACAAATTAGAACGCATTAAGAAGCATATTATACTCTAAGAGAACTACATGATTTTTCTAACTTTATACAGAAAGAAATCTTGAGATAATGTGTGGGAATAGATATTAAGGGTGTGAAAAAAATGGTGGAAGGCACATAAAATCAGATCCTGTCATATTTATGGATATGGGAACATTAAGCAGGAATTCTGAATTCAGTGTATAGCATCAACAGTGAGAAAGGGCTCTAACATTCTTTGGTTGGTTGGCTGAAACATGAACCAAAGTTTGGCCAACACTAAATAAAAATGAAATGCCAGAATTGCCTTAGTGTAGTGTAGAGGAAAGTCTGCAAAGGCTGAGGAAGATCAGAATGTTACAGTTATTGTATCACATAAGACCTGATCAGCCTCCATTGGGAGGGCCCAAGTGACAAGCCCCTCACCACAACCAGGGGAAAGAAATTGTGAGGGGAGCCCCAGCACCCTTGTCGGTGGTCACTGTGCTCTCTAAGCCAGAGCAGTGGGCTCTGCTGCCTCTGAGCCAAAAGACTTAATGCAGTGGAGATCATCGGACCCCAAGGTAGCAGGGGGTCCAAGACAAGGTGAGTATGGTCACCATAATGGACAGCGGGGTCAAAGCAGTCATCAGAATAGTCTGACTCACAGAGACCGATACATTGCCTAGTTGATTATCATCCCTAGGGAGAGAAATGGATGGCTCTTTTCTGGATGGAACCACGGAGGGTACAGAGAAGAAGAAGTTTCCTGCTGTGCCAGAAACCCTTAAGAAAAAGTGAAGGTATTTCAAAGAGCTGAAGATCAAGTGCCTGATTAAGAAGTTTGCCCAAAATGCGCTTTGAGAGGCAAGAAGAAATCACATCTATGAAAAACCAAGCACTATTGCTAGGAATATAGGCAGATGTACAGAACTGAGATTCAAATGGCTACGGCTGCAAGAAAAGCTGGCTACTTGCAGGCACCTGCGGAAGCCAAACCCTCATTCATCAGTCATGTATCGGTGATACAAGCCCAGAGGTCTGAAAGGTGCTGCAGCTTCTTCGCCTTCACTGGAACTTCAAGGGCTCCTTTGTTAAACTCAACAAGACTTCAATTAACTGCTGAGGGTTGTGAAACCATGTGTTGCGTGGGGATACCCAAATCCGAAGTCAGCAAATGAATTGATCCACAAGTGTAGTTATGGCAAATCAACAAAAAGCAAATTGCCCTGACTGGTAATAATACATTGATTACTTGATCTCTCAGTAAATATGGCATCATCTACATGCAGGATTTGGTTCATGAGATCTACACAGTTGGAAAACACATCAAAGAAGCAAACAATGGCCTGTGGCCCTTCAAATTATCATCTCCACAAGGTGGAATGAAAAAAAAGATCATCCATTTTGTGGTAGGAGGAGATGCTGGTAACAGGAAATATCAGATTAACAGGCTTATTAAAAGGAGGAACTAAGGTATCTACTGTGGTTACTTTTATAATCTGGTCAGTCAATATGCATTGACTTCTCTAAAATTGAAAATAAAAAAAGAAACAGATGGACAATATACTAAATTAAGTGAAAGAGTTCTAAGTTGAGTGAGCATAAGTTGAATCACCAAACAGAAAGTCATACCCCTTCAGTCAATTCTCAGACTTGGAACAAGTTTTACCATGGTGATTGTACATTAGGAAAAAGGAAAATCATCTGACTTCAGGGGATTATTTAGCCTTGGCTGGTCACTAATTCCAGGAAACTCAACATGTCACTGTGGCCCACCAGCCATCCTAGGGGCTTATGAAGGTCAAATGATCAATGAGGTTTTAGTTCAAGTCCATCTCACAGTGGATACAGTGCATCAGTAAACTCATTCTGTGGTAACTTCCACAGTTCCAGATGCATAATTGGAATAGACATTCAATGAAACCTCGGTTCTTGAATTTAACATGTTCTGGAAGGCTATTCGAGAACTGATTTGTTCAAAAGCCAAATCACATGTGTGAATGATCACATAGGTATAAGCATGAAAGGATTATCGGGTAGAGAACCAAAATTTCATCCACAACTGAGACAATTTTTCTATGAACAACTTGGTTAAGAATGGAATTGTTCAAGATGGAAGATGCTAAGAAACGAAGATTTGATTGTGCTGAGTAAGTGGCAGAATCCCCACTGCTGTCCTAAACTGCAGAGTGAGGACTACTGTGGTAGGAAAGACCAAGTGGAAGGCACTAAAACTGCCTTTAACTACAAAAATAGTAAACCAAAAGCAATACCACATTCCTGGATGGATTTCAGAGGTTGGCACCCTCATCAAGAAGTTAAAGGATACAGGGGTAGTGGTTCCCACCACATCCCCACTCAACCCCCCTATTTGGCTTGTGCAGATAACAGATGAATCTCTGAGACTGACAGTGGGTTTCTGTAAACTTAATCAGCGGTGACTCCAATTACCCCTGCTGTTCCAGATGTGATTTCATTGCTTCAACAAATTAACACCTCTCTCATGCCTAGCATGAAGCTATTGATCTGGAAAATGCTTTTTTCTTGATATGTTAACAAAGACACCAGAAGCCATTTACTTCTAGCTGTCAATATGCCCTGCCTGTCCTAATTTAGAAGTACATCAATACTCCAGCTTTGTGTCATAATTTAGTCCACAGAAACTTGATTGCCTTTTCCTTCCGCAAGACTTCACACTGCTCCATTACATTAATGACACTGATGTGCTACTAAACTAGAATTGGCAACTATTCTAAACTTTTTGGTAAGACATTTGCATATCAAATGGTAGGAAATAAATGCAATAAAAATTCAGATGCCTTTCTTCTCAGTGAAGTTTCTACAAGTTCAGTGGTCTGATATATGTCGAAATATCCCTGCATATCCTAGGCATAATGTCTACAGGACCTCTTTGGATTGTGGAGGTAACATATTTCTTATTTGAGTGTATTGTTCTTGCCCATTTACAAAGGAACCCCAAAAGCTGTTACTTTTGAGTTTGCCCAGAAGAAGAGAAGCCTCCACAACAGGTTCAGGCTGAGGCTGCTCCACTGCATGGACCACATGATCCAGCAGATCAATGGTGCTTGATATATCAGAAGAAGATGGGATGACGTTTGAAGACTTTGGCAGGCCCCTATAGGTATTTTCCCAAGAGAAATGACAGCATATCTACATACAAAGATTTATACACAATAGTCTACATCAGCCCTATTTGTAATGGTCAGAAACATACAACAATCCAATGCCCTTCAACAGGTGAATGAATAAACCCATTATCATACAGCCATATAGTGGAATACTAGTCAGCTACAAAAAAGAATAAACAATTTATCCACACAACCATAGAGGTGAACCCCAAAATAATTATTCTTAGTAAGAGAAACCAGATACACATGTATGATTTCATTTGTACAAAATTCTGGAAAATGCAAGCGAACCTAAAGTGAGGGAAAGCAAGTCACTGGTTCCAGGGAGGAGAGGGGCAGACAGGCAGGACAGTGCTGAGAGTGTGGAAGAAAACTTTTGAAGATGATGGATATGCTATTGTAATGGTGGCTTTCAGAGGTGTGTGCATTTGTAAAACCTTGTCAACTTGTGCACATTAAGTATGTGCCATTTATTTTACATCAATTGTATCTCAAATGAGCTTTTAACATATTTAAATATAAGAAAATAATTGCATAGGCAAATGCTTCTATGTTTTCCATTCATGATAACATTGTAAGTTAAGAAATGTCTTTTTCTCATAGTTTGTTATGAGGTTTGCTTGTTAATTTTTATTTTGAAATCATAAATCGATATTAAATATTATTAAATGCTTTTTTCTGCATGTACTAAGATATAGATTTTCCTCTTTTAACTGTTAATGTCTTAACTGATTACCATAAATTTTTAATGTTAACCACCTCATTATATATATATTTTTTTACTGAATTTAATTTACCAATACTTTAAGATATTTTTGCATCTAAGTCAATGACAGAGGTTAGCCAATGCATTTTCTTTCTTTTTCTGTCTTATCTAATTTTGATGCCAAGCCTATACCATACTTGTGAGCAAAGTATGCACTTTTTGCCCTCTTAGGGAGTTTACACAAGATTATATAAATTTGGAATGGCCATATTACATTTGGAATACATTTAGGAGAATAGGCTGGTAAAACTCTCCTTGTGGTAAAATTTTAAACTTGTATTTACTTAATAGATATAAATGTATATTTAGATAGTCTATTTCTTCTTGAAACTATTTTTAATTTCATTTTTTCTAATTTATTCCATTTTATCTTTGTTTAAATTCCCTTTCATAAAATTTTTTTACTTAAATCTTTCCTACATCTTCTTTTTTCTTCTTAATATTTTATCATTTCTCTTTTTTGTTCTCAATCAATTTCACTTGATTTTTTCTTTCTTATTACTCTTTTCAAATAAGAAAACTTTTAATTTTGTTAATCTTCTTTATATTATTAATGTTTCCTGAATCTATATATTTATGTTTTTATTCCTGGTTTTAAGACTGGTTAGAAAATACCCTGCAAAAAGTCTTTAAATGTTTCCTCTTCTCCATTCTATCTGTTACCTTCCTTGGGACTCTAACTATATAAATATTAAAATTTTTATTTTATCCACCATTTCTCTTAGTATATTATTCATATATTCTATCCCTTTTGCTTTCTATGCTTCAGTCTAAGTAATTTCTTTAAACATATATTCCAGCTAATTAATTTTCTCCTTGGCTACACATAATCAACAATTAAGATTTTACTTCAGGCTTCTGTCAAGACAGCAGTGCAAATAAACGCAGTACTGGCCTCCTCCCACAACCACATCAAAGTTACAACTAGACTACATAACAACCAACATCCAGAACCACCTAGAATCTAGCTGAATGAAAGTCCTACAACTAAAAATATAAAGAAGCCACATGAGACTTGTAGGAGGGAGCAGAGATGCCAAATGGGCTGGTCCCAACCCGTGTGTGGTGGGTGGATAAAAATTGGGAGGAATAATTTGGCTACGGAGTTACCCCCTGAGGAGTAAGTGGTCCCAGCCCCACACCAGGCCTCCTAGACAATGGTTCCAGTGCAAAGAAGAGAAGTTCCCATACCTTCTGGCTGTAAAAGCTAGCGGGGACTGTGACTGAGTCAGGTGGAAGGCTTCTGCAGTCCCAGGCATTCCTCCTACAGGACCCAAACACAGTCTTACTCAGTGATGGGGCAGCAGATCAAAAGGCACCAGGGACATATAGGAAGGAACTGAATTGTCTGGCATCAGGGCTAGAGCTGGAAGGACAGCTTTGTCCCAGACAGAGGCACTGGCAGAGGCGCTGGCAGATTATTATGTTGTTCCTTCTCTGAGCCCTTCCCCCAACAGAGCTGGCAGGGGAGTCCCATACCTGAGTCTCCATCAACCTGGCTATCACTATTTACCCTTCCCTGGTGATTCCCTGAGACCCTTGTCCACCCAACATGCAGGCCCACCCAAGCTGTTTCTAGTAGCTTTTTCATACAAATAGCCTATCTGGGTTCATGCTTCAGACTTTATCCTAAAGTCTCTCAAACAAGCAGAATCTGGCCTTAAAGTGCCCCTTACCTCTTGCTAAATGGCCCCAGGCCCAATACTAGTGGCAGCAAGCCTTGGTTCACAACTTGTCCTCTTCTGGGCACCTCCAAGCCCAATACAAGTAGCAGCTACCTAAAGATCACTTTATGGCTCATGCTGGATGGCCCCAGGAAGAACACAAGTGGTGGCTGACCTTTGCCTTCACCTCCTAGAAGGCCCCAGATCAGGCACACCCAGTGGACAGCTTCATATCACATTGAAGCACCACCCAAGAACATACACAAGCAACACACTCAAGGGGGAGACCCAGCAGGCACCAGAGACCTGCTGAAATAAGCCCTTCTCTATAGGGTGGGCCCCTTCCCAGCTGATACACCATGATGGTGGTCGCTGCTAGTCCATGCAGCCAATCAACCTGGGGGTAAATGCCTCCCATTGATGTGCCAAAAGCAATCAAATCTCAGTTACAACAGGATAGTGTACACAGCTCACACTACAGGAGGGGCACACCCTAGAGTGCCCAGCAGAGGTGAACTGGGAGGCTGTGCCACTGAACTCTAAAGGACACTACTACATAAGGCTGCTCTACCAAGCCCAGGAAATATGGAAACTCTACCTAACATGTAAAAACAAACAGAGGGAGGCAGCCAAAATGAGGAGACAAACATGTCCCAAATGAAAAAAAAGAAAAAAAAATAACAAAACTCAAGAAAAAGAACTAAAAAAATGGAGAAAAGTAATCTACAAATGCAGAGTTCAAAACACTGGTTATAAAGATGATCAACTAACTTAGGGGAAGAGTAGATGAACTTACTTAGAACTTCAACAGAAAGATAGGAAACATTAAAAACAGAACTAGAAACATTAAAAAAAACAGTCAGAAAATGAAGAATATATTATAGGGAATCAACAGTGCAGTAGATGAAATAGGATCAAATCAAAGATTTGGAAGAAGAAGAAGAAGAAAACACCCAACCAAAACATCAAATAGGAAAAAAAAAGAATCCAAACAAAGTGAGGATAGTATAAGGAGCCTCTGGGACACCTTCAAGTGTACCAACATTCACATCATGGGATGCCAGAATGAGGAGAGAGAGCAAAGAATCGAAAACCTATGTAAAAAAAAAAAGGAAAACTTGGTTATCATGGACATACAAGTCCAGGAAGCACAGAGAGTCCCAAACAAGATAAACCCAAAGAGGCCCACATCAAGGCACATCATAATTAAAATGCCAAAGGTTAAAGACAAAGAGAGAATATCAAAACCAGCAAGAGAAAAGCAGTTAGTTACCTACAAGGAAGCTCCCATGAGACTCTCAGCTGATTTCTCAACAGAAACTGCACAAGGGATTGGCAAGAAATATTAAAAGTGATGAAAATAAAGAACCTGTAACCAAGATGACCTTACCCAGCAAAGCTATCCTTTAGAATCAAAGTACATATAAAGAGTTTCCCAGAAGAGAAAGGGCTAAAGGAGTTCATCAGCACCAAACCAGTGTTACAAGAAATGTTAATGGATCTTCTTGAAGAAAAAGAAGGAAAAAAAGATTAAAAATAAGAATAGTATAATGGAAATAAATACCTATCGACAACTGAATCTTTAAAAAATTAATAATAAAACAGAACAGAAACAAACTCATAGATACATAGAATATTTTGATGGTTGCCAAATGGGAGAGGGGTTGGAGGGATGGGTGAAAAGGTGAAGGGATTGAGAAATGCAAATTGATAGTTACAGAAGAGTTACATGGATGTAAAATACAGTATAGGGAATATAGTCAATAATATTCTAATAACTGTGTAATGTCCAATGAATACAAGATTTATCAGGATAATCACTTAGTCAGTTAAATAATGTCTAATCACTGGGGTTTATATCTGAAACTAATATAATGTTGTATGTCAACTGTAATTGAAAAATAAAAAATTATTTAATGTCAAAACATTTTTGGACTTTGATATTGTAAGAGAGGAAAATTTGTCCTGTATCATCCTAGGTTCTGTGACTCACTTAAGTATTAAACTGACATATAACAATTAACAGGAAACAAAACATTTTAATTATGTGCATATGTACAGGAGTTGCACAAACACATGAGACTCAAGGAGGCAGACAGATGATTGAGACAAATACAATCCTGAAATGAGAAAAGGTATAGGGGTTTCAGGCCTCTGGGTCAGGGAAGGCAAATTGTGGGGAGAGGAGAGGAGGAAATACACAATAAATAAAAAGTTGTCTTGTTATGCAGTTAAGAGACTCTCAGGTGAAAAAAAAGTTGACTCTGGAAATAGCTGTCTTCTTCATATAGGTACACTTACTAGTGAAACTTTCCTTTATAAGTATAAATTTTCTTTACAAAAGTGAAGATTTATATGTTATACTTCTCTAGGCCATTATTTTGCTTTTAGCTCAAAGTAATCCCTGTGCCAAAATGGCATAGTTTGAGATGGCATGATCTGAATCCCTTCGGTATTTATATTTTTCATTTATAGAAATTTTATTTCGCTCTTTTTTTAGATATATGGCCATATTTGATCATCTGCCATTTCTAGGTTATATTTGTGTTCCATTTCTTTGCAGTTCATGCATAGATCTTCTGTATGACCTTGAATTCACAATACAGAAGACCTATGTCCTTACATCAGACAATTCCATATCTGCAGTGTTGGTAGTCTAAATGTTGTTGGTGGTTTCTTCTGCTTCTCACTCAGGTTGGCTTGCCTTCCCATATGCTTTATGACTTGGGATTTAGAGTTCACATTTATTCTATTAAATTTGTGGTAATTTGGTGGCTTAAAATGAGAATATTTTCTTCCAGAAAGGATTTACACCTGTGTTTTTCAGGAGCTGAAGAAAGCCACTGACCCAGAATCATTTCAGCCCCTCCCCCCACCCCTGTCAAGGACTGTGGCTAATGTGGGCATTAGGGATTTAGTTCCTTCTCCAGCTGGAACAAGGCTTAGAACCAGGATTACAGTCCTGCTGAGGGTATCTGTATTTAGATCCCCCTGCTCTTTTATCTGCCCACTGCCCACTACTACCACTTCTACCCTAATCACTGATTTCTGTTTTGTTTGGGGAGTAGGGCAACATAATGTACCTTAAACTCGTCACCTACTTCTTATTCTTTTATGAGCCCATTAGCTCATCAAAAAAGTGTGTTCTATTAAGGAGGTAGTCTAAATCTCTTTAACTAGTAGTTCAGTGTTATTTCCATTTTTATTTTGTTTCAATTTGTATGTCATATTTTATACAATTTATTTATTTTTTATTGTTGTTCATGTACAATTGTCTCCATTGTCCCACCACCACTTTCCCTCCCACCATTCCCCCACCACCACACCCTCTCACCTCCCACCTTCAATCCTCCTCCCTTTGGCTTTGTCCATGGGTCCCTTGTGCATAGTCCTTGACAACACTTTCCCTTTTTCCCCCATTAACCCCTTCTCCCTCCCCTCTGGTTACTGTCAGTTTGTTCTTTATTCCCATGTCTCTGGTTATATTTTTCTTTATTGTTTGTTTTGTTGATTAGGTTCCACTTATAGATAAGATCATATGGTATTTGTCTTTCATCGCCTAGCTTACTTCACTTAGCATAAAGCTCTCCAGTTCCATACATGCTATTGCGAAGGGTAGGAGCTCCTTCTTTCTTTCTGCTACATAGAATTCCATTGTGTAAATGTACCACAGTTTTTTGATCCACTCATTTACTGATGGGCACCTAGGTTGCTTCCAGTACTCGGCTATTGTAAATTGTGCTGCTCAACAAAGGGGACAAAAGCATAAAATGGAGTAAAAATAGCCTCTTCAACAACTGGTGTTGGGAGATCTGGACACCTACATGCAAAAACATGAAACTTGACCATCAACGTACACCATACACAAAAATAAACTTAAGATGGATAAAAGACGTAAATATAAGCCATGATACCATAAAAGTTCTAGAGAAGAACATAGGGAAGAAAATCTCAGATATTCCATACAGCAGTATTTTCATTGACAGGTCCCCTAGAGCAAGGGACATAAAGGAAAGAATAAACAAATGGGATCTCATCAAAATAAAAAGTTTCTGCAAGGCTAAAGAAAACATCAGCAAAATGAAAAGGGAACCAATCGTATAGGAAAATATATTTGCCAATGATATCTTGGACAGGGGTTTGATCTTCAAAATGTATAAAGAACTCACATGACTCCACTATAGGAAGACAAAAAATCCAATTAAAAAATAGGCAAAGGATCTGAACAGATACTTTTCCAAGGAGGACATACAGAGGGCCCAGAGACATATGAAAGGATGCTCAGCATCATTAACCATTAGAGAGATGCAAATTAAAACCACAATGACATACCACTTCACATCAGTCAGAAGAGCCATCATAACCAAATCAACAAACAATAAGTGCTGGCGAGGTCGTAGAGAAAAAGGAACCCTAGTGCACTGTTGGTAGGTAGGAATGCAGACTGGTGCAGCCATTGTGGAAAACGGTATAGAATTTCCTCAGAAAACTAAAAATAGAACTACCTTTTGACCCAGCAATTCTGTTACAGAACAACAGGGGCCAAGGAGGGGGGCCTAGGGGGCCTAAGGGCAATATACTATTACCTGAAAGGAACCCCCTAGGTTTGTTATGTCCACCACCAGAGGAAAGACATCTCTCAATGCCAGAGATTCATGAAAAGGAAAGGAAATGTTTATTTAATGCTATACAGACTTAAAGTAGTGACCTAATGTCTCCATCAAAATCCCAAAGTCCCTTAAAACACCCACAAACACACACAGTCCTTCCTTCCCCCTTTGCCCAGTCTGGGGTACTGTATCTCAGGAAAAGAAGTAGAAGTCCAAGGCTCAGGCAGCCCCCGGTTCTTCCCAGTAATCTGTCTCAGCTGGTAGGCCTCCCTCGGTTCCCGGCACTATCAGCTATGTCGCCAGGACCTCTGCTAAAGCCGTGTAGTGGTTCCCCTCCCAGGGGAAAGTTGCGGGGGTCCCCACTCTGGCAAATCCTTGTGGTTCTCCCTCCCAGGGCTGAGGGAGTCTCTACTCAGCCAAAACCGCATGGTTCTCCTTCTTCAATGGCTGCAAGGAGTGGGGTCGCCACTCTGCCAAAGCCAAGTGGCAGTTTTCTGCTAAAGCCGCATGGTGATTCTCTCTCGCAGGACTGCAGGAGTCCCCACTCTGCTAAAGACCGAGTGGTTCTCACTTTCATGTCCATAGCCACGTGGCTCTCTTGGCACAATGGCTGCCGCATCTGGGTTTAAATCCCCGCACCAATCTTCCTCTGTAGCCCCATTTCCGACTCCTCCTACAATCAGTTACACCTGCCAGCACTCATATCCTTCCAGCTTTACTGGGCTGACATGGTGGGTCTGGCCAGGTGTGGCCCCATGTCATGGAGCCAATCTTCTCCAAGCTCCCACACAGGCACTGTAACTCCGGGGACCTGCTTCCCAGTTATGTCTTGTGGTGGGGGGGAGTTACTTCTGTACCCCTGTAAGAGAATAGCTGTGGCTCAGAGCATGGCCACAGCTATTTAACATATCTATGTAGCCAGTTAAATATTATAGATATGTTAAATAACCACACCAGAGGTTAGCTTCAAGGCTGCTGCTATGCGAAACAGCTCTCAATGGCCCTGCTCTGTGTGTCCCTTCCCCCAACCCACACCTGTTGGGTGGGGGACATCTTAATATTTCCTGAACACCTTGAGTTCTGGATCCCACTCCAAATCCCTATTTGGGCCCCCCCCCTTGGCTGAACCCTGTTACAATTCCACTGCTGGGACTATACCCTAAGAATCCTGAAATACTAATTCAAAAAAACCTATGCACCCCAATGTTCATAGCAGCACAATATTTCTAATTTTATATGCCATGAAAACAAATCTTGAGAACTATTAAAACTGCCATCCCCCTTTTCAGCATCTGATTTATTGAAATGTGCCATTCAGATAACCCATAGACTGAAAGGACCTGTTATGGACTGAATTGTGTGCCCCCAACATTCACATGTAGAAATCCCAACCCCTAGCACACCTCAGAATGTGACTACATTAGAAATAGGGCCTTGGGATGGTGAAGTTTATGTGTCAGTTTAATTGGCTACAGAGTGCCTAGATTAAACATTATTTCTGGATGTGTGTGGGAGGTTGTTTCTCGAAGAGATTAACATCTGTATCAGTAGATTGAGCATAGCAGATTGCCCTCCCCAATGTGAATGGGCATGATCCATTTCACTGAGGGCCTGAATAGAACAAGAGGTGGAAGGAGAAAGAAGGAATTCACCCTTTTGTTCCCTGCCTCACCGACTGAGTTTGGATATCTCAGCTCATGTTTGCCGGCTCTTGGGTTGGCATTTATACCATTGACTTTCCTGGTTCTCAGTTCCTCAGACTCAAATTAAATTATACCATCAGCTTTCCTAGGTGTCCATCCTGCCGTGGCAGATCATGGAACTTCTCAGCCTCACTGGTATGAGCCAATTCCTAATTATAAATCTACATCTACATCTTACCTGTATGTGTGTGCGTGTGTGTATAACCTCTCTTAACTGTAATCATCTTTTTACGTTGTGTCAGTGTCTGTCTCTTGTCCTAGATTGCAAATCCTTTAAGAAGAGCAACCATATAAAAGCCATCTTTGAATTCCCAATATCTAGCTTAGTGACTGTTGGATGAGTGGATGGATGGAAATGTGAATGGATGAGTGAATGAGTAAATGACCTGCAGTTACTCCTTAAAATGTCATGCTGCCTGCTGCCCTCTAGGGGCCATTTCTTCTCCAACGCTGCACCCAAGGCAAGGTGTTGAGTTGTTCCTGGCAATATTCTTGCTCTTCATGGCTTCCAATGACTCACTTTCCAATTTAGGCCAGTTTCTCCTCCTGTTACCATACTCTACTCCTCTCATTATGTCATTGATATACTTCCAGTCATTCTTCTCATTTACTGAGAACTTTCATACCAAGACCACAGTCCTCTCCACCCTAGCAGCAGTGACTTCCAGTCCCAAGTAGTTCATCTTCTTGAAAATAGATTCAAAATTTCTTCCTCATCCCTCACAAGTTCTTCATACCTTACTCAGGAAATCATTACATGGTGACACCCAGACTTCATCATCACAAAAATGTTTCCACATCTAAATACTTAGGCTTTGTAGTAAGTCAAATAAGTGCCCCTCCCCAAAGATATCCACATCCTGATCCCCACACCTATGACTTACTACCTTACATGCAAAACAGATGTTGATGATATGATAAAGTTAACACTCTCGAGATGAGAAGGTTACCCTGTATTATCTGGGAAGGCTCAATGTAATCACAGGTCCTCAGAAGAAAGAGGAAGACAGGAGAGTCAGAGGGAAAGAAGGAGAAGCAGAGACTGATGCAAAGTGGGACCATGAGCTAGATCACGCAGGTAGCTGGAAAACGCAAAAAAGAAAAAAAAACACCAAACTCAGCCTTACAGCCTGTTTTAGACTTCTGACTTCTACGACTGTAAGAGAATGAATGTATGTTGCTGCAAGCCATTAAGTTTGTGGTAATTTGGCTACCGCCGCAATAGGAAAATAACACAGATTCCAATAGACCAGTCTATAACCACAAATTTCCTTCTTCTGGCTCACTCTTTCTCCCAGCACACCCAAACCTAGACTCACACTCTGTCTCCTGGCTTCATTTCTTTCCCTAAACACCAAGACATCGTGATTTTAAATTTTAACAGCTCTATTCTCAGAATGTCAGTTTCTTAACCACTTATTCTTTCATTTCATCTGCTCTGATAGCTCAAGTGCTGCAAAAGAACATCCTCCTGCTTTCTTCTCTCCTCTACTGAAAGTACTAAATGTCACAGGAGAAAATAACTCAATGCTGTTTGGTGCCACTTCAGTTTCATGGCATTTAACCTCAGCTATGTCCTTAGTCCCTCTTTATTCTTTTACATGACCTTCATTAGTTCCCTGTTCTAATTCTTTTTTTTACCAGAAACCTGAATATTTATTTGTTTGTTTGTTTGCATTTATTGCATCATTGGGGTGACATTGGTTAATAAAATTTATGTAGATTTCAGGTGTACAATGCTATAATAAATCATCTGTATATTGTAATCATCTGTAATGTGTGTTCACCATTCTAAGTCAAGTCTCCTTCCATCGCTATGTACCCCCCTTTATGCTCTTCTACCTCCCACCAACCCCCTTTCCTTTTTTGTAATCACTGTGCTGCTGTCTGTGTCTGAGTTGTTGTTTTTGCTGCTTAATCCCTTCACCTTTCTCACCCAGACCTGCAACTCACCACCCCTCTGACAGCTGTCAGTCTGCTCTCTGCATCTGTGAGTCTGTTTTTGTTCTGTTTGTTAGCTTATTTGGTTCATTAGATTCCAAATACAAGTGAAATCACATGACGCCTGTGTTTCTCAGACTGGCTTATTTTACGTAGCATAATGCTCTTCAGGTCCATCTATGCAGTCACAAAGGGTAATATTTTCTTCTTTTTTATGGCTGAGTAGTATTCCACTGTATAAATAAATTATAGCTTTGTTATACACTCATCTTCTGATGGACACTTGGGCAAATCTTTGCTATTTTAAATAATGCTTCAATAAACATAAGGGTGCATATATTCTTTTGAATTAGCATTTCAGGTTTCTTTAGATATATTTCTCAACACCAAAAAAACCCCCCCAAATAATCCAATTTAAAAATGGGTAAAGGACTTGAATAGACACTTCTCTAAAGAGGACACAGAGATAGACAGTAAACATATGAAATCATGCTCAATATCACTAGTCATCAAAGAAATGCATATTGAAACCACAAAAAGACATCACTTCACACCTGTCAGAATGGCTATCATCAATAAATCAACAAATAGCAAGTGCTGGCAATGATGCAGAGAAAAGGGATCCTCATGCACTGCTGGTGGGAATGCAGGTGGGTGCAGCCACTGTGGAAAGCAGTATGGAATTTCCTCAAAAATTTAAAAATGGAATTGCCTTATGACCCAGCAATTCTGCTTCTGGGGAGATGATCTGTTCTAATTCTACCAGCAGTAATTCCGAATCATCACTTCTTCTCAAGTCACCTGGGAACGGTATTCCAGTCAGTACCATTCCCTTTAGTAAGTTCCTGTGAGTTCCATTTTTGAGAGAAAATTGAGGTGTGGCCTGAGTCACCTATAACATAGCCTCTTGTTGCAGTTCCCCTTGCTCATTGTCCCCACTTGTTTTGTCACTGCTGCCTCTAACAGACTACACATTCCTCTTCCTCTTGCTCTACCTATCCCTACATTTGCCTAAAAAAACATTTCTTATATCTGTTTCTTTCTATAAAGACTTTATTAGCACCAGCCAATTCCCCACTTGACCACCACTCCTTAATGTTCCCATTTCATTGTAATTACATCTCTTGCAACTGTCATCCTACATGTGATAATGTTTGATTGCAGTGATCTAATTTATGTGTCTCTGTCTGTTAACTAGACTGAGAACCCTTGAGATGAACTACAGTGTTTTATTAGTCTTGTTATACCCAGAACTCTAGGACTATGTCTATAATGTTTTGAGAAATAATAAGAAGGAAAAAAGGAATGACCTAGAGAAATAGTGAGCACTGTGTCCAGACAGCCAGCCTCTTCCCACCAAACATCAGGCCTGCTTTTCACCTGCTCCCAGTGATTAGTCTGTTTGGAGACTGGAGTTTGCCCCAGTGCCCTAGGCAGAAACTCACACCAGTCAAGATGACAAGTTCATGTCAAGTTCTAGAACGTTCATCTGAGAGCTCTGCTTCTTCATCAAATCCACCTCAGAATCAGGAAGGTACTCTTGGCTACCTTGGTGCTCTAGACCATCTGGTTAGTTGGCACAGCACCCACTTTCAAAGTCAGTTTCTTACTACTCTGAACAGCCCAGATTATGCTGTGGAGTAAACTTTCTCTCTGAACTGCCACAGGGAAGCCTTCAGAATCTTCATCAGTCCCTCCCTTACCCCCTTGTTTATTTTAGTTCTCAGTTAGGTGGCAGGGATATTTCACCAGAGCGTAAGTGTGATCTTCCAACCGCCCCCGAATACAATAGAATAGTCTGGGAGGACAAACACAGGCAGTCCCCATTTACCCTGTTCCTTTGTTGTGGTAAGGAGAGCAACAGTGGAGGGACCAGCATTCTGAGATCTCAGGGATGTGCCCAGTCTGCTTTGTGGACACTTTGATCCTAAATCAAAATTTTGCTTTAGAAGTGATAGTCATAAATTATGCCCTACATCTAAATGGTTCATTTTGCATTTAAAAATATCTTTACCACAAAAAGAGAAATGAAGATGAAAGAGGCAGCCAAGATATGCTTCTTGCTGACACAATTTTGGGTGAGAGTTTGCCTGAAGATTCCTCTAAGTATCAGGAAACTAATGTTGTAATGACAAAAGGCTGCTAACAGCATGGTAAATGCTGAAATGGGCCATCATGAGCAGCTTTATATAAATCATGTACAACCTGTGCCAAAATAAAAACAAATAACCACATTGCAGACAGAGGTTCTAGGGACCAAGGTTCTAGGGGAAGGGAGCCAGCCTCACATGAAACTGGCACAAACATTGTTATGCATGATCAGTGTTACTGTCAGATATTTAATCTTTTCATTGGCAATTTTGTCTGCCTAGACAACTGGAGGAACATTTACTAAAAAAAATAAAATAAAATAAAAGATAGACCCCATTCCAAAGCAAACATACTAAGAGAATGGTCTGAAAATACATCTACCTCTGCCTTCTTTTCTTATATATTTGGAAAGGAATGGAGAAGGAATGAAAAGGAATGGAAAGAAATTCTCACCTTTGAGGATTCAGCATAAAAGCTACCTTCTTTTTTAGGTCCCCTTTAACCACTGCAACCTACAATGATCTTTCCTGTGAATACCTGTAAGATTTTGCATTTCACTGTATCCCATACTGACTTGCATTATTAGATATCCACTAGTGATCCAAGGACTTGTCTCTCCAGGTTAGCTGCAAGCTCCTTGAGGGTAAGGACTGCTTATTCCTCCACACTACCTTCCAGAGTGATTGACTATGGCAAACGCTTGAAGTATTTGTCCGCTTGGGTAATGCCACCAGCAAATAATTCCAAATCGCGAATATGATTTTGCTGTACAGTATATGAAATTTAAGAAACAAAGCTATCTTTGAATTAATGTTTTATGTCTTGTATTCTGCAATTCCTGCGAATAAGTTCTAAGAGCTGCGTATTGGGGGCAATTAGGGTGCATTGGAGGAAACCAGTGAACGTTCAAAGGTGTCCGTTCAGTGGGAAACTGCGCAGATGGGATTAAAATAAACTGGACTGAGAGTCTTTTCTAAGCAGCAAAAGGTGTTGGCTGACGTCATTTAGTAGTCAGAGGTAGGAGTCTGGGTCTTTGAGTGTTCCTTGCCACTTTGGCAATTTGCATACACTCTAGGCAACTGCGCACTCTGCACTGTTGCAGGTCTGGAGACCGAATTGCGGTAGTGCTGTCATGGCGGCTCCTCAACACCAGGGGGCGCCGAGCAGCGCCGCGTCCTCAGGCGCAGGGCCGCTCTCCCGGCATGCCTTGCTCCCGCCGACCGCGACCCGGAAGCTGTCGTTGGCGGCCGCCGGCCGGCAGCCCGGGCAGAATCGGGGCTGCGGAGCGCAGTCACCCATCCCGGCTGCTCCTTCCCGGCGGGGGACCTCTCCGAAGCCGGAGAAGACACCATTGAGCCCACCACGCGCCCGGGTTCGGTCTGGACGCGCCGCCCTGGCGGTGTGTGACCTTTCCAGTCCCGCCCGGCCATCGGCGTCTGTAAGTGTTCGGGGGAAAGACTAAGGCCCTGCATCGCCCTCCGGAGGCTGCGACGAGGCTCTCCGACCCCGACATTATGAGAGCCACGAAGCGAGGGCGGGAAGCAGAACTGCTCCTGTCGCTTTGCGGTGACTGTAGGACGTCGAGGGCCCAGATCCTCAGCCTGGGTCGCGAATAGCACCCCAGATTTCCTAGTGTCCGGGACAAAGGTATGCCCCACTCCCCAACACCGAAATAAAATAGAGGGCAGTCATCTGGGGCAGTCCCCTGGTCCTTCCAACCATGCAGGCAGAAACAGTGTCCTCGCTACAAAAGACCCCAGCGGTGTCCAGCTTTGGCCTCAGTGACCTGCTCAGTAGCCGGAAGCTGATGGCTGTGGGGGTCTTGCTTGGCTGGCTCTTGGTCATCCACTTTCTGGTCAATGTGTGGCTCCTCTGCCTTCTGTCTGCATCGTTCATGGTGCTGGGAGGATGGCTGGGCTCCAATGCCATTGTGGGGGCTTCAGGTCGACTGCACCTGGAACGCTTCATCCCAATGGCCATCTGCCCCCCGGACCCCGAGGCAGAGAGGCAGCTGGAACAGGAGATCAACCGCACCATCCAGATGATTATTCGGGACTTTGTGTCATCCTGGTATCGTTCAGTGAGCCAGGAGCCAGCCTTCGAGGAAGAAATGGAGGCGGCCATGAGGGGACTGGCGCAGGAGCTGCGGAGAAGGATGAGCATGGTGGACAGTCACGCTCTTGCCCAAAGGGTTCTGACTCTCTGCGGTTGTCACCTGCAGAGCTATATTCGGGCAAAGGAGGCTACAGCAGGAAAGCAAAATGGTACAGTTGAGCCCTCCCAACTCTGGGAGGCGTACTGCAGGGCAACTGCCCCACATCCTGCGGTACAAAGCTCCAGTGCTGAGGTTACCTATACACGCGGGATTGTGAATTTGTTGCTTCAAGGACTCGTGCCAAAGCCCCACTTGGAGACTCGGACAGGACGCCACGTAGTGGTGGAACTCATTACTTGCAATGTGATCTTACCACTGATCAGCAAGTTGTCAGATCCTGACTGGATCCACCTTGTACTTGTGGGCATCTTTTCCAAGAACAGAAATGATACAGCAGTGGTTAAACCACTCTGCCCAGCCAGTGCCCCGGAGCAGTCCTCAGCGCCCACATCTCTGCCGCTGGTCATTGAGGTACAGAGTCCTCCAGAAGTAAGAGCCCCTTCTCCAGCTGCAGCCCCGGTGCTCCTAAACTGTAGCGAGCCAGAGGGACTGTTGCGCTCCTCCCCAGAAGTTGAAGAAGGCCATGAAGCTGTAGAGGGAGATTTGGGTGGAGTGCCAGAAGAAAGAAAACTAGGGGACAGCTCATCTCACTTCCTCCAGCCAGATATCCGAGGCCCTCTGTTCCTCTGTGAAGATGCAGAGCTGGAGTCTCCACTGTCTGAACTGAGCAAAGAAACCATCCTGCTCATGACCCCAGGCACCTTCCTGTCAGACAGGATCCAGGATGCCCTGTGTGCCCTGGAGGGCTCCCAGTCTCTCGAGTCTAAGGATGGTGAGGGATCTGAAGGAATTGAAGGAGCAGAGGCTGAGGAAGGTCCAGGAACAGAAACAGAAACAGGCCTGCTGGTCTCCATGCTGAATTCCTGCCCAGAGATCCAGATTGACACCGCAGACAAGGAGGTGGAGCAAGATGTCACCTCTCTTACACCTTTGCTGGCAAGTCCAGAAAGGACCTGCCCGCCACGACCCTCATGCTTAAAGAAAGATCTTACCAATGGTGTGAGCTCCTTAGACCCTAGTCTGCCACAGGTTCTGCTTTCCTCCTCTCCGACTGGTCCTTTCAGCTTTGAGCCCCTGAGCAGTCCGGACGGCCCAGTTGTCATCCAGAACCTGCGCATCACTGGCACCGTCACTGCTCGAGAGCACAGTGGCACCGGATTCCACCCGTACACACTCTACACGGTGAAGGTAACGGGATTGGAACTGTGGTCACCCACTCTGGGCTTGGAGTGGGTGTAGAAAGCAGTCAGTGAAGCTAGGGTTCTGAGGGAGAGGAGCTGCTCTGCTGTGAGTCTGGGGTTTATTCATAGAGCAGAGCAGGCTTCTGTCCAGTACCCACATACACAGTCTAGAATCTCAGGGTTAGGCTACTAGCCAAGAGTAGGCTACTGGTAGGCTACTGAGGGTCGTATTGTTCAGTGGTTCCCAAAGTCTAAAGCCTTGTCCAGAAATTCCCTTTCCACACCTTTTTCCTGCTAATTTCTTTCTTTTTAAAAATACCAGTATCTTCTGTACTTTGTTTTAGAAGGAAGGTTGTTTACCCATACCTACCTTGGAAGACAGTAAGTTCCTCATTCCCAGAGACGTTTAAGCACAGAAATGGGAACTACTTTGCAGAAATGGTATAAATGGGGTCTATATATCAAATACCTCATTCAGTGAGAGCAGCAGTTCCCCAAAACAGGCTGTAGCTTAGGCTGCCTCCAAGTCTCCTAGAAAGCTGTATTAAAAAAAAAAAAAAACTGAGGACCCAGTTTTGGAAATTCTCATTCGGAATATGTAAGAGAGTATCAGAATCTATATATTGAAAAAGAAGCCCAAATGATTTGGAGGTACAGCCAGGCTTGGGGATGTGTCAGTGTTGATGGTCCCTCAAGGAGTAGAATATTCCACAGAAAGCATTATAACTTCAAGGTATAGCCCCACCCGGAATTTTTACCTGTCTCTTTGCCTTTTTACCTGTCACTTAGGCCTTTTACTGGTCTGATGGACTACTTTGCTCATGTCAACTCATGATGAATTCTTCTCTTTTTCTCTCTGGCTCTAGAAATTTTTAAAACACTAGCCTCAAATCCCACCAACAAGGAGATCATTTCTTCCATCACTTGCCCACACTATAATGCCACAAGGAAACAGCAGTAACCGGCTTCTAATGAGAACAAGCACATACGTAGTTCTTCCACAGCATTTCATTGTATTTTAAGTACTTGGTCAAAAAATCTTCCCCTGTGCTAAGTTATAGCTTTCATGCTGTTCTGGGTGTTGGCTTGGGGGGGACATGTAATACACCTTCTCTTTTCCCATGTACTGCCCCTCCAAGCATATGAAGACAACCAACTTTAACCCCTTATGACATATCCAGTCTTCACATGACTTCTCAAAATAGAGATGATATGTGCTTAGGGAAAAAATGTTCAGTTTAGCTTCAAAAATAAGTCATCTGCCCTGAGCAAAACAAAAACCTATGTCCCTTTAGTGCATTGCAGACATGTGATTTTTGTTTTCATCAGCTGTTTTGAATTGTTTTCTCCGAAACTACTACACATAATTCACAGGCTGAATATAATGACAAAATGGTTCCAACACCATAACTCAGGGGTGAAAGAGATAGAATCATTTTTACCAGTGTTACACCCTCTGTTTATGCTGTGTCTTTGGGGTTTGAAAAAGAGTTATGTAGCCCTTGTGTCAATGAAAGTGTTTGTAGGAGAGAGCTTTGAGAATGAAGGAGTAGGGACCAGTAAAACTCATTTTTCACTTTCTGGGCCACGTCGTATTTGGAAATGCATCTGATTCCTTAAAAATTCAGTCACCCTTGGAATCTGAGTTGTTCATTACAACTTAGAGCAGCAGTCAGACCTGGTAGGTTTGGGAACAGAATGAGAACAGATCCCTTCCTTTACCCTTACTTTCCTCTTACTGTGTAGCTATTGAGCTGATGCAGTGAACAGATTTATTCACTCAACAGTATGAGACAGTCCTTGACGGCGAGAACAGCGGCAGCCTGCAGCAGCTGGCGTACCACACTGTAAATCGTCGCTACCGTGAGTTCCTGAATCTGCAGACCCGTTTGGAGGAGAAATCGGATCTACGAAAGTTCATCAAAAGTCAGGAGTTTCCCCAGCCCTGGAACGCCTGTTTGCTTTTCACTTCTAGCCACCTTGATCTGAGAGGCTGGTGGCCTGTTGGTTTGTGGGAGGGAAGGAAGCAGAAAATGCAGCATCAAGGGTCCTTTGCTCCCCCCCCCACCCTCAGTTTGCATTCAGGTGACTTGTGTTTAGTACTGGGCAGCCATGGGCACACTGTTCCTGAGGTGCTTTTTTGTCACTGAATGCTTCATTCTAGGGTCCCATTTAGTTTAAGCTGAAGAAAGCTTTCACATTTCCCCTTATGTCTGTGACATAGCTTGAGGAGTTCAATTACCTTTTCTGGGTTCATAGATTAATTGCTCTTAAATGTTAAAATATTACCCAGAAATCTTTGCCAATTTTCCTTTAACAGCCAGGCTTTTTTTAAGTATACTGTAAGACATAGGAACAATAAGAAAACGTAATAAAATTTAACTCTAAAATAAGCTAGTAAGCAGCTACTTTGTTTACTTTTAAAAAGCTAATGATCACCCAAATAAACATTTTAATAAGCTGAGGCATAAATTGTGGATTTCAGTTATGTATTTTTTTTCTTAATAACAAAAGCCACTCCTGAGCCAAGTTTGAAAATATAGGCCAAATTCTCTTCTAGGCACTTCATACATATTAGCTCATTGAATTCTCATAACAGCTTATGAGATAAATACTATTACAGTATTTATACTGTACAGAAAAGAAACAAAGTCAGAGAAAGAGTAAGCAGCTTGCTGAAGGTAGTTATAGGAAGAATTGTATCCTAAATTTAAACTTGGGCAGTTGGATTTCAGGGCCCTCATTCATAACCATTGTACCAGCTCACCTCTTATACATTAATATTAACAATAATGGGAGTAGGTTGAATATATTATGTTTCTGGGGTATATTTGGAACTCCTGAAATGAAAAATCCGAGGGAAATATATTCATCAGTTATAATTGTTTACCTATACAATGTGCTTTATATGGAGTAGCTCTTAATGAATGTTAAGTGAATGAACTTGTTTTTTTAAAGATGTGAAGGGTCCTAAAAAGCTCTTTCCAGATCTTCCATTTGGAAACATGGATAGTGACAGAGTAGAAGCCCGTAAGAGCCTCCTGGAATCATTCCTAAAGGTCAGCATCCTTATGCTTTGGCTCTGCACTCATTTTACCCAGCAGGCACCCAAGCCAAGATGGAGAGATCTAGGGGACCGAAATTTCTCTTTGAAGTGCTTCTTGTGTCTTTTGCAGCAACTCTGTGCCATTCCTGAAATCGCTAATAGTGAGGAGATGCAGGAGTTCCTTGCTCTGAACACAGATGCTCGTATTGCCTTTGTCAAGAAACCGTTCATGGTCTCCAGAATAGACAAGGTACCAGTAGGGCCACTGTGCCCAGCCTTAGTTTCTCATCAGAGTGGAGGCAGTGCTTTAAAAATAAGGGGAGGAGGATGGCAAGAGGCAGCACAGAGGAGTCAGTAAAACATGGACTAGAATTTTCAAGACCTATTCCCAAATCTCTGTTGGGTCATCATCATGTTGAATTACAGTGAGCAACTCTGAATATCCCTGACACTGTGAGTATGCACATGTCTCCTGGGGACATAATTCCAGTAGAGGGATGTAAGGATATATCTATACCTCCATAGTTAGGTGGGGGTAGGAAGGTCTTTTCTGGAGGTGAAGGTCATTCCCAGGGTTGGTCACTGAGGAAGGAAGTTTCTAAGGCAGGACACTAACTGGATTTAGACTGGTGTAGTGATTCTCTGCTGGAGAACAGAGTGTGGGGAGACTTGCATCTTCTTCAAGAGGGTATCTCAGGACCGCAGACATGGTAGGAGGACATTGTGTCACACGTTGAAGCCTGCAAGCAGTGATCACCAACTGACATTACAGTCTCCAAGGCAGAAGGCTGAGGTTTATGTTTATCAAAAGGTGTTGTGTTCTAAAAGGTTAGAAAATACTTACTCGGTAGAAGAGGTTCCTCCTCCTTCTCATCTGGACCTCAGGGGATAAAAGGATCGAGTGGAATTGCACCTGGTAGGAGCTAGGAGACATTCACTGCAAACTAGCGAGAGAAGCACAAGCTAAAATTCTGAGTTCCACACGGACGTGTTCGTTCACTGATTCTGTGAACATCTACTTACTGCCTGGCTGTTTAAAGCTGTGACTGTACCAGCTGTTCGTAATACAATAGTGAACAAAATAGATAAGGACTTTACTCACAGACCACAATTTTGTGAGCCTGGCGAGCAAGTTGTATTTTCTAAGCCACTTCAGACACATTCTGCATGCTTAGAGTGCTCCCCTCTGTGTCCTTTCCCTCGTTCGTTAGGGTGGAGCCTTGACTGTACTCTTACTGGACCATTCCAGCCTTGTCCTAGCTCTGCTAGCCGGGCCCTTTCAGAGGGTTAGCACGGGGCTGAGTTAAAGGAGCCGTGGGGCTGCTTCATGCCAGCGGTATTCATTAGTGACTTAGGCACCAAAGGAAACCCAAACGTCTCCTCAGTATTACAGGGTTTCATTTGTACAGTTCTTTTAGCAAATATTTAAATGTCATTTTCCCATTCTGAGAAATACAGATAATTCTTACTTTTCATTGAGGATGGTTTTGGTAGTGTTTCTGAGTAGAGAAGTTTATATCAACTTCAGATTTCTTAATTTTGACCTGAGTGGTTTTTGTTATTCGTTCTGTACTTAAAGGAGAAAAACAGTTCAAATTAACTAGAAAAGCCAGCTCTTTCCTTTATATGAATTACTCTGAACATATTCTTTTTTTATGTGCCTTTAGACTGTATTCCTTATTTTGCTAATCTTTACTCTTCCTAGTCCTCATATATTCCCACCTGATGATGTATTACTTTGTTTATTCACATCTTGTTGAATGTGTCACTTTGGAATCTAAAAATTACTCTTTTATATACGAAGAAACTGAAAATGAAAAATATTTCACCAGCCTGCAGAACCCTCAGGTTTTATTTATCCCATTGTTTCTTTCGATTTCTTTTCCCATGATGTTGTTTGTCTTAACTCTGTGAGAAAGATTTTTATGGCCATAGAGAAGAGGAAGAATAGTTGCCACTTAATTATGAGGTGATATCTGCTTGTGCTGATGGATAAGGCTCCCCTAGGTAGCCTAGCTATCGCCCCATCCTGATTGCATAAGGCACCAGGAGAATACAATAAAGCTCATTTGCTGGTTTCTGTCTGACCCTGCACCTCCAACCCCTGCAGATGGTGGTGAATGCTATTGTGGATACCTTGAAGACGGCATTTCCTCGCTCTGAACCCCAGAGTCCCACGGAGGAGCTGAGTGAGACCGAGACAGAAAGCAAGCCCCAGACAGAAGGCAAGAAGGCTAACAAGTGAGAGCCCTTCAGTCACCCGGGACCCTTTCTCAATCCTCAGTCAAAGCCCATCCCCAACTCTCAAGCTCCAGAAGAGAGGATATGAGTCATACATACTAGTGTTTCTGCCCGGCCAGACCTCAGACTCCTCAGGGCTCGACCAAAAGGAACCTGAGCCCCTGCATGGGCAGCCCTGCTGTGCATTTGTCCTGCCATGAGAACCCAGGGCCCCAACCGACCCGGGATTTGTGACTAGAAGGAAAACTCCAGGATATAGATATTCCCCTTTTCCATTTTCCTGGAAAACTGAGATGTTCTTTCCCATTAAAAACTAAGGTCTATAACTGATCTCTGCTTGCCATCATTCTGGAACTCTTGGTCAGAAGTTGCATGTACTAGCCATAAACAGGGGAGGGTGAGAACGGACACCTGCAGGGCCCACTTAGTAACTGGTCACTGCTGCCATTCCTGTACCGGGTCCCAGATGTTCCCTGGCAGAGCCCCACGTGGAAGGGAAGGGCACCACCACACTCACCCTCACTGGAAATTTTATGCCTGTGTCTGGGCAACTATGGAGAGAAAGCATGTGGGGAATGGAGAACGTTTGTATGTGTCTGTTTGTCTGGCTGTCTCTGTCTCTGTTCTCTGTCTCTGAAGTGTCAGGCTTCATGGGCCAGCGATGACACAATTCTTAGCCTTTTTTCACTGGGCCCATACTTTGAAGGGTGACCATAGGCCTGTGCTTATGAGAATCCAATTCTTGAAAACAGTGAGGTTAGCACTTGCAGTCCCTTCCCTGGTTTTATTTGGAACACGGGGAGAAAGTGGGTGTGCAAAAAGGTACTGACAACAGCAACAAAAACCTGTGCCACTTGTCTGCTCTTCAGCAAATATTTAATGCATGTGTGGCATGTGCTAGCCACTCTTCTAGCCTCTGGGAATATAACTATGACATTTTTACATTAGCAGAAGCACTTTCCCAGATGCACTGTAGACAAAGCTTAGTGCAAGAGTTACACTATTACTAAAATTTCCAGAATATATATTGTTTGGGAGATTTCAGGGCCAGGTTTATTCTGGCAACTCTGACTACTGTAAGCTCCCAGAATAAGTGTAGGTACATTTGTTTTGAGGTATTATTACTTGTCAGCCCTTTGTGTAGGAATCAAGATCATGAATTACATTCTGTTTTTGCTCTTTGTTTCTGTACTAGGTCCAGGCTGAGGTTCCCATCCAGTAAAATTGCTCCAGCACTGAATATGACTGAACCACACGAGAAGATTCTCTACTGTCTCCAGGAGAGCAATGTGGTGAGAAGTTCCTTGAGAACTCCTGGAATTAATAGCTGGGAAGCTGGTCCTCCAGATACAGGCACTTGGGACATTCTCCAAAGTCCGAAAGGACTTAGGTGCCTTGCTAAACAACTTACCCACGTATGCATCTCTAATTCTTGTTATGAAAGTATTTTCTCCAAATGATTTGGAATCACTACTGGTTCTAGGTTGGTAGTTTGCCTTCTCAAGGGTCACGGGCGTGGGATAATGTACGGCAGAATGAGAAAGAAAACCAGTTCCTGAAAAAGAACAGATAGCCCGAAAGTGTCTGCTGCAAGTAAGAGTATACAGGGCTTTGTTTACTTGCAGTCTTGGTAAAAAATAAAAGCTTCTCTGAAGTGCTCACAGAGTCTGTTGGGTTCTGTGTTCCTGATACATTTGCGGGGAAGGGTCATGGACAGCCTAGAGTGCTTTGGTTGCTTCTCTGCTTTCCGCATTCTTTATGTGATGCTTTGCTGGCCCTCTCTCCAGGAGTCAGAGACCCTATCCATGTCTGCGATGGAGTCCTTTATTGACAAACAGACGAAATTACTAGAAATGCAGCCAGGAGAAGCCCCAGAAAAAGATCCCGAACATGTCTCCAAAGGACATGCAGATGATTACTTGTCAGATGCAGGGGTGCCAGCCCAAGACCTCAGCAACAGTGATCCAAGTGAGTGACAAGATCTCCGCTTCCTCCCTGACTGGTGTGACTCAGTGGGTTGCCCTTCCTTCCGCACACCAAAACGTTACTGTTCGATTTCCTGTCAGGACATGTGCCTGGGCTGTAGACCAGGTCCCCGGTTGGGGGCATCCGAGAGGCAACACATCATTTCTCGCGGTGCATTAGTTTATCTTCGGTGCTGCTGAGTAAGCCACAGTTAAACACCGGAGCTTGAGGCACTATGCTGAGTGCTGGGATACAAAGAAGAACTAGATACAACTCAGTCCCTAGAGCTGAGCTGAGCGGGAGAACAGAGCACAAAGTCAGGGAGTTCCAATCCAACAAAACAAGATCCACACTTTACAATACATTTACCTTGTTGAAGTGCCTTTTGGCGTGCTTTGGCCTGTGTTTGAACTGCTCCCTTCAGCTGCTCCCTTAGGGCACGTGGTACCACTTTTCTGGTTGGTCCCTCATCAGTCCTTTTTGTTGGCTCCCTTATTAGCCTTCCAGAGCTCTTTTTGGCTCTCTGTTGTTACTCTGCACACTTCACCTGGGTGATCTCCTTTGTAGCATGGGCTTTAACTCTAATACATGTGCTGGATGCCTAACATCAGATGCTGTATTTCCAGTTGCCTAATGGAAATCTGCACTGAGACGTACCATAGGGCAGCTGAGATACAGTGTGTACAAAATGGATTTCCTATTGTTCCCTAGATCTGTTCCTCTTGTTTTATTTCCTGCCATGGCAAGTGACACCACTTAGTTACCCAAGGAAGGGCAGGGAGGGAGAGGACGTGAGGACCCTGCCCTCTCCTTGGAAGCATCTGAGGCAGGGCAGGCTTGCTTCCCAGAGGAATAAAGGGAAGCATTGGGAGTCCTGGCTATTGGTACGTCTGCTGAACCAGAATTTATAAGAAGAAAAAGTTTCAATTCTGCCAAGATAAAGGTTCCCACTGAAAATAGAGATCACAGAATCTTGGGTTCAGAAGGAAAATAAAAAGTTTGATTGCACGAACAGTCACCTGACCTGTGCCCTGTGGACCTCAGCCTAACTGTGTGAAAACAGAATACTGGCCTCTTCACACGTATCTCACTTGTCACGTAAACAAAGTATTCTGACACCAAAATCATCAGAAAACTGCAAGAAATTGTAAGTGGGAGGGACTGGGTAAAACAATGAAGCCCAAATCAAACCTGTAAATTTTGAATATCCTGTCTCTAAAGGAATAGTTTATGCTTGAGCCCTTCTTCTAGCCCTAAGAGACTCAAAGCGCTTGTTGATAGAAAATTTGCCATTTTTTTCAAGAGCACCTGGTGCCTTGTTTGCTTTCTTATTTTTTACTGTTATGAACGTTGTCGCCACATGGTGGCAGCTCTGTGTAAATCCTAAACCTGAAAAAATAATAGAATTCAGGAGGGTGACTAAGACACAGAAGGATGCTCCTTCCCACGGAAGTCAAACATCACAAACATCACGTCTTTGAGCAAACGACTGGAAAGCGAGCTCATCAGCTCCCGTGCGCCCTTAAAGAACAGCACAGAGAAAGAAAATATACATTGGATGGGATTAACAAGACAGTAGGGTTTATTTCTAGCAGTCCATCCAAGTCTGAAGTCATTTATGTTCTAAAAAGAATCCGTAAGGGAGGAGAGCATGGGTAAGCTAAGAGAACACCCACTGGTGCTAGACCAACAGAATTATCACTGATGATTAATTATAATATTCATCTCAGCAGTAGCACCAGATAGCTGAGATTCATTCAGGGACATTATGTATCCCTGAGAAAGTCTCCCAGGAACCAAGTCGGAGGTGACATGGAGTCCCCTCAACAGGGTTAGAGAAAGATGCTTCCAGCCATAGAACATGTCTTTTCAGGAGACTTCAGTTGAGCATGGGTGTCATCCCATTTGTGGCCAGGCTTTGAAATAGGAAAGAAATCAGTAATTGTCCTGGCATTTTCCCAAAGGCGTAGTGCTTTTCCTAAAACCACATATTGTCTCAAAACCAAACTGAAGCTTCCTGGATCCCAGCCCAACAGCTCTGTGTGATAGAGATGCTTTCATCTGGGAGATGCTTTAAACTGGAAAATAAATCCCAAATCTTCCCCACACCTGCTGCCCACAACATCCCCGTGATCTTTGTAGAGGCAAGTGGGATTGAAGTACGGAGGCGGGCCTTGCCGGTTCCATGTAGTCACTGGTTGTGAGCGCTTACCTGGGGCCAGATATATCCAGCTTTGGGGGGCATTCAAAGGAACAAGCTAGGCAGGCAAAATAATTGTGTACAAAGTCTTTTTTAAAAATTAAAAATTTTTATTAAGTGACTAAGGGTTGTAAAGAAATACAGAGCCTACCACTGAACTTTTTAGATCTGAAATAGACAACTCTTGACATGATTTAAGAAAAGAGGGATTATAAAAATACAGATAAGATAAAGGTAGAGAAGACCCAGTGTCTTGAAACGTGTCCCTCAAGTACGAGTCTCTTCTGATGTCTTTTCCTTCTCCAGGAGCAGAGACGGAGTTAGCTGACACAGCCCTGGAGCTGCTCCTCTTGCTGCTGACCGAACAGTGGAGGTGGCTGTGTACGGAAAACATGCAGAAAGTTCTTCATCTCACCTTCGGGACCCTAATTCAGAGGTAAGACCGGTGAGTTCTTCTCATTAGGGTCTCGAGTTGGACAGGGGTTGCTGTGATACCGAGCTCTCCACTAGGAAGGGAAAGGGGAAGGGACCGGGCCTAGAGGCCAGGGAACTCATGGTCATGAAGGAAGACAGAGTCTGTTACAGAGGCGCCGAAACGAAGACTGCCTGCAGAGTCTTCTGTACGACCCGGCCCTGCCGCTGAGTACAGACTGCCTGGGGTTTTAAGTGCACCAGCTGAACTCTTCCTGCTCCAGGGTCAAGTCCCACCCAGTTCCATCCCCACGCCCTCTACCTCTCACCTCGCTATGGTGGACATTTGTCTTCAATGACAGTGTATAGTCAGTGACAATAAAAATAAGAAAGATATGGAGAAAACAGATCAGTGTTCTCAGAGATTATTTTCTCTGAAAGTGATGTAAATACAATTAAAGAAGCACTTACACAGAATAGTTAAAACTTGGATTTTGTCATTCAGGCTTTATAATCCTAATACCACCTGAATCTCTTGAAAGACTGGCGCACAGGTGGAGTATTTAGCTGCTGACTTCTGACCATGTAACTGCCGCGCTTTGCTGAACTGAAGAGGACTGTCGCTGAACCAGACACACACATAGTGCGTGAGGTTTGCCACTCTGGTTTGGGGTTCACTCTCATCAGACATCCTGGCAAAGTGAGGAGCTAGTCCTGACCTCTTCTGTTAGTGTGCGGCTCATGCTTACAGGCACTCCAAAAATAAGAACAACTTCTAATAGAAGAATTATGTATCTCTTCTACAGCATGTAGAAAATCCATCGCCAACCGTAAATGTCCCCCTCACACCCAGAGTTACACAGGGTCGGGAAGGGTTAGTAAGCTTCAGTCGTAGAGACTAGTCAAGGAACAGTGCGCATTTGTGTTTGCCGAGTGCTTCTCGTACACCGCCCTCCGACTTCCATCTGCACATACTTTCTTGCAGCAACCAAGTGAGACAGGTAGCCCCATCTTACAAAATCAAGTAAGAAAACAGGGCTTGGCAAAGCCAACTGACCTGTCCAAGGCCACAGTTAATGACCCAGCTGGAATTTGAAGCTGGATGCACACAACTTCCACACCAGTGGGCTCTTTCCTACCCATTATGGCCTGGTCACTGGCTCTATGTGAAACCCACGTAGAAAATGCTGACTGGTCTCTGTGCCTTTAGGCCTCCCCCCTTGTCCCTTCGCACACTCTTGTTTTCTCACTCGAGTGCATTTTCTAAAAAGCAGGAGTGAACACGTGCTCTGCACTAAACATCCTTCAGGGGCACTCAGTTGCCTACAGAAGTGATTTTTCCAGTGTTTCCTAGAGTTCCAGGATTCCACAGAGGTTCTTCAGAAGCCACCTTGGAAGCTAAGGGGGAAACTAAGTGGACCGTAATCCAGTGAAATCAGTTCCATTTTTGTTTATCCTCACTTGAGGGTATGTTTATTGATTTTAGAGAGATTGAGAGAGAGAAACATCAATTGGGTGCCTCCTGTACATGCCCAACCAGGGATCAAACCCCCAACCTAGGTATGTGCCCTGACTGGGAATCAAACCAGCAATCTTCTGGTGCACAAGATGACACTCCAACCAACTGAGCCACTTGGCCAGAGCCAAAGTAGTTCCATTCTGACCAATTTAATAGACTGGGGATCTAGGTAAGGTTTTCTTTGAAAAAGGACTCCAGTGTGTTAAAAATACATATTCGTTCGTTCATTCATTCATTCATTCATTCATTCCACCCACCTCTTTTCTTACTTGGCACAGTCTGGTCCCAGCCGCATTCCCAGTTCTCCCCCATGTAAACCATCCATTGTTGCCTGAGCGTTCCGTGGTGTCTCTTCTCTGAGGCCTTGCTCCTCCTCTTGTTTCCACCGGAGTAGCATCACTCATTCTCCTGCCTCTCTGTGTCCCGTGCTGTCTCTGTTCTTGTCTGCTTGGCCTACTGCTAACAATTTTTCCAAAATTGAACATTGTGTCACTTATTCTATGAAACTTTCTACGGCATCTTCTCCTGCTTTCTGTCAGCACTCAGGAGTCTTTTCTCTCTGCTCAGTTTTGATGATAATACTTATCACAGTGTGTTACAGAAATGCTCTACTTCCCTTAGCTAGTGGTTCTCAGCTGGGAGGCATTTTTCTCCTTGGGTATTTGGCAATGTCAGAAGGCGTTTTGGGTTAGCTGTCCCATCTAGTAGGTACAGTCCAGGGATGCAGCCAGACCTCTGGACTGCGAAGGGCGGCACCTTCCCCACCCCAGCAACAGTGAATTACTCCGCACACAGTATCACCAGTGCAGAGGCTGAGGAAGCTCGCCCTGGACTACCAGGTCTTTAAGGCCAGAACTAGCATTATTGTATTTCCAGCAACTTACACAGTGCCTGGGCTATAGAAGATGTTCATTCCTGGATAAAAACATAAACATTTCTCTTCTCAATATCTTTCTACTTAAACATAGAGGTTCCTAATGTTTTATTCCGTCACTTGTGAATGTTGCTAATTAAGCCTTCATTTCTCTTCTTCCTCTATTAGGCTTCCCTTTGCCGATCTTCCTAATGATTTCAACAAATGGGAAGGTTCTAAAACTAGCTAGTATGTGATAGTTGATCACTTCTTCCCTTTGAAGTAATTTACATGAGGAATTGGTTTCAGAACACAATAAATTAATTTAGTAGGAACAGAAAAATGTCGATGAGTCCGGAGAAATTCAAAGATATTAAGACGCTTAGTTAGAAAAGGTAGGAAGAAGTTTACCTAAGTTTAAATAACTCAGCATATTAAAGAGCTTGGGTCAGTACTGAATAAAGTAGAGAGAAATGTGTATTTGGGATTTGCAGGCAGATCATTGCAGAAAGGGTATTTTGTGTGGCGTGCATTCATGGAGATCTAAAACCGGAAACTTCCATACACAGTACTTGCAGGCTGTGGGGCCCCAGGCCAGGTTGCATCCTCAGTGGGCGATGATTAGGAACTCCCTGGAGATGGGGAAGAGACAACAGTAAGTGGAGTGCTGCCGTCTGAAGGAGTGTGTTGTGCACGGGCACTCTGGTTCAGCTGCTACTTCATCTGACTGGCAGAGACTCGTTCAGGCTGTTGGTAGCATTCATCCACTTTCCCTGCAAATGCT
Organism: Tonatia bakeri; assembly: GCA_004024845.1. Lineage (NCBI taxonomy): Eukaryota > Metazoa > Chordata > Mammalia > Chiroptera > Phyllostomidae > Tonatia > Tonatia bakeri. The sequence continues at coordinate 128,927 of PVIA01002781.1, forward strand.
TATAACTCTCTGTCCAGCTGGGGAATTGCTTTGGTCTTACTCCTTATTCATTGAAAAACAGTAAGGGCTTGTCAGTAGTGAACAGACACAGTCCCTACTCTTAACGTATTTTACAGGTTAGTGGGGGTGAGAACCGAGGGCCTTATGTATGGGTGGTGGAGCCAGAAGTCGAACCCAGGTATCCAAAGCCCAAGTCCTTGTCCACTACAGCGGACTGCTGCTCTGCTGTGTGTACTCCCCCTGAGCTTTGGTTTCCTCATCTGGAAAACAGGAGTGGTAATCATATCTGTGTCTCTGGGTGCATGGAACATGTCCAGTAAATGTTATGTCTTAATATTTGCTCTTCAGAAAAAGGAAAGAAGGGTAAAAAGTATTTTGTTTCTATTTCCTTTAGCTAGTGCCCCCAAATTTGTTCCATTTTTTAATGTCTTCAGGCTACCCCTGTTGTGCTGTCCTTCTGAGTTATTCAGAACATACTTGGCCCTCTTCTCAGATTTCTTGTGCTGGGTTCACAGTGTTCTTAAAGCTTCCTTAAGATAGGAGTCAACAAGTCATGGGTACCTGGAGGAAGAATCCCAGCTCTAGACCAGCAAAACCCCGTGTACATGGTGCACATGGAAAAGTTGGGCTTATTTCAGGGCCCCGATGTCAACACTGATAACCCTGCCAGCTTCAGGATGTTCACCACCCAGCAAACATTGCTTGAGAGTTTACTGTGTGCAGACACTGCTGAACACTGCAAGCACATTACGTGATGTCGTTCCCTCAAAAGCCCTGTGAGAGAGATATCAAGATCCCCAATTCAAAGATGAGGAAACCGAGGCTTAGAAAGAATGATGGTTGTTTAATCAAAATACAGAGCTCATAAGTATACCACAGGCAGACTCCAAACCCAGATTTGTCTGATTTTCAGCTATAATGACTATCTCTCAGAATCAGACTTTTGATGTTAAGGGATAAAAACCAATTCAAAATTCAGGTTGTAAAATCCAAACTGCATTTCCACATATGCACGCTTGCAGCACAAAGGGCACTGACCTGCCCTGAAGCCAGCCTATGTTCCTTGTCCCTGACAGCTTGCCTTTTTTTATTTTTAAAAAGATGTTTGTGCAGTGCCACATTCTTTGGCTTTGCTTTGGTAAGCAAATAAACTGGAATTTGATAGCTCCTCAAAGCCCAGCCCTCCCCGACCCCAGCCTGCCACCACTACTCCCGAAAAAGGTGGCATGGCCCCAGCCGGCTCAGTGTTGCCCTCTCTGAGACTGTCCCCATGACCACTGCCCAGCAGGCGGCATGTTTCTTCCCTCTGCAGCCACGAGTGTCTGAGCTGGGCCCTTGTGCAGAGGACTTGAATCCTTTTCTTCGAGCTGTGCACTTCAAAGAGAAGGGCGGCTGGTGCTAGGGCCACAGCAGCTTCGGCCACTTCCCTAGGTGTCTTAATGAACACACTGCGGTTATCAGGGATAGAACAGCCGCCTGGACTTAGATGTGTCTCCTCCCTCTATCACTCTAACCTCCAGTATGGTCACCGTCAAGAACATGAGTTCCTTTTTCCTGCTTCCAGCTTTGTGTACTCTCCTCGCAGCCTTGAAAGACCTGCATACAGAACTCCCTCCCACTCCAGGGACTTCTGTCAGACCTTAAGCCTTCCTTCTCATTTTCTCCGTGTCTCTCTCTGTCTCTTTCTGTCTCTGTCCCTCTGCCCATCCCTCCTGCCTTCCCTCCCTTCCTCCTCTACAAAGAAAAAAATAAAAAAGAGTAAATTCAACCTCATGACCCCTCCTAAGCCAAGTTGGGAAGAGTCCTGGTCTGAGACAGCCTCCATAAATCTCCCTTGATTGTTAACGGAGTGGAGACAGTGGGGGAGGGGAGCCAGAGAGAGGTTAGATGCCCAAAAAAGGCATTGTTAAGTCAAAGGGGAGTCTTGCACACATGCGCGCCTGACCTCGAGTGTCAGCTTCTGTGCCGGGAACATCCAATTATGTAAGAAGGAGTGCTCCTTATTTGGAATTAGAGACCAAATGAGGGGAAGAGGAGTGGGGGTGGCAGTCTGTGCCAAGGAGTAGATTCAGCCTGTGCAGACAGCTCACGTCCGAAAGCAGAAGGAACTTGACAATGTTTCTGCATGCATCGGAGTCAGGCTCGGGGGGCTGCACAAGTGCATAGACTCATATTAGCCTAGGTTGGAGGGAAGGAGAGAGGTGCTGTGCTCCATTGATGGTGGAGGTTTTGGGCTGGAAGGTCCAGCCAAGGCAAGGAGCGAGATTATTGTGGAGTAGTGATGTAGAGCGAAGGAATGAGAAACAGCTGGACCAGTTCCCTGCCGGATGCCCAGAGTAATGCCGTGGTAAAAATATGAGCCAGGCTAGCAGTAGAATACTCACTCAAACGCCACGTCCCGTGGCCCTGCCCTCCCCATGGCCCCAAGATGGCATCAGACTCTGTGTCAAAAGGGCAGCAGACACATTCCTGGCATCTGCGTCAGGATTTCTTAGTGAGAGAGAAAGAGAGAACACTGTGTGTGTGTTTGTCGGAGGCACGTGGGAATGGTATCATGTGCCAAAAGGAGTAAGGAGAAAAGGAGAAGATTCTTTGTGGGCAAAGGAGAATAGAAAAGTATGTCAGGTCAGGGTATATATAGAGAGGAAGAAGAAAAGAAAGATTGCGTTAGCTTTAAAAAGTTCAGCAAGCAGCAGACCCAGGAGACAAGCTCTGGACTTGATGCTAGGCCATGAGATCGTTTCCTTACAAAAGAGGTCTCTCTACAAAGCAGCCCCGGAAGGGGCAGGAGAAGGTTTGTTGTTGCAGTTTAGGGGACCCTTGGAGGGTACTGTGCTGCCCAGGGGACATTCATCTTCCCTAAGGACTGCTGTGAGCAGATGATCATGAGCTGCTCTGCCTCCACCCTTCTCTTAGGTGACTGCAGAATCTCAGGTGTTCTCTGAGTATAGTCCATGCAGGGGCCTTCCCTCCGTGGCCATGTCTATGTAGCAGATGGACAGAGGGTCTTCCTGACACTGGTTCTCTTGTCAGGGAAGCCCCAGGCCTGCTACCCAGAGGACACAGGCAGTTGGCAGCAGAACAAGAACTGACATTTATGAAATACTCATGGCACCAGCTGAGCTGCTGTGTTCTTTATGTACTCATGTGCAGTGCATGTCTGAGAGACACATGTGTTTCCCCATTTTACAGGTGAGAAGAATGACACTCAGGTCACATAACTGTCCCAGAATCACTGAACTAGTAAGCACAACACCCAAGATCCCACTTAAATCATCCTGGCTCCCAAACCCATGCACTTTCTGCTCCTCCAGGCTGCCTGCCCACTGTTCAGGCTCTCTCAAAAAGCAGTGGCCACTAAAATCAGCTTCCCTTGAAAGTCCCCAGGCCTTATTCCCATGTGATCTCCTGCTGTCCATGTCACTGACATTAGGGACACATACATGTGATGGCAGCATACGAATTCGTTTCCACCTGCATATTCTGATTTTATTCTTAAAGCACTCCTGGGTCAGAGATTAGAGTCTCCCTTGGGTATCTCTATTCTATATTCTAATTGCATTCAGAAAAACATGATCAGAGTTAAGGATTTATAGTTTTCCAGGAAACACTGATTACAGCTTTTTTCCTATGCGACAGAAACTTCTTTTTCTTTCAGCTCAGCTCTGGTGCCCTGTGGCTACACCGCATCTCTTTCTATGAACAGCTTCTGTAGAAAATTGCATACTTTTGCAAGAGCCCCAGATACAAAATTATCTCAAACTAAGTCTTCAAATGTTGCTGTCAGATTATTTCCTAGACTTCCAATTATTGACTTGGCTGCTTTTACAGGTGCTGAGAGTAATTTTCTGTAGTGATGGTTTGCTCACGTCATATTGTGCATCCTCACTTCAAAGGAGTGCTGGCTGTCCCATCCTCTTCACTAGCCCTTGACAAAGGGGAGCTCTTGACTTGACAGCATGGTCCCAACAGTCTTCCCCTATTACGTGAATGGCCTCCTTATCATATTTCTTTGGTGTCACTTATTCTGCACCCATTTCAGGATAAAGACATCATGCCTTTCCTGTCGTGTGTGACAGTGTTTATTTGAATACATCTTTAGGGCTGTAGCAGCTGGTGCCAGCTCACTGGCTGTATGCCTGTGCGTGTATGTGTGTGCACTCTGTGTGCACTTCATGTTCTTAAATTCTCATACCTCAGAGGCATAGAATTAGCCATCATGGTAACAGATAAGAAAAAAAACAGAATGTCATAAGGCATTTAAACCTCAGACCCATTATTCCAAGTCAAGCTATCAGTGTCTCTTGCCCATCTCGAACTACAAATAGGAGCCCAAGACGACTGTTGAGGATATTTCAGACTGTTTGCATCTTGAAGGCAGGGACCGAGTCTTACTCACCATTCTGTTGTCAGCACCTAGCCCTACACATGGAAGGCACTTAATGAATCTCTGTCAAATGAGTGAACAGCACATGCTCTTCCAATGGAATCAGGATCCCCTGAGACTGTCATTAGTGATGAGCAGAGGACTAACAGTTCTGGGGGGTAAGAAACTCAAATGTGAACAATATCGCTTACATCCCTTCCCCACAGCACTTTAACAGGGCAGCTCCAATGTCCAGAGCCGCGTGAGCCTGAGCAAACAGGGTTCGCCTTCAAGCCCTTTGGGCTGCCTCCCATTCTCGTGGCACGCTCCCTTCTCAGAGAACGCATGCCCGCTTTCTGCACGTCCTCCCACTGGAGCCCCTTCGGAGCTTGACCTCTCTGGAAGCCTCTCCGGCTGTTGTGCCTTCTTAACCTCTTTCCTTCCAGATGGGGAAATAAGAATATGAACTTTGAAGTCATACAAGTGTGAGTTCGAATTCTGCTTTGAGGGCTACCCTCTGTGCAACTTAGAACAAGTCGACCTATCTCTGCCTCAGGTTACTCTCGTGAAGTTGGTTGGAAGATAAGACATGATAAATGGAAGTCTCTTGGTATATGCCTGACACATGGTATCACTCAATAAGTGTGAGTACTCATCCATCTTTATGGGCTGCATATTTCATTTCCTTGGGCACTCTGATTTGCTTGGCAGTAATACGTCTGATGGAGAACAGATGATGTTCACATTGTAGCCATAATGAATACAGAATGTTTACATTGTAACGGGTCTTTGGAGACGTCTTTATAGTGAGCTTGCTTTGTGATCTGATGATAGTCAAGACCCTGTGAAAAATAGTCTTTCCTGCATCCTTGAACCATGTTCTCTTCCTTCATATTATCCATGTCTTAGCTCCATCCCACTTTATATATATACTTAAGACGTTCCCCAGTCGTATCCAGAGCAGAAACTCTGGGTTTCTTCAGAACCAGGGAGCTACCTACTTCTTTACCCAGGTACTCCCCACCCTGTTAGGACACTAACTTTATGTAGTTTGTGTTACAGTGACCTCTTCACAGATAACCTTAGCAAGGTGTAAGATTTGGTGTCTGTGTGTATTTATTAAGGATTTGCTTGCTGGGTGCCAGCGCTTCAGACCTAGTATGGCACTCTTCCTACTGGAAGGTCCTTTTAGCTTCTTAGAAGCAGTAACCCATAGAATAGAAATATCAAACAACATGAAGTCATGTGACACATTGTCCCATGCAGCACGGGGTGCTAGGTAGGCTTTATAGAGGAAAGTATGTGTTGAAAGCTAGACCTTATAAGATGGGTATCATTTAGACTGGTTTAGGATAAAGAATATTCCAGGCACTGAAACATTTTTAAAGATGAGGATGGGTCATTTTTGTTATTTTAAATTAAAAGTTACCTCTAAATATATTTTGAATATTTTCAGCCAGCCCTTTTCTGAATGTGTGTGCTTATACACAAGACAGAGACCCTTTTGTATTAAATAATATCAAGGAAAACCCACCAGGCTGTTGCTGCTTGGGAGAGTTAAAACAGAAATTCTACCTCTGGGCACCAGGAGGCGCTGCAGGTTAAATAATAACTGTTCACATAGAAGGGAGCCATGCTTTTCAGTTGTAGGTCCTTGCCTTCAGGGTGCTAGTAATCAGAATTATTCGTGTCTTGCTCCATGTCTCAGAGACTACTTACCAGTCCTCTCCCTGGTACCTCTGGCTGTTAGAGAAGCCACATTTTCATCTTTACCCTTCTCCCTGCCATCTGATCAGTCTTCAACACACACTTGCTTCTCTGAGCAGGGGACACTGCCGGAAGTCGTCCCTGTAAGTGCTTTCTGTCTGTCAAGGATTCGGTGCTGGAGCTGGTTCCCTCCTGAGGGAACCTAGAGGGAACCAGAGAGTCCACAGTGATAAAACCAGCTGAACATCTGAGGTTAAAACATTCTGCCAGTCCCTCTGTAAACTAGTTTGTCCTGTGCCCAAGGCCTTTTCGGATGTGGAAGTCCTAGATAGACATCTGCCTGAGGAAGAGGCTGTCAGTGTGGATTGCACTGATAGCGGGAATCTGATCCGCCTGTGACATCATCAGGGGCACTTCTTGCTTCTCGCCACGGATGGAGATCGTTTGGCTTTTTCCTGTTAACTTGATTAGGGGAATGTAGCTGTCCCCCAATAAGTATATGATCTGTTTTAACACAGTATGTTTACTGTGTGCATGCAGCTTCAGGATGTCAATGAAAGAATATCCAGCTCATATGAGTTTATTTGGCCCAAACTGCTGACAACTGCTGGAGGTACAATCTAAACATTAAGAAAATGCTCTGGAGGAGGGCAATTTTGCAGCTTATTTTATACATTAGAATCAAAGGAGGAGATATGAGGAGGGCTACATGAAATCCACTGGTGGTAGATTGATTAGGGAGGCTGGAAGAGGCACAGCGGGGAGATCTGTGGAACTGGATAAAAAGTAAAACAGAGAGAGACACACTTTAGGACAGTTAATAACACTTAACTGTCTTCAGTCTTGGGTCAGGTGGAGATGATACGTGGGCTACAAAGTAATAGTGTGGTCTCCTCCCTGCCCTGGTGCCAGTGATGGTGCCTTCGAGGGGCCCGGAGGAGGAAACTACCTTATCAAAGGCACATTACCTTAGATGCACAAGGACTGTAGACAATTTCAAAGGTAAAGATTGACCTTTATCAAGGAAGCCACAGGCCTAGAACATGACTGTGCACCATGACCCACTTTGAGGGAGGAATTTTCATTTGGATGGCCCTCTGTGGTTACTTTGGTCTCTAGATTTGTATGGCCCACCGTGCAGGCCTCCCTGAGCTGGTCAGATTTAGTGCGGCCCCCTTTTCCTCCACTGGGACAAGCCCCTCGCCACCTCTTCCTCTCATCCCCTTGTTTTCTAGTCACAAGTCTTACGTCAGAGTCGCTACAGCGTGGCTGCTAATTCTGTATCTTTAGTATTGGGATAGATAGGCTTGTGTTTGGAAAGGTTTTAAGATTCAGCATGTCCAAAGGAAACTGGAAACAAATATATTTTGGTAGAGATCCCACACCATGATTCATCGTAGTCGCTTTTCCTCCTTCCCCACGCCCTTCCCAGTGTTTTTCTTGCTTTCTTAACTTGGACATCTGCTTCTCAGGTTTACCCTTCGTTCTCCCCCAGGCTGGTCTTCTCAGCATCCTTCAGCCACTTTCACAGCGTAATCTGGACCTCTACCAAGCCTGCTTTCCTAAATGCAATCCCTAACTGTTGTATTTCAAATCATTACTGTGCCTGCTTTCTTAAATACAATCCCTAATCCTTATATTTCAAATCATGGCTGAGCACACTCTAAATCTGTGATCAGCAGTAATTGTAGAGGTTGGGGCCAGCACATCCAGTGCAGCAGACACTCACCTCCCTCCTTTCCTGCAGTGGTACCTTTGGCCCAGAGCAGAGCCTGGGGTCTGCCTTCCAGGTAAGGTCACCAGGAACAGCTGGAAGTCTAGTTGTCAAGATGACCACTACATTCCTGCCTCTTGCTCTCCTCTGTCTTGCTTTTCTTTTCAGTGCTTCAGCTTATTTCGCTTCCTCTCCCTGCCCTTTCGTCTCCAGCAGGCTCAGTATTCTTCTGAATGGATAGTCATTTTAATTAGCCTTTCCCTCCTTTACCTGCCTCCATGCCCTAGGCGCTGAAAAAGGAAAGGTTCAGAATTCCTACCAGGTGCCTGAGAATGAGCCAGGCTCCCTGTTCGCTTGGGACCAGGGGGAGAAGGAAAGGTATGTTTCGGCCCCTGCAGCCCCTGCAGTGCAGGTTTCGTTGGTTAACGTACAGAGATCTAGTCTTAGGAAGGATTTCGAAACAGTCTTCTAATTATTCATAACTCCACAGGGTCAGTCCTCCACAGTCTTTTTAAGTACATTAGAAAAAGGGCTCACTGTTCTAATGTCTACATCCCTGAGGCTACTGGGAGAATGATTTATGCAAAAGGGGAAAGGCAGGCATGAAATGCAAAACTTGCTGGTCCTTTAGTCCCCTGGATCTGGCAGGGTTTTTAAAGAGGTGTCAGAGGAGTGCCTCTCTGACGGGAGCACCGCACTCCAGAAATCGCCTGTGTTGTTCTCCTTTCCTATGTGGACAGCCTGTGACGGGTGCCAGGCGAGCATTAGCCCACTTCATTAAGAAGGAAGCCAGAACTCAGCGTTCGTCTAGCTTTTAAGTGGCCAAGCCAGGCTCCAACCTCTGTGCGTCTTGTCAGTGTTATTTTCACATATCACAGCACCCTGCCAGTGCGAATTCTTTGTCGCTCTTCCCGCTACCAAGTTCGTATGGTCCCCAGACAGGTAGGAACCTGTTCTGTGCTCACTGGCGGGGAGGAAGCTGGTGGCCTCTTCCTAACGGGGAAATCTCTTGGACTGGAGCAGAGGCGTTGGCTGTCCTGGAGGCTCCAGGGATTGTTGGTTGTGAGAACGAAACCCTGCTGCCGCTGTGCCTCGGCTCGGGTGCACACCAGGCGGTCGTCCAGAAGGTGCGGGTTTGAGTTTGCCTAGTCGGTTTTTATAAAGCCGATCAGCCCTGGTTCTTCAGAGCTTGACAGAGGTGCTTCGGTAGCAGCATGGTGTAGAACTGAGAAAAGGCGACCTGAAGGTCTTCAGAGGTGTGCTGTATTTGCATATACTTCCACGTGGGCATCGTGAGTGGCACACTGCTCAAATCTAGAGCAAGATCTCCCTTGGCATCAGCCTCCTTTGTCCCATGAGCAGACCCCCGAGTGCGCCCCTCTCGTTTTGTATCTGATGGGAAGGTAGCCTGACCTTCACTTTTGCTCATTGCTTGCCCCAACATTCTGCTGCCTTCTTTTCTTCTGACTAGTTGTAAATAATGGGTTGGAAACAGTCTGATGCTGTTCCATCCATCAGGGGCACTTCTCAAAATACAAGTGTGACTCGTGGCCCTGGTAACCCCTTTGCTTTTGTTTGACTCTCAGTCCATTCTGTCCTGTGGGCCCATTTGCCCTGGAAACTGACCAAGACGCAGCTGCTGGCAGCTGCCTCTTCTCTAAGATTCGTAGAGTGTTTCAGACAGGAAGCAAGGACGGCCCACGCCACCTTTTTTCCCTTCCAAGGGGATGCAAAACTGGGTGTGAATTGCATGGATCATTCATGATGAATTTTTTTTTGACAGAGAGAGACTCACACAGACACTGGCTGGTTTTACGTAAACGTGTTCATTGGTCACTTCTTGTGTGTGCCCCGACCAGAGACTAAACCTGCAACCTTGGCACATCAAGACGACACTCTGAACAACTGAGATACCCAGCCAGGGCTCACGATGAACTCTCAATTCTAGCTCAGCTGACATATTACCCAGTGTACTTCTTACAACATCCACCTTACAGCTGGTGTATTGGCACACAGCGTAATTTTAATATTAGCCTAAACAAAAACTATTAGGAAACTAAACCTGCTTAGTGTTTACATAAGTACTTACAAGATGCCAGATACAAAGAATTTCTAGATAGTCCACTGTTTCTTTAACCTGTTATTGTCCTCCGTAAGCACGAATAGTTCAGAGCTAACTGTGCTGCTGCTGCTTTAAGGCCGGGATGCAGTCCCCGCACAGCGTGATTCCCACAGCACTGACACTTCCTGGTTATCTACTCTGTGCCGGATGCTGAGTGGTCAAAATACAGAGACCCCAAATCCCCACCCCCAGAAGTTCAATATCCTGCTGGAGGTGCAATCTTATCAAAGGACTTATAGAATAAAGTTAGGGCTTTAAAAAGAACCCTGTATGTTATTCAGAGAAAGGACCAAGTACCATATTTTGCCACATATAATGTGCACTTTTTTGCCCAGATTTTTGAAGGGAGAAATAAGGATTCACATTATATATGGGTAGTACTAATTCTGTATCGTGTATATAAATGTTTTTAATTCTTTTATTTATGCTTATGTGTTAAAACTGTAACTCTAGAAAGCAATAGCAATATCTGTACGTAAAATAATATCCTGGAGTACAATAATCGGTTTGGATTCTAAATATAAATAAATAACTAATTGAATTAAAAAATTAAAATGGAAGATTTTTTTTCTGAAAGTTTGGGACAAAAATGTGAGTGCACATGGTACATGGTAGAGCATTGGTTATGAGAGGCCCAGGGAAGGCTCACAGGGAAGAGACATCTGAGTAGGACTGAGAGGGTGCAGGGGAGCTGAGAGGAGGCGGTGAAGGCAGAGCGGCGAAACACTGTGGCACGCTCGTGTCCCTCAGAGGAGCCCGGTATGATGAGGACGTGCAGTGCGAGTGGCCAGAGGTTGCACTGCAGGGGTTAATAGGCACCGGCTCGTGCAGAGCTCGGTGAGCAAATCAGTGTGGGTTCCCCATTTGATGGGAAGCCATTTTCAAAACTTAAACAGGTGATGACATGATCAAATTTGTAACTCAGGAAAAAGCACTTAAGTAGTGCCCTGGAGGGTTTATTGAAGAAAGCAAATTTAGGACCAGGAAAACAAATTAGGGAAGAGCTGAACCAATAGAAGTGAAAGGTGATGAGGCCCTAAACTAAGATCATTGCTACAGAGATGGTAACAAGGTGATGAATTCATGAGAAACCAAGGAAGTACAATCAACCAGATTCAGTAATTGCTTAAAAAGTGAGGGTGTGGCTGGGGGCACATGGATTAGGGGCAGGGAAAAGGAGAAGTCAAGAATGGCCAGTTTCCTACCTTGTGAATTAAGGAGCATGACTAATAGGGCATATAATACCTTTCTGAATAGTGTATCTGAGTTGTGATTTAAAGTGTGCTCTTATTAAATCAATACATGATTATCTAATTCTGTGTAAAAATCAATGATGACACAAGAGGAAGCATGGACTATATCTGATAATTTTGAGATTATTGATAGAAAACTTAAGGACCTCGAGGCCCAGACAGTATGTTCATCCTTCCTTCTATCTGTCAGTTCTGTCTTGGGGAAAAAAGGGAGAATATGGAATGACTAGTTAGCTGTGTAGCTAGTATAAAGGAAAGGTTTTTAAATTTTCTGTACCTTGGCACACGATACTCACACAGCAGACTGCTGACCGCAGATGGAGCGTAACTCACAGATGCGAGGGAGAATGGGCCTGGCAGGAGGTCCACCAGCTGAGTGAGACGGGCAAGCTGAGGAAAATTTGAGATAAAGCTAAAACTGGGTATTACGGAAAACAACCGAGAGAGAAGGGAAAGCAGAGGTGGATGAGAGGTACTAGAACTCACAAAATAACATAACAGTATGAGATAAGTAATTACGACACTGACTTATGTATCATAGTAACAAGTGAACTTAAAGTTTTAGCCTCAGGAATTATCACTGAGAATTGTAGAATAAGATTCAATTCTTTCAGTAAATATTTGACTGCTTATTGTGTGAATGGCACTATTATGGGAAATGTTGAGGAAGATATCAAAATTAATTAAATAAGATCCCTGCTCTCAAAACCTTACAGTCTTCTTATTTTGGCACTTACATGAAGCTCAACCAGTATGTTTTGAGTAAATGTAATAAACAAATTAAACACATGATTCTAATGAGGAATCAGCACCAAGTGAAACCAGGGTAGTTAATAAATCAGATTGTAGATCCACACATGTTTAAAAATAGAGAGCCCTGGCTAGTGGCTTAGTTGGTTGGAGCATCAGCCCATACACCAAAGGGTTGCAGGTTCTATTCCCTGTTAGGGCACACACCTCAGTTGCAAGTTCAATTCCCGGTTCTCTCTTTCTCTCCCTCTCCCGCGCCCCCCCACCCTCTCATAAAGTCGATAAAACACATCCTCAGGTGAGGATTTAAAAATAAAAAATAGAAGGGACACATACTAAGTGAATAATATCAACTAATAAGAATGGTGTCCAGTAAGCTTCAACTCAGAAGGAGCCGAAGTTATGGATAAATGTTAGGTGCAAAAACAAACAAACAACAAAAAAAAAACACATTAAAAACAAGAACAAAGAAAATACAAGGTGGGACAAAAGTGGGTTTATTGTTGTGAGCACACAAAACAGAGTTTATTCTTAGATTATTTATTTACTGGTTATTGTATTATTTTCCGTATGAACAACTATAAACCCACTTTTGCCCCACTCTGTATAGGTAAATTTTTTGGAACAGATACTATAGTGTTAACTAGTTGCATTGAGAGAGCATTTTTTTATTTATCCAACAATGCATTGGTCTACTAATTGCTAGACTGTTGAATTTCTTCTCCATCAAGGAAGATGGTCTAACAAGAATTGAATGAACATGATTAAACCAGAATCAAAGACTAAAATAGGAATGAAAATAAGAGCATTAAGCCTGTTTTAAAGCTCATGTACCTGGTCCAGGTGAATAAAATTCCATGGAACTGAGAAAGATTTAGATTTATCATGAAGATCTAAGATCACTGGGAAAGTCGCCGCACGGTGCTGTTTTGGGATGGAGAGAGACACACGTCATGCCTCGTGAAAAATGGGGGCAGGTGGTTGAACCTGACATTTATCCCTGGGAGGTTCTGAAGCAGTTCATTAAACAGACATTCTGTGAACACGTGGAAGGGAAATGGCTGGCTGTAGAAACCAGCGTGCCTTCCTCAGTGGGAACATGTCCTGCTTGATGAACATAGTTTTTTTATTTCTTTAGCTGGATTATGAAACCGTTAAACAAAAGGAACGCATTGGTGGTTATATTGTATGTGAATTTCAACAAGTTTCTGCCATATTTCCATAATATATATGTAGGTACAATGGATGTACATGGCCTATTCTATAATATTTTCAAGTGATTTGTGACTAATTGAGTGTCTTTCATCCAAAAATATCTAATAAATGGATGTGAACCTAAAGGGAAATTTCCAGTGACAGCATCACTCCTGTTATGCTGTTAAATTCTTTCATGAGTACATGTGCGAGTGACTCCAGTCTTAGAGGTATAATTAATAATACTGGATGACAAACGTTAAGATTTAAAAAGACTTAGAAAACCTAGAATGATATTCTAAAACCAATAGGATGGAGCTTAATAAAAATAAATCACAATTTAGATACTTGTTTAAAGTTGCACAAGTGCAGAAGGCGAGACTGGGCTCCACAGAGGGCATGCGGTTTTGTTGTTAGAGTACGTGTGCAGACTGAGGGTTCTGGGTGAGTGCAAACTCGGTGCTTTGATGTGTGTGCCCAAAAAGCCAAAACAGTCTCCAACTATATTAATAGAAGTGTGGCGTCTGGATTAAGGAAGGCACTAATCCTCTGCATTCTTCGCTGGTCAGGGCACGGCAGGGGCACGGTGGGGGTGGTTTGGTTCTGGGGGCTCGGCCGTAAGAGAGAACAACAAAGCAGCACACACAGAGTCTGGGGTCGGGATGAGGAGTGGTTGGTCCGTCCCCCTCCTTCGTTCATCAGACACTGACTGAGTGTCTTCTGTGTGCTCGGCTTTGAGGTTGGTGGGATCAAGGATGCACAACTGATAGAAAAGAGTTAGGGGCAGTAACAAATGGACTCAACTGCGAAGTGTTGCCTCATGAGAGATTTGACCCCGTAACTTCAGTGCCTCCTGTTAACTGCAGGGGTTCGAGTAGGAGCGATGGCTGGCAGTTACAGAGGCAGATGTTGGTCGCCAGTGTTTAAAAAGCGTCTCTACTGAATTGAAATTATCCTTTCCAGGAAGTAAGCGACTCCACCAAAGTCACGTCCCTAACCGTGGTGGAGCTCAAACAAACGCCCAGCCTTCCCAGCTCACAAGCTAGAGCCCTCTCCACCCGCCGTTACACAGGGGTTTCTACTCTCTGGGGGTTAGACTCAGGCGACCTCTCCGTTTCTTCCAGCCCTAAAGTAGCCTCTTGCTGTGAAATGCTCCCTGCTGCTCAGTGTTTGTATGTGAATTGATGAGATCAGAGTGGATAACCTCCACGATTCAACAGACAATTTCTTTATCTTTCTTTCTTGAATAAGAATGCTCCGATTCTTAATACATTTTATATCCATAACTTATACATTACTAGTTGAAAACAAAAACTCTTTGTGGCTAATATATAAAAGTGTGGAACTTGGATTCTTAAATTCTGGTGTTTAGGCAGCATTTAGTCTACCGTTGAAGCACATGTTTTAAAGATGAGGGTCTATGATTGAAAACATAAAAACAAAAATCAAACAAGAAATTATGTAGACTCCATGAGCCATGTTAGATTTTATAATAGTCACTGAGAGAAAGAAAAAGGAGTTTCCTGCCCTTGAAGTTCATTTCCCCCTCATTCTTTCCCCACCAGGAAAGGATGGGGACCTGGATCCACAGTCAGGGTAACTGTGCCAGACCTCCTCAGACACCCCTGAGGAGCCTGCGTCTGGGTAGCTCTTGGGCTGAGGAGCCTGTAGCTGAGAGCTGCCAGGGAGAAACTGGGAGAACACAGGGGGATAAGGCAGGAAGGCGAGGCCTGGGAAAGGGACCAGAAAGAGGAGAGGTGTTGCTTTTATTGGGTGTGACGTCGGCAAAATCAGCTTGTGTGATGGGAAACGCGGTGGATCCACACCATCACCCTGTAGTCTACGTCCGTCAGCCCGACAGATGGGTGCTGCCGGTGCAACGAGCCGCCACTCAAAGGAACGTGCTAGGGCTGCGGACACACACAGTGTTCGGGGTTCGTGCCTTTGTGAACAGTTTGCAGGGTGCTTGGGGGCGGGTGGGAGTGGGCAGTGTTTCCAGGAGACCAGAAATGTGGTTTGGACTTTTCCCCCCTTTTCTCGAAAGTCCTAGTTTTCTCATACCAACGTCAGTGTTTTTCTAAAACTTCAGTGCACAGTAAGAAATACATTTTACGTCAGGACCCATGGTGAACACATGCACACGCAAGTACACACCTGATACATCCACTTCAGTGTTTTCTATTCTCATCTATTTTTATTTAGATGTGTTTAAATGTCGTAAACCACAAAGCTGATTGCATGGCCTCTAACGGTGTTCATCTCACAATTTGAAAAATACCATGCTGCAGCCACCAGTTTTAAAAGGACTGTAAAATTGGCCTGATACACTGCATCCAAAAGGCAGTGATTCTCAACTGAGACCATTTTGCCCCTCAGAGGACATGTGGCAATGTCTAGAGACAGCACTGGTTGTCTGTCACACAGCTCATACGGGGCAGAGGGAGATGCTGTGAAACACTGCACAGTGCACAGAACAGCCCTCCACAGCAGAGTCAGCCCTTCACAGCCCCGCTCCGAGGGCAGCAAAGCCAGCGGACACTGCTCCTCCACTGGAGATCTGTGCAGAGTGATGGGAGCTTTAACCCGACCTTCCTTGTCTCTTTCTTTGAACTGTATTTGCTCCATTAAGATCAAGTTGGTGCACAGTTACCCTTGGGTTGTCCACAGAGGTACAGCCCAGTGGATGAAAAGGGTACAAGGAATGAGTCTGTTTTCTTTTATTGAGATTGCATGAGGCATCTTTGTTAGAATATTGTTACTGATTTTAGGAATGTCTTTCTGTGTTTTGATTTCACTATCCTTCCCACCCCCATCCTTCCCGCCTCCCCATTAAGCCATACTTACTGGGGGCCCTTCCTTACTCAGCCATAGCAGCTCTTAGCAAAGAAGTGAAGGGAATTTGGCTAATGAGATTAGACATAGTCCCTAAAGCTTTCTCCCCCAGTCATGAGATTTGATTCTGCTGTTTTGGTGGGAAACGACCTTCTGCTAACCTTGAAGTGCCATCTTAAGCCCTAGTATTAAACTGTTTCATGTTTTAGCCACTGCTTCATCCCTCTATCTGAAGCTATTTTAGACCAGGTTCCTTTGAACGTGGATGAGTCTGCACTCCCTAATCTCTACATCCTCTCTCCTTCCACATCTGGCATCAGAGAAGCTCTTGAATGTCTCAGTGTCAATCTGTTGTTGCTTTTTTCTCATTTTATTGGCTATTTCTGGGCCCGCTAGTAAGGCTCCCATGTGCTCTGAATCATTCAGAGATGGCCTGACAGACAGACCTAGTTTGGCTTGTTTACTTCTTCTTCTGATTGGCAAAAGGTGTGATGGTAGAAGGAGGCATCTCTAAATCAAGTATCAGAACTGAAATAGTAGTGGAAAATAAAACCAGTGCTATTTGAGGCTATTTTCTACCATATTTATACCTCATGCGTCTTGTATTACATAAGCAATAGTGTGTGTGTGTGTAGTAAATGGTTTCTCATAAGTAACTCATAGTTAATTGTCAGAGGCATAAATATGTGTGTGTCCACCTTGAAACTTCAGATTTCTGTTAGCATAATAGTAAGTGGCACCCACAGATTCCAGAAACTTTGACACATGAATTTCCTTCCTTTTGCTTTGAGAGAACTGTGGGACACAAATTTCTTTTTAAGCTTCTCACTCCTGGGTTAAGCACCGAAAGACAACGTGTGGAGTAGAAGATGCAGAGAACTAATGAGGAGAAATTAAAACATACATCTCTCTTTTAACAGCCCAAGCCCTAAACTCTCTGCCCTGTCTGCTGTAGCTCCGTTTCTGAACAAACTGAGCAGGACTAAGGGGACGAGGCAGGTTTGGTGAACCCCTGGCAGGGTGCGGGCCTTCACTCCAGAGGAGGCCGCAGCAGGGAAGGGGCGCCCCGAGCTGCTGTCGGGTGGGGTGGGGGCGGAGGTGCTTTAGAAGAGCCGAGCTGCAGGCATCGTCTGCTCCGGAGGACAGAGGTAAGGCCAGGCCGGCTCACCGTGCGTGTGCGTGCATAAGAAAAGGAGCTGGGACCAATTCTAGCTGAAGGTTTCCTGTTTGGTTCAGGGTTCTGGCTCTTTGAAGAACTTAAATGTTCTGGTTTCTAAGTGCTCATCAGTTAGATGAGACCCCCGCAGAAGTCACCCAAGCACGTGCGGCTTGAGGTAAAGAACGCAGCACGGCGTGAGGGAGTGGGGTCACTTGCTTCCCACAGAGAACCCGATCTGGTCATTGCACACACCCCTCTGGTGGCCCTCCTCTATAAACAGGAACAGGAATTCTTGCTGCTGGGTCCCTCTCATCAGGCGTCGCAGCTCACTGAGTGAAAAGCCCTGTAAAAAGGAGACGCAGGGCTAGTAATAACACCTGCGATCACTGCGGCTGTTCCGGGCCGAGCGGCTTTGTTCGCTCTTGGTCTCCATCGGTGTCTGTCTGCTGTTCCTGCCCTGCAGTTACCTTTCAGACTTCCTATTCTTAGAATTATTTGCGAGCCCTGGGCTTGGGGGACTGCAGCCCCCGAGGCTGGAATGCCCAGCTTGAGTGGAATGCAGACTGTCTGGCAGAGTGGAGGTTAAATAAAGTTTGCCTTGGCAGCCCGCCCTGTGCTTGCATGGGTGACAAGGAACTCGGGCATAGGAGTGACAGCATGAGCTCCACGTGGTGCTGTACCACGGAGTCTTCCCTGTGCGAGTAGAAGTGGTTAATGGTCCATCCGCTACCATCACAGCCATGCCAGTCTCTACCACGGTACATGCTAAGGAGGCCTCCCTGGTCTTGAACTTCAGCTAGTGACCACATTGCTCTGAACAAATGCAGGGACAAATAAAGAATTTAAGGTGGGAATCCTTGCAAGAACTGCCAGCTTGGTATATCTGCCCCTCACAGTTACTAACTCGCTTTTGAAATTTGATAAAGGGAAATTTTTATTATAATAAAAACTATTTCAATCAACAAAGTTTTTTGAGCACCAAGGCACTGTGGGAATTTTTTTAGAAGTTTAAAACATAGAACCCTTGTGGTGCTTATAATTTCAGTGGAAAAGTAAAGCTGTAAACACAAGAGAAAATAATTGGTATCCCAAAGTAAAATATTAGTTTCAAACCTGTGCTGCAGAACTAAGTGCCAGCAGAGGTATAAGGGGAGAGAAAGCACTTCTGTCTGGAGCAGTCAAGGACTTTGTGGAGGAGCTGGAGTGGTAACTGGTCTTGCCAGAAGGGTGGACTGCTCCCACCGGGAAGGACAGGGCCTGTCTGGGAGAGAGCCGTGTGAGCCGAGGGCAGATGCAGGAAGCACACAGGGCAGGTCCTCAGGGCCAGGGCTGACCGGATGTGCACAGGGAGGCAAGGGAGAGGCGTGTGTGGGCCCCTTGAAGCCTGGGCTGTAAGGCTGTGCGTGCACGTCACTGAGGCGTCACAGCGCTTCCTCTGGAGGAGAGTTGGGAAGGTTGGCCCCCTTCATTGTTGTGTTCCGTAAAACCCCAACATGACATGTGGCTCATAGCGGACACTCAGTAAATAACTACCGGTGGTATGTCTCGCCCCAAATTCCGTGATCCCAGGTTGTAACTGGCTTGGTTGCATTTGTGAGAGTGGGTGCTAACTGTGCTTCGCCCTGTTCGGGTTGCTCACATAGTCTGCGTCTCACTACACCCTTTCCTTCAGGTTTCTCTCCCCTTTTCTCTTCCACCGCAGGTGGCTGGAGGTGCAAGTAGCTAATCTCACGTGTCCACAGCGCTGGGTGCAGTACCTCCAGCTTCTTCGGGAGTCCATCTGGCCTGGTGGGGTTTTGCCTAAGTATCCACGGCCTATAAGGACCCAGGAGCAGAAGGTAGCAGCTGAGAAACAGGCTTTGCAGAGCCTGATGGGCGTCCTGCCAGGTAATTGGACAAAGAGATTGATTATCCTAGTAACTCTGCCCTTCCAGTCAAGCTTCACCATCACTCCACCCCTTCCCTGGGTTCGAAAGGCCTTAAATGTGGCTAGGCTCGAAGCCTGTCGACCCACCAGTTCTAAGGCTAGCAGGGGATGGATCAGGGCTGCGATTCCTTCACTCCTCACCCAAATGACCCTGCAGGCACGGAGAGGATCACTGAGACACACCATAAATAGCAGGTGAGAATCCTGCCGGCATCTGGAGTCGTAGCTGTGTGGCAGGCCTAGGAAGCTCTGCCGGCACCGCGGGGGCAGGTCTCCAAGCCGTTCCCACCAGAGGGAGGCTTGGGCTCTCTGACAGCTCACAGCATTTTGAACCACGGAGAAGATTATATGTCCTGCAGAAGCTCAACCTTGATAAATTGGGGACATGGAGTAAGATGCATGGTCCTTAGCAGTGGGCAAAAACAAACTCCAAAGAGGGTTTTTTTTTCTTTGCTTTGTACAAACTTGGTTTCTGAGGGCAGCAGAGGCAGTTGGCCTGTGACTCTGCTCTGTTCACCGGGTGCAGTGTGAGCCCCTGGCTCTGGGCAGTGTTGGTCGCTGGTTGTAACCTCCGTTCTCCAGCCTAAACCGGCGCATCAGGGTGCCTACACTTCAGTGGCAGGTTACAAAATGATTTCTGGAGGCCCAGTTTTAGACACCCAACTTAAGAGATATGTTTTCATAGCTCTTCTCTGTTTCGGAGGATTTTTAGTTTGCCTGTGTAGCTCAGAAGTATGCCGAAAATATCCATTTGAATAAAGTTAGCGCCAATAGTGAGGTGTCGCTGTAACACTGACACCGAATCTGTGTTTTCCTCTGTAGATATTGTGGTGGAAATCCTTGGGGTGAACAAATGCCAGCTGAGCTGGAGTCTAGTCTTGGAGTCACTACAGCAACCACTCATCAACAGGTAGGCTGAAAAGTGTGGCCCCAGCGTCGCATAACTGAGGCCGTCTCTGGTCTCAGAGGTGCCAGGGTTTTTAAGTGAACAGCCCATACTGCAGTCTCTCCTTGCCCTGGACCCTGGCTGCAGACTGATGTCCAGGTCCACACACAACACACATTCAATGAGACCCACGCTGTCAGCTCCTGAGTGGGTCGTCACATGGCAGGGAGTGAGGGGTGCACCAGCCTCTGTGTTTGCGTCTGGAAGAACCCCGTGCAGGCCCCCACACGAGCTGCTGACAATGCCCTGTCACCCATGTTCAGTGTGCTCAGCGACTCTTCCCAGCGTCTGCCAGGCTCTGTGCACACGGAACGCTGAGAGTGTCCCCTGGGCCATGCCTCACGGGCCACACAGTGGTTTTCAGCTATAGGCTCCTGGCCTCACAGCAAAGCTCTGAAGAGTGTTCGCACCAGGAACTACCTTTGCTTAATAATGAGATTGTACTTTGGTAAAGCGACCAGAAATACTAGGTGAACACTCCTAGGATAATTCAAAAGAGGCAGGCATTGCCCTGGCTGGTACCTGGGGATGGGATGCTTCTGAAAAGTACCGAGTACACCCACTCCTTCATCAGACCCTGTCCTGAAGCAGAAGCAGACCGCGCTTACCAACTCCCACTTCTCAAGGGTCCTGGCCTTCACCCCCTTGCCTGTGAGGTAGCCAGTGAACCTGCAGTGGTGAGCGAGAACAAGCAGCAGCCAGGAGCTCTAACGGTGCTTGGAAAGTTGATACCCGCCTCACAGGAACAGTGCAGATGTGCTAACGTCCCTGCATAAACATCTACAGCATGTCCTGAAATCTGGTCTCCACTTCATTTCTGCTTGTACTGGGGTCAGAGCCTTTCTCAGTTCAGCAGACTTGTTTCATGGCAGAGGTTTTGTCAAGCTGCTTAGGTTTCGAGTCCACTGAGGGTATCAGTAATGGGGGGCGGGGAGTTTAGATAAGTGTCATAGACAAGACCTGGTCTCTCTTGACTAAACCAGACTTTTCTCTAAGTTGTTTTGTCCATTTGTTTCAGGCATTTGATTTATTGCCTCTGGGACATCATCCTGGAATTCCTGGATCTCAGTGCCTCCGTTGAGGAGCCCCCCACGACCACCTCTGCCTCTGACACCCCAGACAGTGCCGGGAAGACAGGTGTCCCCCCTTAGGCGCAGGTCACCCACCATTCCTCGGAGGGTGGGGAGGAGAGTGTCTCTGCCGCCCAGAAACCACTTGGCCGGCCTGCGCCCTCAGAGCTGGGCAGTGACTCGGAAGGCACGGGTTCCCCTCAGCTCTGCTCCACTGGAGCCGCTGACAGGGGTATGTGTGCAACTGTGCAAGTGTCCAGTTGTCACACCTTCTCTGGTGTTTGGGGTGTCACTCCTGGGTCAATTGTTCATGGACAGTCTGCGAGGTAAAGGAAGGGGCCCCCTTCACCCTCCTTCATAAGATTATTTGCCAGGAAGCTGGCCCAGTACGTACATGCACCTAATTCACCAACACACAATATCTAGGTAAACCAGGAAGAAAGAGAGCAGGTTTCCGTAGAGAAGATAATCTCCTGAGCTCTCCATTCCCACCAGGAGACTGGAAGTTCATCAGGATGATTCTTGAAAGCCAGACCCCTAGTCCTGTCTGCTTTCCCACAGGTCTGGGAGAGGGAGGGGGAGCATTTCTCCAGGGACGTCTTGCTCTTGGCTATGTTCCTCCGCAGCAGCAGCAGCGTAAGGAGCCTGAATGTCATCGGAGGCTGCCTCCCTGGGGGCTGTACTTTCCCACCCAGAAGACTTCAGAGCAGACAGCCAAAGCCTCTAGGAGATCCACCCCACCCTCCACACCCTTTCCTGAGAGAAAGTGCATCACGGATTGTATTGCTTCTATTTCCTCTCAGTCTCCTCCCCAAGAGCATTTGAGTTTAGTACTTTGTGACCTGTCTTCCTTCAGCAGGATCACAGGCAACGTGCACACTCAGCTCAGTGCTGCTGGTGGGAAGGGAAACACCTGCTCCCCGGCTGAGAAAGCCCAGAGAGCGGCAGCCAGGAACAATGGGCTTCTCTCTTCTCCAGTCTGACTGGGAACTACAATCGGAACCCATACTATTAGCAAACCTACAGGGAATTGACTGCCCACAAAAACATTTTAACTTCCTGTCCTGAAGGGTCTAGTTAGTCTTTAGGAACACCAGTGACGAAGGCAAAGGGGCTGTCTGGCTGCAGGGTCCTTAGGAAAATGGGACAGTGGGGCCCTGGCCAAGGACTTCGGTGGGTTAGAGCTTTATCCCAGGACACCAAGGTTGCAGGTTTGATCCCGACGGGGGAACATAAAAGAAGCAACCAATAAATGCATACATAAGAGAACAACAAATCAGTGTTATCTCTCATCAGTAAAATTGTTTTAATGGGACAATTAGGAGGCAGTGCTGGCGGAGAAGGAGGCAGAAGGGAGGACACTAGAGAAGTGCTGTGCATCAAATGCCTGCGAGAGCTGACAGAAGGTTTAAAGGGCACGGCTGGGAGCTGTGTGCCCACCTTCCATCCCTTGGTGCTGGCCTGTTAGAGCCCTCCTTTCACTGAGTTACAGACCCATCCGCAGGGGCATTCTGGTAAGAACGGGTGGGTCTAGAACAAGAGTCAAGATTCCCTTAGACTCCGAAGCAGGTGATGTGCACACAAGTAAAGTGGTTCTGCCAACCTCTGCAAATCCCCAGGCTTTTAACCCTGGAATCTGTGCTACTGTAACTGTCGTCACTGCCTCGGGGCAAAGAGATGGCTGAGACAGTGTCTCCTGGAGCCGTCTAACCTTGGAAGTTGATTGTTGACAGTGGTTTTTATGGCTCCAAAGTTCCACAAGCATCTCTTAGACCCCTCTGGGTGGGAGTTCCACACATCTGTCCCGGGCGAGCATTTCTGGCGTGTGGGATTGCGTGGCTCCTGCTGACTTACTGGAGCCAATCTTTACCTCCTGTAACATGTTCAGACAACAAGGGACATCTGGGGCCGCGGTGCTCTTTGGGACAGGTGGCCCCTGTCTTCTGTTACCTTCTCTCCCCATACTTTGCCCTCGTATTTATGCAGCCACCTGTATCGCTTTCAATCTCAGCTCCTAGTCTTGGCTCAGAAGTAGTGCAAAACCAGTACATAAGCTGACACACCAGAAAATCCCTCTGGCTATAAATTCTAAGGAATCTTTTGGCACTTCAACCCAAAAAAAATATGTATTTCATGTTACATAAGAGACCCCACCTGCAGTCACTCTGCCCCAAAAAGATAAGCTGTCTTCATACCCTCCTTCTACCCAAGGGGGAAATCATGGATATCACCAAGGAAATAATCAAAACCCACCTGGCTTCAAATCAACCTGTCAACTTGCTACTTGGGTAACAAGTTCAGACAAGGAGATCGGCGTTTGGGAGAGAGCCACAGGTATCAGGGAAAGATTCTGCCAGGTGAGTGATGAGAGGCAATGAGGAACGGCGCTCGTACTAACCCAGAGCATTGTTTATCCTTTTTTTTTTCCCCTACCGAGCCCATTCATTTTCCAGCTATACTTCCTCTCCTCATCGTACCCAACGACAGTCGTTAGGTCCTGGGTGGAGTAAAAATACGTGTAAACATGGTCCCTGGTGATACAAGCTAGGGTGTTTGGCACTGAAGCTACTAGGAAAATTTATTGGTTTTCCATGAGAGTACTGCCTGGGTGGGTGAGCCCCAGGGGTTCACGGGTTCAGCAACTCTGACCGCAGAAAGGACTAGATTCCTGCTGCCCCCCTGCTCTGCCAGGGTGGACATGGAAGTCCTGTCTCAGACCGTCCATCTCCATGGTGGCTGCAGTTTGGGTCCTCACGTTCATACAAAAATAGTACCTGTGAGGGAACAGGGCCATCTCTTCCATTTTTTTCTTTTAAAGAATTAGGAAACCATTTCCTAGAAGCCCTTCAAGAATTTTGTCATGACTCGGCCAGAGACTGCCCACCCGTGAGCCGATCCACAGACACAGAATGGCATTATCACAACAGACTGCCAGTGGTCCTCAGCCCCCAGACAGCAGGCCGACTGCCAGGAAGGGGAGATACCTAAAAAATCATTAGATGTTGGAAGAGGCGGACAGTGAGTGTTCTAGACAGTTTGTTACATGGGCCACTCTGCCGACATCAGTGGTCCCCACGATACATCGTACTAGCTGAGAGGTGGCATTTGCTGAAGGTGCCACGTGACACACTCCACGTACAGAAATTTAGTTAACCGGAGCACAAACCCCGTAAGGGAGGTTTCATCATATATCCCCACTTATAGACAAGAACATAAGGTGGAGTTATTTCCAAGGGAATGGCAGAACCTGCTATAAATCTCGTTGGTTTGCCCTCAAGCGCACATCGTCACCATTATACTAACCCGCCTTTCTTCTTTCAGAGCAAAACAAGACCGGCTTCTCCCTTTTAAGAAGCCTGTAGTCTAGTGAAGGAGCCAGCAGACATTTTTGGTAAAGGGCCAGAGAAAAAATATTTCAGGCTTTGTGGCCACGTGTCGCTGGTCTCTGTTGCAACTACTCAGCTCTTCCACTGCTTCATGAAAGCACAGACAATACGTACACAAGTGACCGTGGCTGCGTGCCAGTCAAACTGTTTAAAAAACAGGCCACCGGCCAGGTTTTGGCCCATGAGTGGTTTGCAGGCAGGCCCCTTGTCTAGTGAGTTAGAACAACGTGTATCAAACTTGAGTGTGTGTGTGCGCTTTACCTGGGGTCTTACTAAAGGCCTGGAATGCTGCGTATTTAACAAGCTCCCAGGTGTACGCCCAGAAGCCTGCTCTTCCACCACACTTTGAGAATCACGGGGTTAGAACAGACGACTCCAACTGGGTGTGATTGTGCAAGGGCGCTTGGGATTGGGCAACCCTGGAAAGCCTGAGCTGCTCCTATCTAAATTGACTCCTGAGGGATTAATAAGAATTAGCCAGGGAAAGGTTGCAGGTTCAATCCCCCATCAGGGCACATAGGGGAGGCAGCCGATCAATGTTTCTCCCTCACTTTGGGGTCTCTCTCTCTCTCTCTTTCTACCCTCCCTCGTGTCTAAAATCAATAAAACATATCTTCAGGTGAGGAGTTTTAAAAATAAAAAAGAGTAGTCACAGAAAGACAAATACATGATTCCCCTTCCCTGAGGCCTCAAGCAGTTAAGTCGGGGAAACGGAAGAGCAGGGCTGCGGGCAGTTCGATGAGAGGACGGGCAAGGGTGAGGCGATGGGTACGGAGTTTCGCTTCCACGGCATGAAAAGGCTCTGCAGATCTTTACAACGCGTAAGTGCGGCAGCACTGCTGAACTGCACACTTAAGATGGTAAATTACACGTTGTGCATATTTCACTACAATGAAGGAAGGCAGAAGTAAAAAATGGAGAGCTTCGCACGGTGCGGCGCCGTCAGAGAACAGCGTGCAGGAACAGAGTGCTGGGGGCTGGACGGAGCAGGGGCTGTCTGGGGGGGTGGGCGAAGGAACCTGGGATTGTGTCCCTTTGCACCGTGGAATACTCGAAGACCCTTCCTGGGGAGGATTTTTCACCCTGGTTGGGAGATGAAGGGGCTTGTTGGCACACGTGCACAGCCCCTATCACACCTGCCCCTGTCATTGTCACATTCGAACTCCTTTCCATCGTTTCAAGTTTGTTCCTGCTAATCCCTGTACATGCAGTAGCTTCCCTGAGAAATGAATGAGATCATATATACGAGTGAGCTTTACCAAGTGCAAGTGCTGTTCTCTGCAGATGTCAATGGCACCGTTTTCTCAGGCCTGTGCTGTCTGTGGGAGCAGCTGGCGACACCTGGCTTCCGGTCGGTTCAGCCAAGCTGCCTCTGGCAGGCAGGCCCCAGGTTCCCAAGCCCCTCAGCCTGCTGACATGCCAGCATTATTTGCAGTGGAGCAAGGAGTGCTTTCCCAGGATGAGGAAGGGCAGGTTAGCCAGCCAGCCGTGCTGAATACAAATGAGAATGGGAACTGGGGAAGTGGTGATAATTGGTGGGGGGCTGGGGGACACCATGAGGCTTTTGCAATAAGCCATGCCATAACGTGGCCCCCATTTCCTTCCCGCTGGCAGTGCCAGAGATCACACTGCAGCAGCACTCACATTGCCTTTGGGAACGAGAGAACGAAACCACTGAAGGGTAGATCCAGCTAGCAAACCTCATCGCTCCTTTGTGGTATAAACATTGAGAGATGCTGCCACCCACAGAACGGTCTTTCTCAGGTGAGGGCCTGTGAGGGCCCCAACATAGCTTCCACATCCCGAGGCGGGTCTGATGGTTCCTGTCACACAGAGACAGCGCTGGCTGGTCTAAAAACAAAACAATACCTGGAGCCAGAAGAATGTGTCCGCAAGAAACAACTGAAAATCATCAAAATCTCTTTCCTGCTGTGACCCAGTAGCAGCAGGGTTTGAAAGCAGGCCGCTCTGTAGTGCCGGAGGAACTGGGGCACAGCAGCCCCTTTGGCAGACACACTGCACGGTCCTCAAGTTTGCTCGGCATCCTCGCCGCCTCCCTGTTGCTTCTCACCTGTCTCTGGGCTGAAAGCACATTTCAACTACGCTTTCTTGGAAGTGAAAACAAGCATGTGATGAAATACGGAGAACTGCTCCTGGCTTTGATGTTTCTGCACCAACTCGACAAAACCTGGTTTTTCTACATACCCTGACTTGTCAAGCCCTACCTGCAGACGCGAGTCCCCACTCACCATTTCTGGGATGAAGGTTGGGAGCAAAAATGTAAAAAAGTAATAGTATCAAGATCCAAACTGAGAAAACATTCCTTGAAGTGACATTATCCACTCATTTTAACCCTAAGTAGTCCTCTTTGTGACTAGTCAGTGTTTCTTCGGGAAGTGGCACGCTAACTTCAATACTGGAGTCTTACAGGGATTGAGGTAAATCTGGGCTTATATACAATCTGCACGTCAGCTTGTGTTTCTTCCCCTTATGTTCCATGTCACTGCTGCTCCCCGTCATTATGAGCAGCAGAGAGTTGGCTATAATTATGTCCAGACACATGGATTAAACCAAGCTAGATAAACACAGAAGTCTATGATCACAGATAAAGGCGCTAACCTGTCTTCAGAAGCTGTGACTGCTCCGCACTGGATTGCATTGGATCTGGTGGTAAGCCCGGGGAACAGTCCGCTTGCCTGTGCCCTTGGGAAAGAATCATTTTGCCCCTGTACCTGTGGAAAAGATTAACTGTGATTTAGCAAAATGTCTGTATTTTGAATATTGCCATTAGGGAGGACAGGCTTATTAACGACAACAACTGTTTGGTGCTACGTCCTCTGCAAATACTCACATGGAGTCCGAATTCAAGACAGTGATGGTGAGCCAGCTCCTTTCCAGCTCCTTGTGGTTGTGTCAAAAGTTTGCCTTCTATTATCCATAAACACAAAGGATTCTTTCAAAAATAGTGAGGGCGCCTTTCATTAGGCTTCACATGTCCTGGAGCATCTCGAGGATTTGGTTGGCAGTGGGACTTTACTTGGGGTGGAATGCACTGTGGAGATAGTTCCACAGAAACACACGGGCTGATCTGTCCGCTCTCTCTGTCCTTGGCCCAGCTCCTCTTTCCACCGGGCAGGTCACTTCCCTTCAGCTGTGCATAGGGGGCGCCCTCTCTCTGTCAGGGCCGATTCAAGTCCCACCTTCTCCATGAAGCTTTATGTGACCATGCCAATCAGAGCTCTCCTTCCTCGGAGTTACTTGCACTGCCCCTCAGATCAATGTGTGTTGGGGGGTGGGGCGTATGTAGGCAAGTAGATAATTCAACAGATAGGCGTTCTTGGGTAAGAGTGTAATTCTTCAAGAGCAAGGAACATATCTTGTATCCCTTTGGTTCTCGTTGTACCCCTAAGCCTCCTCAGCTTTCCCAGACAGAGTGGGGCCAGAGTAGGTTTACAGAACTGCTCATGTGGGAAATAATACAATAATTAATAAACAACAATACAAGAATAAACTCCATTCTGCATACTCACAACTGTAAACCTCCTTTTGCCCACCCTGCATAAACCTAGTGCGTAGTAGATACGAAATAAATACTGAAGCTCATCTAATTAAAATTATGATTATTAAGTTTTAGGAGGTAAAACTTGTGAATAACTTCAGTAAAAAGAATTTCCTGGGGATAATATTTACAAAGGGATGAAGGGGGAACAAATTTTCTTTTTTAGAACCTTATATCTTCATTCAAATCAAATATCAAACGAATGAAGTTTGTTTTTACATTTTCTATGCCAAAATCCACACCATTTGTAACAGCACTGTTTGCGGTATGTGGGCCATAAGGTTCTAAAACTGTGTGCTTTTAAAGAAAATTGGTTCTGATTTGAAAATAGTTTTTTAAATTATTCAGTCACAAAATTACCCAGCATACACTGTCTACTCCCCAGTCTTCGCTGTCTCACTGGGATCAGAAAACAGAGAAAGGAAAAAGAGTGGGGAGAGGAAGAGAGAGGAGGGAGGGAGGGAGGGGGGAGGGAGGGAGGAAAAAAAGTCTGCCTGCAGGAAATATTCTCAACTTTTTCTCTACCAACTTTCTCCCTGCCTCAGACACAAATTTATAAGGAATGCAACTACCATGAAGAGAAAGACCAGTTTCTCTTCCACTCGCTGAGTTATCTTCGAAATCCTTTGGTTTCAGCTATAAAATTATTTCACACCTCTAATAGCCCATCTAAAAAATGTCTAGGATACTACAAAAAAAATTCTTCAAAGACAAAGTAATAACCTCGAAGAAAAGAAAGAACAGCATGAATCCCTCCCCCCGTTCCGGTGTTCGCTGCACCTTTCCAACCACATGCTGCAGCAAGCGTTTGCCCAGCACCGCAGAACAAAACCAGGCGGCTGCCGTAAGGCCCTCAGCTCTAGGACGTCTGCACTGGGTGTCGGGCACTGTCTTGGCCCTGTGGAGGTGAAATCACCTGCTGTTTGTGGGCCCTGGAATAAGCCTCCAGGACATGGTTTGACAGAGGGCAAGAGAAGGTGAAGGAGCAAAGGAGGACGTTCAGTCAGAGAGGGAGGACACACATTTCAGGAAAGAAGGAAACTAATAATTTGGCGCTTGGGTCATGTGTTATCTTGGAGTCGGCCTGCACAAGAAGCTCATCTGCTGTGGAATGAAGTCCCAATGCACATTTGCACGACACGTGCCGTGGAACAGTCTCTGGGCCGAGACTGGCTCTGGATCCACGCCGGGGCAGGCTGGTCAGTCTCCAGTGTAAACCTCCTTGAAATTAACCACTTATTCCAGTGGAGAGCACTGGGTAATTAACACCAAATCTGTTCCACACAGCTTAGCACATCCTGCCCGTGGGTGAGGACCCCAGAAGTTTCCTTTTCCGTAATCTGTTCAAATGAGAGAGAGAAAGTTGGAGCTGCAATGTTGGAAACAAGCTGTCCCCATGTATAGGTGTGTCCCCTTGCTCAGACGAGGGCTTAGGAGTGGCACATGGCCTTTACAGGGCAAAAACTTGTCTGGACAGCTAAGGGGGCAGTGAGTATGCATGTGAGGCTGCAACAGTGAGCACTGTAGCCTTTGCACCCGAAGGGCCAGGCTGGGCACCTCCTCAGAGCAGTCTGGAGGGGACTGGGCGTGGGCTTAGGTGTCAGCAAGATCCACTTACCCAGGTTTGGGATGTGGAAGAACACCCACTGTTGGCGTGGGATGACCTCTGTTCTTTATAAGAGGAAGGTTTCTGTGGATTTTTCCCAAGTGACAGAAGGTTTCCTCCTCTGGTCTCTGTTAGAGCAGGCAGCCTTGGACCAGCAGTTTTCCTCACCCAGTTCCTTCTCTATGCTTATTTCTGATCACCTTTTCTTCAAAAACAAAACTAAGTAACAGAAAAAAAAACTTCAAAAATGATGTCTTTGAAAATCTACATTTCTCCTTTTTCTTGTGCCACTCCAAAATTGCTTTCTCTCTATCCCTAAATTGTTCTCCTGTGGCAGATTACCAATCTTTGTGGGTTAACTTGGCTGCTTAACAACTCTAACTGTCTTTTGGATAAATGAATATGGAACTCAGCTTAAGGTTACCCGTGAACCTCAAATACAATGATATTGCTTGTCGGGACTCCGCGTGTTATGTTCTGTGAGCAAGCTTGCCCTGGTATTCCCCTGTGGAATCAGAATAACCACCAACCCTAAGATTAAACATCTTGATGAATTCATTACGTATTCCAAACTCTTCACACAATGCCATGGACTACATGCTTGTGCCTCCCCCTCCTTCAGCCTACTTTGTACAATGAAGTCCCAGTCCCTCGTGTGATGTATCAGGAGGGGGACCTTTGGAGGAAACTGGATTTAGGTGAAGTCATGGGAGTGGAGTCCCCACATAGGGATTATGCCCTTGTATGAAGAGAAGGACACACCACAACTTCCTCTTTCCTCATTCACTTGAAGAAGAGGTCGTGGTCCCTTAGCAGGGAGGTCCCTTAGCAGGGAGACCTGAGTTTGGGGGATCCCCCTCCTCGGTTCTTGTCTTGCTCACAAGAGATGAATTCAGACAAGAGACAACATGTGTGGTGGAAATGAAATAGCAAGTTTATTTATGAAATGTGCTTGAGCACGAAGCTACAAGCAGGCACCCAGTTGGTCTGAGTGCCCCACCTTTTGGGATTTTAGGGGGTTTATGCTTGTAGCCAACTTCTAGGTTTCCCCTCCTCCTTCCCTCTCAGACCCAGGGATTAATATGCAGTTTCAAAGGCTTTCTTTCCCAGATAGTGGAAATGACACATACAAAATTTCAAGGGATCCTCTCTTCCTATGTTATCACGGTTTTTCTTGTGATTTTTGGAATGCCTGGCAATCTTATCTGACCAGGCTCAGGACTGCTGAATTAATGAGTGAAACATGTCCCCCTCCCCCTCTCTGCCTGGGTTTGCTATCTATCCTGCCTAACAAGGGGAGTGCATGTGAGAGGGTGGCCACCCACAGACCAAGAGAAGAGGCCTTAGGATGAAACCAGCCCTGACAGCACCCTGACCTGGGACTTCTCAGCCTCCAGAACTGTGAGGCATGAATTTCTGTTGTCTGAGCCACCCTGTCTATGCTGTTTGCTAAGGCAGTGTGAGCTGACTAAGACGCCCACCTGGAAATCACAGCCATGTCAATCTGTTCCCCTGATTTTAAGTCCAAATTCCAAGAGTCGGAGAGTTTAGTGATTTGTTGAGCTTTCCATAGAAAACCTATTGTAAAAACAGTTCAGACATTAAAACAATATAAAACAGCCTCTGGAAATATTGCTAAAGCTTTCCTCCCCCTCAAATCACCTATGCCAGTTCAGCTTCCTAGAGGAATTTTAGGAAAACTGGTGAGGAAATGACAAAAAATTAATGTTCAAACGGGAAAGATGATGCGTAAGAGCCAAAAACTGTTGCTAATTGCATCTGTTCATAGTTCTATATGCCTTTCAGAGCTGTACTGACACACAATATGTAATGAAGAAGTCCATTTAAAACAATAAAATGAAATTAAAGAAAAGTGTATCTTAAGTGGGCTGGAGTTAGCACAAACTGCTTGCAACACATCCAGCCGACCTCTTCAAGAAGCGCCTGGTAGACAAGCATCTGTCCTAACCCAGCCGTAGGAGAATGAATGCCTCTCTGTGAACCCCTGCAGGCAGACCCTCTCGTTTGCTAGAGTTTCCCGAATCAAGCACCCACCGTGGCACTTTACTATTTCCTGTCATCTCACAAATTCTCAGCAGCCTTGGCCAGTTCCTCCACCCTTTCCACTTAGGCTTCTAACAGACTTTGCCTGCAAACAGTTGCTTGATCCATAAGTGAGGTTGGCAGCCTTCTTGTGTCAGTGAGCAATATTTTTCTTTCCTTCTGATAGGCATGGGATCCTTGCTGCCATTCAGCAATTTTCTTTCCATCTTCCCCCACACACAATAGAGCCCACACCCCTCAAAATCCCCTTCACTGAACCAGAGGCCAGGAAGAGCACCAAGTGCCACATGAGCGGGTGCATGCAGCCTTTGGCTTCGGTCTGCTGTGGACTGCCCCCATGTTGTGCAAACACGCCAGCTGCTCTGTTGGATCCTAAGCCTGTTCTTAGCTGTAGCAGCCTTCCTCTGAAACTGGGAAAGCTACGAGGGACCTGTTGCCCCAGTAACCAGCCAGCTCCTGATTCAAATGTCTTTTGAGACTGGCTGAGGTGGCAGTGTCCCTAGAAACGGCTCTTAACGGTGACCCATCTCGTAAGCACGTATGCAGCTGGAACTTGGTAGCTGGAGTGAAAGGTCCTCTTTACCACCGTGGGACGAATTCTGGGCTCAAAGCATGGTGATGGTTTCCTGCCTAGGAGATGTATTCTCCAACCTCCAGCCCAACCCTGGTGAAAGGTGCCCCCTCCCTCCGCTTTTTGTCACACTCTGTGTTGTTTCTAATGCTAAGCTCAACTGCAAGGGAGCAATACCATCAAAGGATTTGAATTATCTTCCTGCCAGTGGAAAGGGTCTCTGCCACTGGTATTTGAGGAGGGAAGGCAGGGAGGGAGGGCAGCAGAAAGCCAGTTTTGTGGAGACTGGTTGATAGTTAATGGCGGTGATTGATTGTCTCAGATCACAGGAACACACAGCATCCTGAATGGGTGCAGGTTTTGGTCCTAAAGAAAACACTTCTTGCCCCAGGGAACTGGGTGATTAATAGTACCCAGGGGACCCAGAGAGATGGTGCCTACTTCACTCTTCAGGCCTATAAAGGCAGTGAAGGAGCCATTTCAAAGATGAGTTTTTAAAAAGTCATCTGACATTGTTTGGAATTGTCACAGGGCCATGATATGGATCTGGAACACATCTTCACTCACCCCAAACTCACCCAGAAGGGAAGCGACAAAAGGGGGCAGAACCCCTGGGCCCGGGCGTCTTTAGAGCAGGCTTCCAGTCGTGGGTCACGGGGATCTTGGATGAGTCTCTTCACTCCCCCGGATTTTGTCCCCATCCGCCCCCCACAGACGGAGAGGTTGGACTGGATGAGAGATAAGGCCCCGCCCAGCTCCGTGACATCAGAGGGGAGATGTCTTCCGGCTCCTGCCGGTGAATAGGACAGGGATGACGCTCTCTGAACGTCTGCCCGGGAAGTGCGTGAGCCATCAGATCCCATCCCGACTCGGGTCTCAGCAGCGGTTCTCCAGCCTCATCTGGGCCTCTGTTTGAAGAAGGAAGGGAAGCGTAATGAGCATGACGAAGGAAGGAAATAAGCTTTGAGACGCTCTTTCCGAGAGGAACGGCTTGGCTTTCTCTGGATAAAAAACTTCTAACCTGCAATTATCCTCTTCAAGCCTGCCAAAGTCAAACTGACGAAGGATACCATGCAGGTGTGAAGAATAAGCCACACCCCCAATTTTTCATGGAGTCCGAAGTCCTAGTGTCCTCCAGGTGGCCTTTCTCGGGCTGACCGCAGCGCTGAGGATCAAAGTGTGTCCTTTTGTTTTCCACGTCCCGAAATCTTCCTCATCCACCCTCTCACTGCATCCTTCATCATTCCTCTGAGAAATGAAGTATTTTACACCTGTATAGGGCTTCCTAAATTACAGGTATTTCATACCCAATATCTTATTTAAAGCTTGGGAATCAGTTTTTGAGGTAATTTGGGAATATATTAGTATTCTCATTTTACTGAAGAAGAAACTGAAATGCAGAGAGTTTGTCTCTTGCCCAAGATCACTCGCCCATTTTCTTCAAGGGGCAACAGCCCAAGGGTTAAGAAACTGGCTCTGCCAATAGTCAACCAAGTGGGAATCCGAGCTCTGCCAAGGGATTAGCTCTGTGTCCTTGGGTAGGTGATTTACAGCCTCAGTTTCCTCATCCGTTAGAAATGGGAACAATACTGGCACTCTTCTCATAGAGACTGGATGGGGAAGGGGCTGATATGTTTAGGATTCTTAGAACAACTTCCAGCCCACAGTGCATAATAAACGTTATCATTGGCAGAGCCCAGCCTGCAACCTGGGTCTTCCAAATTCTGACTGTGTTACGTCTCTGCTACCATACGGCAATATTATCCTTAATATACAGGTGAGATCCAAAAGCCTTCACCGTTTAAATGAAAAGCTCCCCCAAAGCCTTTCCATTCATTGGGTCTAGAACCAAGCTCTCCTGGAACTCTAATTAGCCCTTTCACCATTAACCCATGACGTCTTCATTGCTCTGGAGAGGGACTCAACCCTCTTTTAAGTTTCTAAAATTTATAAACCAAGGACTCTCACTTAGTATTACTGACATCCTAAAGATGGAGTCTCCCACTCTCCTGGGGAAGGAGTTGTCTGCCTTTGGCCTTGAGAGAGGAAAGGCTGGAGAGCGACTTACTGGTGTGCCTGCAGGGCTTTTCTCCTGCCGTTGCCACCAGACCAGCCTCTCCTCTCCTCCTTCCTGCTGTAGTCGCCATCGGCACCGCGGGCCAGGGTGTGACCGTTCGTCCGTTCACAAGCCTTGTGTTTTGTGCTGCGTGTGGGACTGTGTTCCTGCACTGCACACAGTACATGCCAGGAAGCAGTAGGTGCGCACACAGCCTGGGTTCGCGCACTGACTGTTTGACGGCGGGCTCTCCAAGGCGTGGACAACTGTCCCTGCTTCTTGCTTAGCTGCAGGTTCCGAACAATCAAAGAACTTGCCCAGATGGCACTGGCCACCACAGTGTTGTGCCCTGAACGAGGGTAGAAGTTTCCAGAGTTGTCTGTCGGGGGCAGGAGCAGGGGCTGCCACAAAGCCGCACAGCCTGGCCCATACCCCTGACTGCATGTCCGGCATGCAGAAAACACAGGCCTGGCCGGGCTGGCCTCGGGCCTGTACAACCTCATCGTGCACCCGAACCAGACATGACCTTGTTCTGCAGCTCAAAACAAGTGGAAGTCATCCACCAGGGTCCCTTGGCACCGAAGTCCTGTGACAGAAGGGGCTCTGTGTAAAGGGCAGCTCAAATTCGGAGCATTAAAATAACCCAAATGGTGTCGTTTTCTGATGAAATGCCTTTCCCTGTCGGGTTTGTGATTTTTGAGCCTGAGAATGTCCCCTCATAGCTCAGGTTTCCCTGCTGTCACACTGGTCTTGGCCTGGAATGTGAACACTGGCTGCTGAGGTCTGATGGCACTATGTCACTGTCCCCAAATGGAGAGACATTATCTCATAGATGGTGGCAGCAGGCGGACTCCAGGGAGCCACTGGCAGGCGCGGCCCCGAATCCGCCCTGGGAGGATTCCACATCCACAGTGTTCTGTGCACCGGTGGTCCCCAGACTCCAATCTGGGCCCGGCTGGCTACACATGGTCTTGTGCGTCTTCACACCAGCAGTGGGCATGGGCCAACACAGGCTGAGATGGACGCAGGCTCATTTTTGGACAAGTCACCATGGTTTGCAGGAAGGTGATCGCTGGTGAAGAGGCTTGGTCAGAAACCAGCCTGCAGGATTCCCGTGATGAAAGACAAGTCACTCAAGGCAATGCTCAGCTGCCATCCTTCCTTAGCTGTGTCTCTGGGGGCAGGTAGATGGGGCCGGTAGCCTCTGAGATAACCATCCCTTTTAGCACTTGGAGAGGATGAGGCTCGCAAAGGAGACCACTGACCTTTCCAGGGGATTAGGGCATCGGAGTCCTAACCATTTTTTATCATGAAATAGCACTGGCAATGACGGGAAGCACCTTCTCACCCAGCCTCAGAAAGAGGGAGCCTGCTGGTCCTTGCAGCCTTGCTCCCCCTCTTTACTCCACTGCTTTCTGTTGCTCTGCTGTGAGCCACTTTCATTGCGACCCGGCTCTTTTCCAATCGGCCCTGACCCGTGCTGCCTCCTCCCAGTGCTTGCTCCTTCCTCCACCGAGAAGTTCCTCCTCTCAGCTTGCCCTTTCTTCAAGGTCGGGATTTGATTCCTCTTGCTGGGTGAGGCCGCTGTTGATGTATGACTGCGCCATACATTCGAACCTGGTACCGCCTCCCCACCCCTGCCTTACCGTCACACTCAGGAGTCAGCACAGAGATGAAGACCGTAGGTTATCTCTTGGTACCCCCAGGCCTAGCAACGTGCCCCCAAATGGCTCTTCCTTCCCGAGGGACTAGCTCTCTGATGATCATCAGACCTTAGCACCGTGAGCATCAAACCTTAAGACAGATGCAGTGATGCAGCTTCATCCCCTAACTCTTGGTCTCCAGCACACTGAGTGAACTTGCCTGCGGCCTTCGTACTTGCTCCCCGCTCTGCCGGGTGTGGGCTTTGCCTGCGCTTTGGGCGGCTCACTGCCTGACTCTGTGGTCCCTGCCCAAAGGCCAGCCTCTCGGAGACTTTCCTGACCACTTGGTCTCAAGGGCACTTGTCACCCCACAACCTGTCCCCTGTTCTGTTTTCCTTCATAGTATGTAGGACTCCCAGCCATTGCCTTCCCATCACACCACACTATAGTACATGGCACGGTGCACCTGTACATTTTTATTGAGTTTGTATTGAATCGGACCTCCGGCAGACTGTGAGCTCCATGAGGGCCAGGCCTTGCTTTATTCACCGCGTGTTGCTGGTGTCCCCCGCGGTGTCAGGAATGTTGTGGGTCACTTCCTGCTTGCTGGAAGTGAATGAACAAGTAAACGTTTCTCTCTGAACTAAGAGCTATAATGTGTGACAAGGTGAGGACAAGCAGTCTCCCTTGGGATGATATAAAGCTTCCCTTCAAAGAGCCAAAGGGCATTAGAACTATAAAGGTCCCTGAAAGGTCAGCCTCCCGGCGGTGTGAAGAAGGAAACTGAGTCCCAGAGAGGGAAAAGGAATGGGATGAACCCTTGGAAAGTCAGCATCTTGACTTCTGATAATGAACTCTTCCTAGAACAAGGTCTGACGTGACAATTCATCTGAACTGTTTCTGAGCTCTCAATTTTCTCCTGGTTTTGCATTAGAGATGATTTTTCTTGGAATCAAAAAGAAAAACAAGAGAACAAGGACGGTAGCACAAAACTTCACCCCTCCCCGTGCCTCCAACTATTTTGAAAAGCATTCCTGAGAAGGAATCACCTATACCAAGTCCCTTCAGGAGCCTGGACCTGTGCAGATATTGGCCAATTGTTTTCTCATTCTTCCCACCTGTGTGAGCTCGGGGGAAGCCGGCGGGACTGTCTGCCTCTGGAGTAAGGAGGCAATCCTCCCCTCACATGCCCAGACCTGAGCTGCGGCGGGGGCTCCAGGGCTTCGTTGCCTGCCCCGATCCTGCTGGGCACGGCTGTGAGATGCTGACGGCGGGCCACTGAAATGGACTGAACCCCGTCAGTGCCACTGGTGAGCGGCTAGCTGCGCTGTGGGGGTGGTGTTCATCAGAATCAGCTGTTCTAGATGTGCTTTTTTTTTTAGTTCTCCAGAGGGCTCAGAGAAAGTCCCACCCACCCTCAATGGTGACCCTTCCTTTGCTCTCCCTGGTGAGATTGTGTTTGACAGCAATGAAAACCAACAGTTCAGCAGCAATAATTTCTTGGCAAGACTCGCTGGCATGAGATTTGTCCCAAACCAAAATAAGCCTTTCAGGGACGTGCGTTTCAAGCTGCGCTGGCACTGAGATTCTTACATGGCCGATAGAGGAGGTGCAGGGGAGCTCCTGCTGGGCCGTCGACGGTGGTCGGGAAGGCAGCAGAGCTGAGTGAAGATTCGGGGGTCACGCGTGTTGCTAATTAGCCCAGATAGGGGGAAACCGGCAGTGCCACGGAACCCCTTCTGGGCGAGGGTTTTCACTCCACTCCGTCCTGCTGCTGTGAAAAGGCCTTGTCAGGGACTGAAGTCCTGGAGGAGGGGCATGAGGGTCAGAATGGAATCCTCTTCCTTTCTCTCCTCTTTTTGTCTCTACCCACTTCCTTCCCATCCTTCTCCATAATTCTGTCCTCGCCACTTACCACTGTTTTCACTGCTCTCTGAGCCACTCAGAAGAGCTATCCGGACAGTCTGTCCCTGGGGGGCATGCCATGTCATCTAAGCCTGGCAACTTATTATATCATACGGCTCTGATCGTCTGCATCCTGCGCTGTTACAAGACCTTGCTCTCTCCTCTGAGGCTCCAGAATGACTCAAACATCAAAGGAGGAAATGGCCCCGGGGGGCCTCATTGCTTGCTGTGACCTGGAAATAACCAAGTCGCTTTCACGCTGCATCTTCTGAAAGCCCACAAGAGGGCGCCCAAGACCTCCCAAGTCAGGCCACAACGGGTGGCAACCGGG
This sequence comes from Tonatia bakeri, assembly GCA_004024845.1. Lineage (NCBI taxonomy): Eukaryota > Metazoa > Chordata > Mammalia > Chiroptera > Phyllostomidae > Tonatia > Tonatia bakeri. The sequence goes on from PVIA01002781.1 coordinate 167,088, forward strand.
CCAGGAGGTGGCGGTGTTGCCTTACCCAGCAAGACGTGAGAGGCTGTGGCTTGGGGCGCACTGTGAACTTCCTCGTGGGGGGCAGAGAGTGCCCCTGCGTGCAGGGGATGATCCCTGCAGGACTCCCTGCGCGTCCCAGCAAACACCACACCTCCCCCAACCCCAGAAGCAGGTCCACGCTCCAACGAGCTGGATTTGATGCGAAAGCTCTGGATGAGGGACTAGAATTTGTGGGTTCCAGATGGGGCCACACTGTCATTTTGCTGGAGACCTTGAAGGAAATAGTTTATTCTCTCTCCCCGGCAGCTTCTTCCACCTTCGATATGTTCAACCAACTAAACTGAGAGGACATTCTGAAGGCCCGGGTGGGTTTAGGCTCCAGCAATTTGAAAAGACAAAGTCATTGTCCGCAGGGTGGGGAGGGGTGTGGGTGGACTCGTGAAGTCCCGGTGGAGAGGAAGTGAGGGCTGGAGACACACTGGAAGGAGGCTGCCTCTTCCGGGCGTGCGGGGCAGGGTCGGGTGTGAAGGTTTCCCGGTGACCCTAGACGGAGCTCCATGTGAGTCAGAATCTCGCTGGTGAGGAAGACTGAGAAGGGCAATGTGGGCAGAGGTGCAGCTGGAGCAATGGCAGCGGGGCAAGAAAGAGCAGGTGGGTGGCCGGCTGTCACCTGAGGGGTTGGTGATAAAAGGGAACCAGTGAGGACGTGCATGGGCCTGAGGGCGGGCTGGTGGACCAGTTCAGATGCTTCTCTACAGGCTCACGGTCAGCGTGCTCTGAAAGGGGGGGACTGCAGAGAGCACCGGTGTCACGGGTAGGTGTGCTTCCTATCAGTGCACAAATCTGCACTCGAGTGGAGATGAAATCAACCAACCCGAGGGTGAGGGAGCACTGGGGGCTGGGGGAGACGCTAGGACAACGGCCACTGGGCTGGGTCTCCTGGACCTGGAGTCCCCTGTGGGCACTGTCGTTCTCTCTCTCCTCCTCAGAAACACAATGAACTCAGTAGGCTGTGGACTGGCCAAGATCCAAAACTGAAGAACAGCCATGTAAATATGCACATTATTTATGCAAGAGGGTAAGTGACAAACTTATAAAGGCACATATGGTCATTTATGGAACAAAATAAAGGCATACGCCCACAGTTTGCAGATGAGGAAGGAACAGGAGACTCAGGTCACAGAGTCGAGAAGTGGTGGTGCAGGCTCTCCCGTCCTCTCCGATGTCTTACCTCCCCAGGCCACTCTGCCCTGGACCCTGTGGAATGGAGCTCCCAGCTGGGGAGGGTGCATCCGGGATCCCTGGTACCCAGCGCCTTCAATCACTCTGTACCCTGGGGGTGCCTAACCTGGGGGCTGATGTCTCACACAGAGCATCGTTCACAGAGACACCAATCCCTGGTTGCTGTTTTCATCCTAAAATACCCCGTCCTCCCCGTGTGTGCTGCCTTGGTCACCCGCACCGACAGAAGAGCGCATAGTGCACCAGGGAGACCGGAGGAGTGGGAAAGTGCACTGTCTGGGCCCTGGGGACGAGCCATTAGGCCTGGACCATGCTTTGCTGGCATCCTGGACAACAGTGCAGGGAGGGCTGTCCTGAAGTATCTGTGACTTGGTATCCCCTTAGTTAAAATGGCATCTTTCCCAGACACTTGGTCTTCAAACAGAAAACAGCCTGAAATTTTGTTTTCTACACTCTCTGCTACAGAGACCCCTTGCTAGTGTATTGAAGTTCATGGAGAGGATGTTTTTGATCAACTCGGTGCAGTGCTGTGTGAAGTTCCCAGAAGGAATGAGATCGGCAGGTGACGCTAACGGCTGGCAAAGGCAAATAAAACCTAAGCCTGCAAGAGAACTATGATGGGGTCAGGCTATTAAAAAACTAAAAGTAAAAAGCCCAGTTCCTGAGAAGGGAGCAAATGACATGAAATGGTCCCCAGAAAAACATGTAGATGAGCATCCAACTTACAGAGTATCTTTGAGTAGAGACAAGGGAACCATCTCTCTGAAGCGTACAGCCTGTGGTGATGGTGCCAAACGCTGCAGAGGGGAGGTGGCTCGCTCTAGAAGATTTGGGTCACACCCAGTTGGGTTCACAGGGTATCAAGTCCTGGTCTCAGTGTTCTGTGTGAATAACTCCTTTACGCCTCCCAACCACGGCATGAAGTCAGAGGATCCCCGGTTACAGACGGGAAAGGAAAGCACAGAGAGGCTGGGGACTTGCCCACGCCTCTGTTTAGTAAGGGGCAGAGCTGGGATCGAACCCAGCGGTCACCTCCCATGCCATCCTCACATCCCTGTTGCTGTTTTGCCAGCAGCAGGAACCAGTGTGAGTGGCAGAACCAGGACTGACGTCCCTGCGGCCCGCCCCCAGTTCCCATTCCTGCCCCCATTCCACTCCTTCCTCAGATGATTACAGAGGTTCTCCCTTCACAGCCTCAGACCTGCCTGGCCCTTATGTCTGGAATGCTCTTCTCCATCTCCACGCAGCCTGCTCCCTCCATCCCTTTCCTGACCACCCCACATAAAATAGCAACCCCTGGCCGGGTGGCTCTGTTAGTTGGAGCATCGTCCCATGCACCAAAAGGTCGTGGGTTCGATTCCCAGTCAAGGCACGTACCTAGGCTGCAGTTTCAGTCCCTGGTCGGGGCACTTACAGGAGGCAACCCATAGATGCTTCCCTTTCACATTGCTGTTTCTCTTTCCCTCTTCCCTCCTTCCTCTCTCTAAAATTAATAAAAAAATATCCTAGGGGAGGATGAAAAAATAGCCACGCCCTCCTGCCCTCTGCAGCCCAAGCCTGTCCGACACTCCACATTTAGTCCACCCAGATAGAGCTGTCAGCATCTGTGGCTGTGTGCTCCTTCACTGCTCCGCACTGCTCTCCGAGGTCTTCTGCTGAAATGCAAGCTCCCTGGAGGCAGCCCCTTTGCTTTCTTCAGTGACACATGCCCAGCGCCTGGCATGTTAAAGCAGTGAGTAAACACCTGATGAAAACGTGGGTGAATAAATAAGCAAACGGGCACAGGGTGAGTAAACCCCCAAGCCTGACCTTTGTCAGGCCTGACCTCAGGCTCTCTGTGCTGTGTGTCGAATGCTGTCCTCGGCTGCTTGTTGCTGAGATGCTACCCAACCATCCAGACCGGGCCAGACCCTCCCACCTCCAGGAAACCTAACCCTTCCCACCACCTGAGTCACTGACAAGATCCAGTCCTTGCATTTGAATATCACGTTTTTCAGAAGTTTGCATGAAACAGTAGGTACTTCTGAAAGGGAGAATATAATACATCAATTAATTATCAGTCTTTAACACTTTTGAATATACTGAAATAATACACACGCAACATTTTATGTGTAACAGATGCAGACGGAAATAGAGCTAGCATGGCCGGAGCTCTCAGAGCGTGCCGGACATAGTGCTAGGTACTTTACACACTGCAGTAATTGCCAAAGATTTCCTGCTCTCTGCCTTCCTGGTACCTGTGGGAATTGTGCTTCCCAGGCCTGTGTGGTGGGTGGCACCATGTGACTGGTTCTAGCCAATCAGACATGCCTGGCCCTGTTACTCATTTAAAGTGCTAATGAGAGACTCTTCGGAGTGTGCTTTCCTTTTGGCTCAGCCAACTGGCAACCTTGGAGCTCTGGAGGTAGTGGCTGCTGTGCCAGCCCGAGCTCCTGAGCGGCTGGGATGGACCGAGGATCCCGACACCCCCAGTCTCTGCGCTGCACTCTTTTTTGATGTAGTCTGTGCTGCCACTCTTCTGTGAGAAAGAACAGCCTCTGAGTTATTAAACCAGTTTCCCATGATTATACAGCTAGTGAGTGAGAGCTAGGAGGAGAACCCACTTGTGTTTGATGTCAAATCTATAACTTATACCTACCGTCTCCCCAAATCTTCATTGAATACATAAGAAAGAGAAAAGGGGGAATATCAGCTGTTTCCTGGAAAACAGAAGCCTTGCGAGGGATCCTGGGAAAATGGTTATTAAAACTGGTGCTACGAAGGGAAAGCTCTACCGACAACATTCTCCCTGTCTATGCTGTTGCTCACTGGGGAGTCAGATCCTTGGTCTTCAGTTCAATTCTCTCCCACTGCACAGTCTTCAGGAAGTCAACAAATGCACAGTGAGTCTTGGGTGCACCAGGCGCTGCACCCAAGGCCTCTGATGGATGCAGCACTCAGGCCCCTGCGTCAAGGACCTGCGGCTGCCCAGTGGGTCCCACTCTCCTGTGTCTCCTGCAGGCAGCGGTCACCGTGGCTGAGGACGACTAGTCAGCTGTTGCTGTGAGAGGCCCTGAAGGTCAGATCTCAGCCTCTCAGATCTACACGCTACGCCATTTGGAACAACTTCTGAAACCTCTCTGGTTCCATTCCTCGTCTGCCCTGAGCTCTACTTGTTCACGTGGTTTCCCAGGTGGAGAGATGGGAAAATGCACCTGAGCGTACACATCAGAGAGAGACGTGTTTGTATCTCTCTGGGGCATTGGCACTAAAGAGACCGTCTCCACTCTCACTTCTAGCTTCTAAAAGAGGGCGGGTGTGAATGTATTTCCACTAACACTGAGAGTCATTAAGAGGGAAGGCGATAGATACGGAACCTACTGTGACCAAACTGGTGGCTTCTGAAAATAAAGTGCTGGGCCGGAGGCACCGGCGTGTCCCCAGTGTGCAGTGCTGGCGAGTGTGGGAAAGCACTGGGCGGCTCCCGAGGCAATCCACACACTGCTGCCGCTGCTGTCCCCACCACTGCTGTCGCTGTTATTATGAGTTCACTGCGAGGTATTCGTTTCCTTCTGAGATTCTAAATGGGCTTGTTTCATTCCTGTTGTTATGTTAGTCCTTGCACCACTGCTTCCGGGGCCCTGGAACAAAATTCTCAGGGTCAGTCGGCTGCTCTGCCGCTTCTTCAGGAAAAGAATTTAGAAGGAGCTTCGTGCTAGAGAAAGAGGGAGACTGCGGGGTCAGGGGGTGGTGGGGAGGAAGTCAGAAGAAGGGGAGAGCAGACAGAAGGGAAGAGAAGACAAAGGCAACAGCAGATCTTAATTCTCTGTTTCCGCTCAAGAACTTCATTGGTTAGGAGAGCAAGTGAGGTGTATTTTGTGTGAGAAAGTGGGTATTGAAGTTGTCACTATAAATATCTTAGAATAAGTGAAATTGTTTTATTTTTTTTAATCCTCACCATAGGATATTACTGATTTTTTTCAAGAGAAACATCAATCAATTTACCCCCCTCAACACTCCCCAACACACATGCACCCGACCAGGATCAAACCCCCAAGAAGCAAAAGAACGTTGACTACACAGAATAGGTCCTCATTATAAAAACGGCTCTAAGTTCCGAAGCATTCGCATGCATGGCCTCCATTCCCCTCCCTCAGGTGATGCACTGTCGGGGTCTGTCAGCACTGTCTGGGTTTGGGCAGTGGAAGTCTCGCGTGCCAGGAAACCCCTCAGTTCCAAGCAAACCAGGAAGGTTGATCACCCTACCTCTGCCTAACATACCCTCCTTGAAAGTGTCAAAATGCTCCCTCAAACAATCCCCAGGAAACCACCCATAATCCTTCAGGAAGAACACCCTTGTCTCTGTGATGCCGTGGCTTCTTTCACAGAATTTAACAACAGCACTCAATGGTGTGGGCTGGTATTGTTTGTTCACCACGGATGTGCTTCTACCTGGTGGAGTCTAAACCACTTAAAGGCTCCTATCCTCACGTTGGATAGGAGCTGCCCAAGTAAACAAATGTTGGCTGATTAGGTGAATGAATAAGCAGAGCAATGAAGGAATTTTGGGAAAACTACGTTTCATTCGCTATCAAACACAGAAAGTTCTTGTGACACCTTCGCCCGTGCCACACTACACGGAGTGATAAACACTCTGAAGTCTATATCCCTCAGGGACAAAACAAGAATGCCTGCAAGACGGGAGCCTCCTGTACAAAATCTTACCCCCTGATACCGTGGTACTTAAAGTTTCCGCTATTAAAAATTGATTCCTTCGGGTAAAAACAGATTTCCCTTCCTGCTTAGAACCGGCCCAGACTGTTGTATAAAATCTTATTTTGCATGCATCCAAATGAGTAGCCTAATAATTCCTAACAATGCTCAGAGGTCCTGCTGAGAACATGAACCTGACAACCTGGGAATGACTGTGCTTCTAGAGGATAAATACCCCAATTATGAGGATTAAAAGGTTCTCATGACAATCTCTGCACAAGGGGCTTGGTCGCAGAACTCAAGTAGAAGGTTTGTTGTCATTTGCTTGCAGTTGGAAGGCCTGGGTCCTCATGAGGACTAAGCTGGTGAGAATTCTTGCTCTGCTGGGCAGAGCCCAGATTACCTTCACCTGTATCTCAGGGAACTAAATGGATTTCCTAGAGTTGGTCCTAAACCGTTCTGTGAGAAGTGTGTTCCTTTATGAGAGTCGGTGGAGGGAGGTGAGCCACTGCGGGCACCTTTGTGGAGAGGGCAGCTACGGCCTCTAGGAGTGAGTAAGGAAACCACCTGGGAAACGGTACAGCCTGGGAGGGGAGGTTCTCCTGATCAGAGGGAAAAGGGGGCTTCTTTGTGGGTAGGGGGAGGGAAAGCATCAGAACTCACAGAGAGGGAGGTCTTGAAAATAAATATCCAGAACGTCACTTGAAAAAACAAGGACATACCTAGCAAGAGTGGCTCAGCTGGTTGGGCATCATCCCGCAAAAGGAAAGGTCGCCAGTTCAATTCCCGATCAGGGCACCCACCTGGGTTGCAGGTTTGGTGCCTGAACAGAGTGTGTTACAGGAGGCGACCGATCTAAGTTTCTCTCTCATGCCAATGTTTCTTGCCCTCTCTTTCTCCCTCCCTTCCCCTATAAACAAACAAACAAACAAAGAAAATCTTTAAAAAAACACACAAAAACCAAGGAGATGTTATGATGACCCCAAGCACAGAAAAGAGACAACACGAGAATGTGTTCGCAGACTTAACAATGACATGAAATTGTATAACTTGAGGCCTAATGTGTTTTGCATGCTCCTACCTCGTTGGTCTCTTTCGTTTACAATCTAAGGCCATCCTGTGAAACACTTCAAACTCACATTTAAGTTGAACACGAGAAACAGCTGAGTGTGAAGAACATATACAAATCTGAATGAGCAGTAATTCAAGGTCATGAGAAATCTGTAGACAGAACCGGACGTGAAAGGGGCGAAGCAGGCTCTCCGTCCGTGCTTGCCCGGTGCTGCGCCCGTAGACAGATGCGCCCCACAGGGACAGCTGTCTCCTCTCTGTGCGTGACTGGGGTGACTGGCCTCAGATGGGTGCTAGCGAGATTGCCTTCCTCTAGGTTGTGAATCTCACACACACTGTTTGCCACGGGCATGGAGCTGACAGACAGAGACAGTAGATCAGACCACATGTGACGTTTGACTGTAAAGAAAGGGTGAGCTCCGGAGTTGTGTGGACAGGAACTTGAACGGCAGTGTGGTGTTTACCCCTCTCTGACATGGGTCAACCCCTCAGCTTTACAGAGCCTCAGTTATCTACAAATAAAATGAGGATAGCTGTACAGCTCACAGGCATTTTGTGTAGGCAAATGATAGAACCAGGCTCACCGTGGGAATTGGCGTGACTGCCCCTCCTCCTTGGAAGGAAGTGGAACTCACAAGGACCCTGAGTCGGTTGCCGATTTTTACACCCCTCATCTGCCTAGATGACCTCCCAGCCTCTTCGGGTTTCTCTGACTCCGGTCCTGTCCCCTGCAGTCAGCCAGCCACTCAGCAGCCAGGACGATTTTACTAAACTTTAAATCTCCTTTGAAACCCTGTTCGAACCCCTGCTAAGAGCGCACTTGCCCTGGTTCTCCTGCAGACTGAGCTGCAAGCCTCGGGGCAGGGTCTGTATCTCTTATTCATCCCCCTCCCCAGCCCAGAGGCTGGTACAGAATAGGTACTCGGTAAATGTATTTTTATACCTTTTTGTTTGAAATATTGATAGACTTTGAAAATGTTTCAAAAATAATACAAAGCTCCCACATAGTTTTTACCCAGCTTCCTCTTATGTTTACATTTTATAAAACCATAGTAAAATTATTGAAACCAGGATATTATCATTTATCCAACATGCTTAACTAATCTACAGACATTATTTCAAGTTCACCAATTATCCCACTGTGATGTTATGATTTACAATAGGAAATATGTTTCTGATCTTGACACATGTCTAGCACTGAGCTGTAAAACCCTTGGAATTTCCTATAAGGAAAGCCCCCCCACCAAAAAAAGTGTCCTTTGTTATGTTAATGAGGTGACTTTTGGAAAGTCTCTAGGTAACCTCAGGGTGGGAGATGGTTGCCGTGGGAACCAACCTTGTGATTAGAGGGTTTGCACTTTTGGCCCCATCTTATGCTCCAGCTCCAGGAAGGGAGAGGGGCTGGAGGCTGAGTTCAGTCACTGATGACTGAAGATTTAATCAACTGCACCTATGCAGTGGAGCGTCCACAAAATCCCAAAGCACTGGGTTAGGAGAGCTTCCGGGCTGATGAACCCGAGGAGGTGCTGGAAGGGCGGCGCATCTGAACAGGACAAGGAAGCTCCCCACTGTCTCCTCAGACCTTGCGCTGTGCATCTCTCTCTTCCATCTGGTTCTTCCTGAGTTATGTCCTTTGATAAACTGGTAAATGTCAGCAAATATTCCCCTGAATTCTGTGAGCTGCTCTAGCAAATCAATGGACCCAGAGGAGGGGGTCCTGGGAACCTCTAATCTATAGGGCATGGGTCAGAAGTACAGGTGACAACCTGGACTTGCAGTTGACCTCTGAAGGGGGGAAGGGAACAGTCTTATAGGACTAAACCCTTGGCCTTTGGGACCTGGCGCTAGCTCCAGGTAGATAGAGGTAGAATTGAGTTCATTGCCTGGTGGTATGGACACATCAAAATTGGTGCCAGAATCAGACCCGCTGATGTCCTTTTTCTTGGCCAGAATCCCACCCAGGAACCATCTCCCCGATCTGTGAGACAGCTCCTCAGTCTTTCTTTGTCTTCCATGATTCTGACACTTTTGAAGAGTTCCAGTCAGTTATTATAAAATAATATAAAAGTATTCCTCAGGTTGGACCTGCTCGTGTTTTCTTGAGGTGAGATGGAGGTTATGTATTTTTGGCAAAAATATGCCAGCATGATGTTCTGTCCCTCCCAGTGCATCCTGTCAGGGGTACGAGATGTTCCTGGGACTTACTGCAGTGATGCTAACAGTGATCACTTGATTAAGGTGCTGTCTGCCTCGTCTCTACAGAAAAGTTATTGTTTTTCCGTTAGCAATTAACAAGTGTGTGAGGCGATGCTCTAAGACTGATAAATCATTTTGAATAAATCAGTGAATATTGGAACAAAGAATTGAACCTGAAGACAATTAGAAGAGTTGTAAATATAAGTTCTGTACCTGCATTTAAAAAATGCAGCATGGAGGATAAAACAGTGAAAGAAGACAATAAATGAATGAGTCTAAAGCCACGATCTAGGCACATGACTGCAGCATGCAGATGATGTTTTTTTTTTAAGTCGTACACTTGAAACCTGTATGATTTGTTTTCATTTTATAAGAAATGGATGTACAATGGGTGTCAACACCCCAAATTTAAAGGTGCTAGGCCAAGAATTTTTCCTGCTCGCATTAGCCTATCTCCCACCCCCAGAAGACAGGAAAGATTAAGAATTCAGTAAGAAGGATATTTGTGTAGAAAAAACTGCTGAGCGCCCACTAAGATGAGCTTTAAGGAACCTTCTAGCAGGTTTGCCACGTGTCCCTGGGAATTGTGGAGGATGGCAGCGCTGGTATCTGGCTCAAATTTGGAAGAACAGCTGAAGGAAAGAGACTACGGCTTGAGGTGGGAGAGGGCTGTGTTGGCAGAATGAAGAGAACGCCGCAGTGAAGTGAGTTGTACCGGATGCAGAGGAAAATGCATCTTTCCCAGGGTTGGGATGCAGCTGCCAAGGGGAGAGCCCAGCTGTGAAGCTGCTTGTGAATTCTCTAAGCAAGGGGGACACCAAAGTGGGGATACAGGGTGGGTGACCCCAGCAGAAGAGGACTGAGGTAAACCACTATCTGTGGGCTGAGACAGTATCACAAGCAGCCAGCCACAGGGGAAAACTGCACCTCCCCCCCCCCCCAAAAAAAACCTCCCTGCAGTTCAGAGTTCCTGGGAGCAGGGGCTCAAAGGCACCTAGAAAAGTGGCCATGAGCCCTGGCTGGCATGGCCCAGTTGGGTGTGTGCCCTTCTGCAAAGTCAAAGGCCACCAGTTGGACAAGGTCCGTGTTTCTCTCTCACATCAGTGTTCCCTCCCTCTCATTCTCCCTCCTTCCCCTTCTCTAAAAATAAATAAATAAATGTTTTTCGTTTTGTTGTTTTGAAGAAAAGTGCCTGTGGAACACTGAGGCGGCACCTGGCCTCCCCATGGAGGGGTGCTTGTGCCAGGTCACGTCTGCCCTTCAGGGAAGGAGGGCCTCTCCTACGCACCACCTTTCTCCCTGAAGGAGCCAAAGGCATGGTGAAGAGTAGGGACAGGGTGGGGGAGAGGGGACCAACGAGGAGGACAAAGAGGAAAAGTGGTCTCCACCAGCTTTGCAGTCTCTACAGCCCTGGCAGCGGGGACAGAAGTAGTGATGAAAGGGAGCTTGGGGTTTGATAAAGATGGCACTGGACTTTTTAGTATCTGAAATGACCAGAATATTTCATGAGTTCTGCAGGAAGACAGAAGGAATTGAAAAAGAATTTAACACTAGTGAAGCAAAGGTAAAGTTCCTTTCTGTCTGTACCAAGTCCAGTCGTTCAGAAACAGCACGAAACAGTCCCATTCGGGTAGGCTTGCTGGATGGCCGCTCGCGGCCCTGCACCCCGAAGGGCTCCATGTGCAGCTGAACGTTCTGCCGTCCCCACCGTGAAATTTCTAACGATTTTCAACAAGGGGCCCCGCATTTTCCTTCTCACCCTGGGGCCTGTGAGTCTCACAGCCAGTCCTGGCTGCATATATAGCAGGGACTTAGTCATGTGCTATGTGGCCCCAGGGGACACAGTGGGATCAATCAGTGGGAGGAGAAAGAAGCAGATTTTGCTCAATATTAGGAAGAGATTTTGGGTTTTGGTTTTTATTTTTTTAAACTCGTGGCTGCCCAACTAGGGTAGGACTTGTGATCACCAGGATCTGTGCAGGAAAGAAGGTCAGCTACTTGGCAGGAATATCAGAGACACAATTTAAGCTTTGGACTCCATGACCTCCAAAATCCCTTCCAACCATGGGATTATCTAATTCTTGAAGAATTCATGAATCTTCTTCAAGGTATCTACCAACTTCACCAGGAATAAAACTCCTGAGAGCTGGGACCAGGTCAAGAGCATTTCCAAGTCTAGCCTATGACCCTACATGGTTGGTAGTTTCGCTGGCTCCCTGGGTCTCTGTCCAGGCCGTGAGCTGTTGTTTTCCCTTATGAGAACATTATTGCCGACACTCACTGTATTTTTGATCGTTCTAAGCTGGATCTTATTATGGCTGGCACATGGTGACTTCTTGCTTCTAAGAAAAAGGCCTAAAAAGTCTCAGAAAGCATTAAGCCACTTTCATTAATCATCATTTTGACAACAAAGCATAAACAGACCTGACAAGTATTCATTAAATTTAACATTAAGAATTTATGCACATGTTCTGGTCATTATTATTATTCGAGGGAGAGAGGTTCTAGGAGAAGGGAAAAAAGCCAGCTGCTCTCTGAGACCTTCCACATAGAACCTTTCAGGCTGGAAGGTTCATTTTCTTGGCTCCACCTTTATGGAATTGGTCTCTGAAGTCACAGGTCGAGGGCTCAAAGCTCCACTACACAGACCCACCAAGAAAGACAACTCTGGGGCCAGGAACCCCCAGGATTTGGGAATCCTCAATCATACTCAGTAAACCCATTTCCCTGCAGACTGCCTCCTCCTACATATTAGAAAACTTTGAGCTTCTTTCATACCACATTTTGGCCTTGACCTTCCTAGCATTTAGCCTCTCTACAATGGGATCTATGTATCTGTATACCCTCAGTACAGCCACTAATTACATCCATCTGTTAAGCTGTCAGGAGAAGTCCCCAGCTCAATCACGTCTTTATCAGACTCTGGCTTCCAATGGGGTCAAGTGAGGCGTCAAATCTGACCTGCCCAGAACCCCTGTCATGTACTGTTCCCCACACTCACTGGGGTCTTTGTGACTAGGCAGGCCAGACAGCCACCTGGTTGCCCCCAGCCAAGTTCCCTCTCCCACTGCATGGCCTTCTCTCTGGCTTTCTCCTTGGCTGGGGGAGGGGCTGTGCACAGGAGTAAAACAGAGGTGTAAAGCATCAGTTGGAAATGGAGATGGAACTGGGAGGAATCTGGTGTCAGGGAAACAATCTCCTGAGTTCGGACCTAATTTCAGACATAGCAGAGTCACAGAATTTTACCACTTCCAAGGCACTTGGTGATTATCTGTGTAAGACTTTATTTTACAGACCAGAGCCAGTGTGACCAAGGGGCTTGGGTTTTACTATTATTGCTGAGTCTGGCTTTCTTGAGTCTCAGGCAAATAAACACTTTAAAGTGAGCTCCACACCATTGAGAGAAACCCGGGGTTGTTCACAGGCAGCCTCCTATTGTTCTCTAGTTCATTCATGTGAGTGCGCTTTACCTCTCATACGAGAGAGATCCCATTTCCCGCTGACAGGTCACTTCTTCTCCATTCCCCATAGAAAAGTCATAGTGAAGACAGTGCGTTAAAGTATTTGCTGAGTTAGTGACTGTTCTTTGTTCATTATTCTGTCTGAGTGTGCCTGTCTGGCAGAGGATACACACTGTGCAAATTAAACTAGAGCCACCAGATTGTATTGCTAGTCCTATTCACCCATTTAAAAGAGAAGAACACAAAGATCCAGAGGAGCGAAGATACTTTCACAAGATTACTCAACCAGTATATGACTTAAACTCAGCATCCTTCCCCCAATGCCAAGTTCTCTACTTGGTGTGATGCATTATAGGTCCACCTCAAAGGGCACAAAGGAAACAAGATATCAGAGCAGGCCAGGTGATTCAGCCCTTTACTGATACCATCACCACAGTTACTAGCAATACCTCACTGTGTAGAGCTGTTGGAGTTTCCAGAGGTCAATACTGGGAAAGGCTCTTTGTAATACCTTCAGCAAACAGAAATTGCATCACGACTATGTCCCATACATGCGTTTTTACCCACGTGGAGGAAGTCTCCCACGCACGCTGCTCTGCGCTTGGCTCTGTTCACATAACAGTCCTACCCAGGGGCCGTTCTGTACCAGCGTGTGCTTTTTAAAAAGCATTTATGGTTGGATGTACCATAACTGATTTAACCAGTCCCCTGCTGATGGACAGTTAAGCTGTTCCCAGATTTATGCTGAGAAATGTGTATTTTTAACAATCTCCCCTGGAGAGTGTTAAGTAAGTAGTTTGATGTCAGATCAGTATTTTAGAGTCACCAATTGCTTTATTCCCTTATTTTAGCAGATAATAAAACTGCATTCCAGAGAAATTTGGGAGCTTTAGCTATTAGCAGCAAAACCAGAGCCAGAACCTAGTGTTCCCGAGTCCTCTTCCACTATGCAACCCACTGCACTTGGGCCGCTTTGGGGTCCTGGGCAAGCTTGCTTTGGTTGTTTGTAGAAATCAACAACCACCAACAACCCCATCTCTGAGGAACACCAACATCTGGCAGCCTCCAAGGCCTCAACAGAGTCTTTGTTAAAAGAACAGATTCATCCAAAGATCCTCATTATGGTTTACATTTTACTAGCCCAAAGATCACTGAGTTAAACTTCCAGTTTCAGTAGATGAACGAAAGTGCCTTGAATAAATACGTAATTCAATAAAAACTTAATATCTTATAAAATTGAATATCCTCTGAACCCCAATGAACTGCAGAACATACTAGATTTCTTCTGCAGATGATGTGAAATGGATTGTTTTACCCAAACTAACCTTATTATGCCTTTAAAAATACAGTATTATTTAAATGATCACATTCCTTTTATCTTGCAAATGAGCAAAAGAACAAGCATAGTCTTTCTAGGAAAGGAAGACCTGGTGGAGGAAGACATGAGTGGGGGTTCAGAGTGTTCATTCAGGAATTAGGAACGCAGAGCAGATGGGGTGACACGTTTAGCTTGTGAGGGGCCCTGGGCAGTGGCCCCTGCAACTCGCCGCATGAGGGGTGCATCCCAGAACCAGGGGAAGGGGTCCATTGGGATATGAACTCCCTGGGGGCGAGGATCTGAAGGCTATATTGACTTTTGAGACCAAGTGCTTTCTACTTGTTCGTTGTGAAGAAACAAAGAAGATGTCTTCACCGAGCAGCAAGGCCCGGAAGTTTTAGTTTGGATTCAACGAAGGCAGTAACCGCATCTACCGTGCATTGAACTTGAGGCTGCGGGCGCTGTGCTCAATGCTATACACAGTCACTGTTATACGCTTTGGGATAATCTAAGAGAGAGAAGAGAAATACTAAAAACTTTTGGATATCAATGTCTTAGTGATTCCTAACAATGACCATGTGCCCTGAGGCTATGTTCCATCATGGTCTTAGTTTGTGGGGAGATCTAGAACTGATGTCGACCCTGCATCACCTCTCGGACCCAGTTCAGAAACCGGGGACTTTTCTTTCTACACGACATCCAACCCCACCGTGACCTGAGCCCCCACCCTCTGCTTAATCCTTGTCCTTAACCTGAACAGTGGGAATGAGGTGGGTAGTTTGAAAAGATAAGCAAACTTCTGGATGATCATTGAGAAACAAGAAGGTCACCCAATAGCTTGTCGAGTGGGAGACAGGCCCTCTCATCTGAGGACAGTGGGAACCTGATTCCGCTGTCGACCCCACATTGCCCATGAAGGACGGTCTGGCTGAGGCTGGCCAGCTTCTCGATGCCGACCCTGACCCTGTTCTGCAGTCCTTCCTGGGCCGGCCTCTCACTCTGAGTCACACCAACCCCTCTCCCTGGGCAATTCTGCCCCCATCTTTCTCTCCTTCTTTTTAAGGGAATCTTACCAGAGCGACTTTATCTAACTTTGAGGTGTTAGGTTTTTTTGGTTTTCATCCTTTTTAATTCTCTTTCTAATCTGTTGCTAAGTTCCCAACTTCAGTCTCCTTTCTTTCAAGTGAATTTGAAGATTGTTTTCACTCCTATGAGTCTAAAAAGGCAATTTTAGAAGACTGGGAATTCCAACGCACTCTGTATTTACCTGTATTAACTCTCAGATTTAAAGGAGGGAAAAAAAAAGAATCCTGAGAACAAATACTATATTGTTACTGAGTGCAAACACTTTCCTGCTGTGTATGCGACTTTCACCTTATTACATCTCTGGGCTCAGAAACAAGAATTTCTATTTTAATAAAATAACTTAAGATGCACTCAAATGTCATGAAAATCACTGTTTTCTAATTCATTTGGAGTTCTCTGCTTGCTTCTGTGGACTTTTTTTTTTTTAACTGAAAGATTCTGTCTCTGTTCTTTCTCTTTGGGTAAAGTGCTCAGGCAAAAAGATTTTACCTCTCTCTCTGAGCTTTTGTTCATCTCTGCTTCTTAATGTATTTCAGAAACCTGTGAGGAAAACATGACATTCTGTTGAGGCACAGGTTCATCCATCTAGTTTCTTACAATCGAAACTATGACTTCCTAGCAATTAAAGCTCAAGAAAAGTATAAGCTGCTTTCTGGATTTTCTTGCTTCTAGGTCAGGAGTAGCAAACTGTTTGTGCAAAGGGTCAGATAGTAAACGTTTTAGGCTTTGCTGGCCATGTGGTCTCTGTCGCAATTACTCAACTCTGTCCTTGTAGCATGAAAGATGCCATAGAAAATATATTAAAAAATGACCATGGCTATGTTCCAACAAAACTTTATTTATAAAAACTGGTGGAGGGCCAATGTTTACTCAGCCCTGTTCTAGGTGATGCTGCTGAGGAGGATGGGAGAAGCTATTGATGACCAACTACAACTAACATTGATTGCTTTCTCCTTGCAAAACACTGTCCTAAGTATTCTATGAGTATTATTTTATCGCCATAATTCTAAAGGTTACATACAGTTATCATACCCATTTCATAATTGAAGAAACTAAGCTTTAAAGAGGCTAAACAAATTTTCCACAATCAAACAACTAGTACATGGTGGAGCCAGGAACTCAGATCTGACACCAAAGCTCATACCTTCTGTCACTAAGCTGTGCTATAAAGCCCACATGTCCACGGTTCAATGTTTTTTAGTCAACTTCTCTTAGTGGCTATTTCTAAACATACTGGGAAAGCTTAAGAAAGTCACAGAATTCAATGTTGGTAGTAAGATTGCACATAATTTAATTTGCTTAATCCAAGTAGAATTTGGGCTGTTGAGATAATTCAGTTGAACTAACATTTATTATACCACTACTAGGAGTCCCAGATGACAAGGGTAACTTGAGGAGGAAATGAATAAACTATAGTCACCTTGCCCCAGACGCTCTTACAGTCTTTGGGGGCCGGGGTGGGGGGAAGTCTTTCCTCCCCTCTCCTCTCTTAGAGTCCATCTTGGTCTGAGAAAGCAAGTTGGAGACCTACAGCTGGCATTGCTTAAGGAAGGCAACACAAGTTCATTTGCAGTTGTCTGCAGCCACACGTGTTTGCCTTTCCCACGTCCTGTGATTAATGTTTTTGCCTCGATTATTTTTGTTCCTTTTATTATACTGATATGAGCAGTTTCTAAGGAAATTCAAGTGATCTTACAAAAAAAGCTCCTGTCCCAAGATTTAAAGCCCTAAGTCCTGACAACCCTTCCCAGAACATCTTGACCATGTTTACCACCAAATATCCAACACAAGTAAGCATCCCGCACTGCCTAACCCGGTGTCTCCAGTTGTCTTCAGGACAGAATGTCTCCTCTCAACTCCCCTCCTTTCAGGTAGCCACGTTCGTACAGCCACAGGGCTTCCTCATGCTCTCATGGGTGGGCCGTTGAGCAGTACAGAATCACATGAGCACAGTGACATTTTCTACTCTCCTAAAGCTAGTGACTCCTACTAGTTTCTACCTCTTTCAGTGCTAGGAAAAGTTCTCTCTGCTGTCATTCATAAAACTTCTTTCCTCCTTTACCTCCTCTCCTTACTCCCAGTGAAATCCTTGGTCATTTCCTTCCCTTCCAAATACATCTGTTTAATTGCTATTATGCCTCATTTGCACTCAATCCAGATGGAAGCCAGCCGATGGTGGTGTTGCTCGTCTCTCTGAAGGTCAAACCTCACGCAGCTGTTCATCATGAGCAATCTCCACCTTCTAGCAGCTGCCCAGGGTTTATGTTACGTTAGTGATGTTCTCTCACTGCAGAGCCCAGAGAGCTTGCTGTTCAGCCAAAAGAAATCCTAGGGGAAAAGAGTCAGAATGAATGGCTGCACATGAAGTGCAGGGTTCCTGGGCACTTCCTTGGTGTTGCATTTCCCGTAGAGAAGCTAATGCAAACCAGTGCAGAGTCAGCCAGCAGCTATGGTGCTATCGGGGCTTCCGGATCCCCTGCTTCGACATACAGAAAGTAACCCGGAGAGGCCCAGGGATATGCTAAGGCCTTTCCCCTGGGATTGAGATGTATCTCTCTGATTACCAGCCATTAGGAAAACAGGGGACAACTTAGATTACAGCAGTGGCTTGGACAAGCACAGAATTACTTCTGTATTGTTTTAGTACTAAGATTATTTATTTATTTTTTCTATTTGGTTGCCTAGTTTCGCTCACTTTATTTATTTATTCTTTTAATTTCTTTTTAGAGAGAAGGGAAGGGAGGGAAAAAGAGGGGGAGAGCAACATTGATATGTGAAACATCTTGCATGCCCCCAACCGGGGACCTGGCCCACAACCCAGGCATGTGTCCTGACTGGGAATCGAACCAGTAACCCTTCAGTTTGCAGGCCGGCACTCAATCCACTGAGCCACACCAGCCAAGGCATAAGGCTCTTTTTGAATGAATGGAATGTGAAAAGGAATAGAGGACAGAGGGGGGAGACAAGAGATGAGGGTCTACATTTAGACCGTTGAGTTCTGTTTGCTACAACAACGCACACACATACTCCTGAGGCTGTGGCTGGACTGCCATGCCAGCAACACCCTTGACTTTGCCCAACTGCGTCAGCATCCCCAGTCACCAGAGAGCGCCACCGTAACTAAGTGCGTACACCCTGTCCAGTGCCAGACGCCACCACTGCCCTACATGCAGTGTAACACCTCTGAGACAGGGAGGAGCCCACTGGACACAGGATGTGCAGCTCTGAGGAGTCAGGAGAGGAGTTAGTATCCCCAGGGGCAACTCCTTACAAGTAGCAAATACCCTGGCCTCCCAGCTCTCCTGGGAGTGATGACTCTATGGTTTGGGGAAGTCCAGCAGGGCTGAGCCCCCAGTGTCCACAACAGCAGCACTGATGCAACGTCCTTATGTTGGCTTTTGCTTTTTCTGTGTCTCACTCTCTCTCATTCCTCATTTCTGCAAGCTCCCAAATAAACTACCTATATAAGTGCCCTGTCTTGGGTTTTGCTTTCACAAAAGGTGACTCTTTTCACAGCTGCCTGTCTAGAGTAAGAGATGCTTCAGAGCAACCATGGCAAAATCTCCACCTGGCCCAGCTTTGCTGGGATAGAGTTATTTAATGTTTGGGAGCAGCAGTTGGGATGGAAGAGCTGGCCTTCTCAAGCCCTCTATTTACATACAATCATTCTTTTTATTTTAGATTTTATTCATTTATTTCCAGAGAGGAGAAGGCAGGGAGAAAGAAACAGAGAGAAACCTCAATCAGCTGCCTCTCGCAAACCCTAAATTGGGGACCTGGCCCGCAACCCAGGCATGTGCCTTGACTGGGAATCGAACTGGTGACCTTTTGGTTTGCAGGCCGGCACTCAGTCCACTGAGCCACACCTGCCAAGGCCACATACAATCATTCTTCATAGCACGTTTCTCCTAAGCAGCATAGATGCTGCTCATGGGAGAAATTCATCTGTTATAACATGTGTGACCATCCTGTATGCCTTCTTTTTGGTCTGTCAAGGACATCCAGCAGCTGGGAGTGGCTAAAAGGAGTCATAAAGATGATAATGGAGAGTGCCATCAGCAAAATGACAGGTCAGGAAGCTCCAAGCCCTTATTTCCTCAGGGAGACATCAAATAACAACCAAAAACTGATTAAAGCAACCTCGTATGAGCTATGGAAATACAGTCAAAGGTCTGCAGCAACCAAGCAAACACCCAATCAAGAAAAAGCCACACTTGAAGCAATAGAAAGTTGTGTGATGTTTTTGCTTGCCCTTTCCCCACTCTGTCCCTGCTGTGGCACAGCTTTGGCCTGGAGGGGGCAGCAGCTCCCAGTCCTCATCCTTGAACCAAGGGGCTCAGAGCTGACCTTCTTTGTCATGTTCGTACCTATCTGGGTGTTAGATAGGACAAGGGTTTCAAGGTCTGGGCCATTCTTACTAAATGCAGTTCTTGTGGAATGGTGAAAATGTAGCACAGTGTGTTGTGGCTAGTGCGGCTCACAGGAGTGAGCACCAGCCTGCAAACCAGAGGGCTGGTGGTTCAATGCCCAGTCAGGGCACATGCCTGGGTTGTGGGCCAGGTCCCCAGTGGGGGGCACTTGAAAGGCAACCACACAATGATGTTTCTCTCCCTCTCTTTCTCCCTCCCTTCCCCTCTGTCTAAAAATAAATAAACCTTTTTTTAAAATCTCCTGAATTTAAAAAAATGTAGCACAGTATTTTGCAGACCAGCTCTAAACAGGATCAGTTTGACAGGAACTCAACTGGATAAATGGAGCTGATTTCAAAGAATAAATCTGCCCTGGCGGTTGTGGCTCAGTTGCTTGGAGTGTTGTTCTGTAAACTGAAAGGTCATAGGTTCAGTTCCCAGCTGGAGCACATCCCTGAGGATTGGTCCCTGGCTGGGGCTCATACAGGAGGCAATTGATCGATGTTTCTCTTTTGCATCTATGTTTCTCTCCCTCCCTTGCCCCTTCTCTAAAATCAATGAGCATGTCTGTCAGGTAAGGATAAAAAACAAAACACACAGAAAAAAGAATAAATCAACATGTAACTGACTAAGTAGTATATATAAGCAATGGCTAAGACTCCCTTCAAGGAGACAGAGCTTTGGATGTGAATCCCTGTCTTCTTTTCTTGCTGCAATAAAACTACTTTGCTACAATCACTTCTCGTTCTTGAAGAGCGCACCCCATGCGGCAAGCCCCAAAGGACTAGTCTGCTTTGCCTGAGGCAAAGCGAAGCGAAGAGCACTGCTCAGGAAAGCTTCAGGGGAGCTACAGCCCTGCAGGTGTCTGGGACGGGACTACGGTGCAGACCAAGACCCCAGGGAAAAGTTGTGGCGCGTCTCTTTGTACAGTTAAGACACTTATGAGCCGCTGTGTACATGGGATTGTTGAGAAGCCACATAACAGAGGCCCAGGTAAGACACGTACTCAGAAAAGACCTGGGAAGAAGACCTTAAGATTTTTCCCTGGGCTGATCCAAAGGCTCGGAACAGCCTGGCTAGTAACTTAAGGACTTCGCCAGCACAGAGCCCGCCTGCAAATGGTAGTCGTTTTGTCTCCAACACTCGATCCTTGGCTCCCTCAAAATTAAAGTATACAAAGGAGGAAAACATGGCCCCTCCAAAGGAACAAAATAATAAAATGGCAGAAACCATCCTTGAAGAAACACAAGCACTGGACACAAGACAAAGACTTTAAACCATCATCTTTTTTTTCTTTTTTAAAACTAGGTTGACCACTGAGAAAATCACTGGTTCTCGGAGTGACTAATTCACTTCTAGAAAGAGACAGGTAAATAAGGTGTGTGTCTGTGTCTATGAACAGTTTCTTTGATCCTTGAAGTTTTGAATGCAGGACTGATTTTAGACAGTGCTCCATGAGGAAAATTGGTAATTAGCTCACTCATCTTTCATTCCTTTATTTACTGTTTCCAGATCCTGTGCTGGGTGCCACGGTGGTCAGAGCTGACAGGGTTATGCCCTCGGGCCCCTGGAGCAGCTGCTCTGTCTCTTTAGCCATGACAGAAAAGCCTGGCATTGTCGCCTGACATGTGGATTCCCTCTGAGACAGGCGTGCTGGCTTCAGGTTATTCCTTAAAGGAAATAAATGGCTGGGGGAGAAATTTCAGATGCAATTCTCCACCCTTAGTTGGAAAAATTAAAGTGAAAGAAAGTTTCTACTGGGGAAAAGCCTGATTTAGAGTATAATTTCTAGAGAACTGTATTTTATTTCCCTCAAGTACATGTAATGCATTAACCATTCAAAAATACGGATAGGTAATGTTCTGCAAAATTTGTGATGAAAAGAAATTTTACTGAGATATTTTTATAATTTTAAAAATAATATATCCTATATAGAAAGTATTGAAAACACAAAAAATACAAAGAAATAAAGTATATGATTCCAGCACTCAAAATAACTGCTTTTAATACAAATTCACTTCCTTATCTGATACTTAGGACCAACTGTGTTTTGAAATTAAGAATTTTTCAAGCTTTAGTAAGGTTTTTCAATGTGTGTACCAAAGACTTGATTTGACTTGATATTGAGATATAATTGACATATGGTATTATAGTAGTTGCAGGTGAATAACATAATAATTTGATGTATGTGTACACTGCAAAGTGATATCCGTGATAACTCCAGTTAACATCCATCCCCACACATAGATATATAATTTTTCTTCTACTGATAGCTTTTAATATCTACTCTTTTAGCAACTTTCAAATATGTAATTATTAAGTATAGTGAGACCACTGTGCATTAAATTCCCAGTACTTGGTTATTTTGTACCTGGATTTCTTACTTTTGACCACCTTCACCCATTTCACCTATGCCTCCCCCTCTGTTTCACACAACCACCAACCTGTTCTGTGTATCTAGGAGAAAACAATTGTCTTAAATATTTTCAAAGCGCTAAAGGAAAACATGAACAAAGAACTAAGGGAAATAAAAAAAACTAATGTATGAGCAAAATGAGAGGGTCAACATAAAGATATGAATTATATAAAGAAATCAAATAGAAATTCTGGAGACTAAAAGACACAGTAATTAAATTGGAAAATTAACTAGAAGAGTTCAAAAATAGATTTGAAGAGGAAGAATAAAAAATCAATGAACCTGAGGATAGGACATTTGTTATTATTGAGTCTAAGGAGCAGAATGATAAAGAATAAAGACAAGTGACCAGAGACTAAGAGACTTATGGAACACCACACAGTAGCCAATACATGTATTATGGAAGTCACAGAAGTAGGACAGAGAATGCACCCGAGAGCTTATTTGAAGAAATAGTGGCTGAAAACTTCTCAAATTTAAATAAAGACATGAATCTATAGCCTCAAGAAACTCAATGAATTCCAAGTAGTATAAAACTAAAAAGACCCAAAATGAGATTCATTATAAGCTGCTGAGAGACAAAGACAAAGCAAGAATCTTGAAAGCAGCAAGAGATAAGTAATTCATTACACAAGGGGTCAGTAAGATCACCAGCCAATTTCTCATCAGAAAACTTGGAGGCTAGAAGGCATTGGGATAATACAGTTAAAGTGCTAAAAGAAAAAATATTGTCAAGTGAGAATTTTATGTCCAGTAACATTGTCCTTAAAAATAGAGATTTAAACATTCCCAGATAAGCAAAAACTGAGGGAATTTCTTAGCACTGGTTATGTCCTATGAAAAGTGCTAAAGGGAGTCTTTCAAGTTGGAATGCAAGGATGCTACAAAGTAACTCAAAGACCTGTGAAGATATACTCTCTGGTAAAGGTAAACACAGACAAATATAAAAGTCATTACTATTCTAATTTTGTTTTCTAACACCACTTTTTTTGGACAGAATTTAAAAGACAACACAAAAGTAATTATAAATCTATGTTAGTGGGTACGTAATATATAAAGATGTAATTTCTGCACTCAATAACATAAATTTGGGGAGATGAAACTGTAAAGGAGTATAATAGTTTTTGTATGTAATTGAAATCAGTTGTTATCAATTCAAAATAAGTTGTTATAAATTTAGAATCATTATATGTAATACCCATGGTAATTTCAAGGAAAAGAATACATGCAAAAGAAAAAGGGAAAGGAAACAGAACGTATCACTAGAAATAATCAACCAAACACAGTGGAAGTCAGTAAAGAAGAAATGAGGGATAGAAAAACTCTAAGACATACAGAAAACAAATAACAAAATGGCATTAATAAGTCCTTTTCTACTATTAAGTAAATGTAAATGGTTTATATTCTCCAATCAAAGGGCGTAGATCAGCAGAATGAATTTAAAAAGCATGATCCAACTCTCTATGATGCCTACAAGACACTCACTTCATTTTTTTAATTAATTAATTTATTTGATTATTTATTTATTTTAGAGCAAGAGAGGAAGAGTGAGGGGAGAGAGAGATGAGAATATAGATTTATAGTTCCACTTATTTATACATTTATTGGTTGCTTTTTGTATGTGTCCTGACAGAGGATCAAACCCACAACTTGGGCATATCAGGATGACACTCTCACCAACCCAGCCAGAGCTTCAGAAGCTCACTTAAGATCTAAGAACACACTAAGGTTGAAAGTGAAAGGATAGAAAAAAATATTCCTTGCAAATGGTAGCCAAACGAGAGCTGAGGTGTCTATACTAACACAATACAAAATATATTTTAAGTAGCAATGTAAGAGACAAAGAAGGACATATATTGATAAAAGGATCAATTGATATCAAAAAGGTATAGCAAGTATAAGCATATATATCATGAATCAGAGCTCCAAAATAAATGAAGGAAACATTGATGGAATTATAGAGAATAGACAGCTCTACAATAATAGTAGAACCAACCTTTCATATAATTAACACCAGCTTTTCAATAATTAATAAGACGACCAGCCAGAAGACGAATAAGGAGACAGAGAATCAATCAGGAACAAATGTAGAAACCAATTAGACCTAAGATACATATGCAGAAGACTGCGCTCAACAGCAGCACCACATACATTTTTCTCAACTGCACACAGAACATTCTCCAGGATAGAACATATGTTAGGTCACAAAACAAGTCTTGACAAACTTTAAAAGATTGAAATCACACAAAGTATTTTGCCAACCACAATGGAAGGAAACTAGAAATCAATAGCAGAAAAATCCACAAATATGTGGAAATTAAACAACACACTCTTAAATAATCAGTAGGTCAAAGGATACATCACAAGGGAAATTGGAAAATTCCTTGAGACAAATGAAAATGAAAACACAACAAACCAAAACTTGTGGGATGCAGTGAAAGCAGTGTTAAGAGGGATATTTAAACATAAGCTGCAAATGTTTATGTCTAAAAAGAACATCTCAAATCAACAACCTATGTATGCACAAAAAGAAAAATACTAATGGCTGACAGCTTATATTCCAATGCCTCAAAGAGACCTTGAGGGTATGACCCCCTCTGGCTTCCACCGTCCCCTCAGTGCCTCAACATCCAGAGCTCCAAACTTCCTCCCACCCACACCCAACATTTTGTGGGATGTTTCCACAGGAGTATCTTGTTCCACATGTCCAAAACTGAGCTCTTGACCTTCTCCACAAAACTTCCTTTGCTTCTGGTGGGTCAAATTGCAAACCAGAAAGTCTTTTCTGATTTCTTCCTCTCCCTCACTGTCCCCCACTGCACAGCAAACTGGGGGCAGTGCCTCTACTGCATCACTTCTGTCTGTTCTTTGTATTTTGAAATCTCTGTTCCCATTCTGGCCCCCATACCTTTTCATATGGATTCTGAAATATCAGTGGCTTCTAACTGAGACACCTGCTTCCTGTTTCTTTCCTGGGAGAGAATTCAGTGTTAAGAGCATGAATTCTAGAGCTGAAAATCAAGATCTGTATTCTGGTTCTCTTGGTTGCTGAAGGTGTGAACTTGAGCAGGCCACCTATCTTATGTGTCCCTATTTAGCCACCTGTGAAATGGGCTATAATTGTCCCTATAATGTATCGAAATGGGTTGAAATGAGAATGAAATGAATTGACTCATAAAATGAAAATAGTTGCTTGAACATAGTAGGTATTCAATAAAGCTTAAATTCAATGCAGCTATCTTTCTATTCTGTAGTTCTGATGAAGTCATTCCGTGGTCACAAATAGTGGTTTCCCATTGCTTACAGAATAAAATCTTGGTTCTTTAAACTAACGCTTACCTTTCTGGCCTTATATCTCACCGTGTTCCCAAGAGACACTATTGCTCTGGCCACCCTGGTCTGTTTGATGTTCTTAAAATATGTTCTGCATTTGCCCACCTGACGAGCTATGCTCAGGTTGGCCTCTGTGTCTGTGATCTTTCTCCATCACTACCTGTCAAGCCTCGGCTCTATTTCAAAGTTTAGGTCAAATCAACTGTCCCCTCCCAGATTACACTGGTCATGGTTAGTTTTTCTCTCCTCTGTACATATATACTCTGTTCCTTTGTTACAGAAACAACCACAGTTTTCTCTGTCATGCGGTTAGCTGTGCATCCTTAATCCTGGGTCTTAAACCAGTCCGTAAAAGCAACTCTCTTGTCCAATTTCTGTTTCTATGCCCCAGACCCACAGTGTCCAGCATGGTCATACCTTCCTTTGCATATTCAATGATTCTAACATCCAATATTCAATGACTCGATGCTAAGTCTATATGGACTTTTTATTTCCCCAAGCCTGTACTCACAGGATATGGATTGAGAGAAAGGAAAGAGTGTTGAAGAATAGCTCTGGAGGACTTTGCTATTTATCATTATACATGCCCCTATGTGCTGGGAAATGCTGCTTTTGTCTCAGAAGATTGGCCTGACCAAAGGAGCTAATGCAGTTAGTGAAGTGTGCTGCTGCTCATGGATTTTGAAAGTTGCCTTACGACTTGCATTAACTTAGTAGTACTCAGAACAAAAAGAGAAATCTTACCAATCCCTTTCAGTCCACCTTTATTTTCTTACAAAGATGATAGAATTAACTGGATTCATCCTGAATACTACAAAAAAAATGGACAGCATTGTGTTCTTTTTTTTCTGTCTTTATCTCCTCAATCTCAAATCATCATTGAGCACCTTTATGGGTCAGACTCTGTCTGGGGCTTTGGAAATACCAAGATGAATATCAGTTTAATGCCCTGAAGGAGATGCCAGTTTCATAAATGGGAAGTCAGGTTATACCAAGAAACAGCAAGCAATGAGTCTGACCATAGAGACACGCATCAGATGTTTCAGGGACGCAGAGGAGAAACAACGGACTAGTCTTGAAATATCAAGGCTAGAGGATAGGGAAGGTTTGAGAAAGGGTAACGCTCACACGGAGTCTCAAAGGACAAAACGGAATGAAGTGGACCAGAGGGGTGACCGGAGAAGGAAAGGATGAAGAGTGCATGGGCCTGGCACTGTTTGAAGGGACGTTAGCTAATTCCATATGACTCAATATATATTCTTTAATTCTTTAAAAGATTTTATGTATTTATTTTTAGACAGAGGGGAAGGGAGGGAGAAGTAGAGGGAGAGAAACAACGATGTGTGATTGCCTCTTGCACACCCCTTACTGGGACTTGGCCCACAACCCAGGCATGTGCCCTGATGGGGAATTGAACTAGTAACCTTTTGGTTCTCAGGTCAACACTCAATCCACTGAGCCACACCAGCCAGGGCCGTATGACTCAATATTTTTATAACAGCCTCAAATACATTATTCCTACAACAGCCCTGTGAGGCAGGGAGTGTGGTCATGCCTGTTCTACCAGTGAAGGATTTGAGGAGAAAAAAAATTAAATGATTTGCCCAAGGTTACATTACTACTCAGAAACCATACTCAC